>JASPKZ010008295.1:0-150000 GCA_030220185.1 Diploptera punctata
GGGAGTAAATGGAATTTTCCGCAATCGTTATAACTAATTTATCGAAGGAAAAATATGGAAGTATGGAACTCAGACTCTTTACAATTAAATACACAATATTTAAAATAAAATAAAAGTGGCCGGGGAAACTCAGTTTCCTTTACAAAATAACTTAATTAACTTAGATAAAATTTGGTAGTTTTCAAACGGGATAGTTGATTAAAGTGTAACTTATAATAGAACCTAATATACTGGAGTGAACATTAGACATCAGATTAGATTATGTAACGTGTATTGAAAATAGATCTGAAAAACTTTCCACAAACCGGTACAAGTATTGTCAGATGATGGTTCGAACTAGGACACATATTTGTCGCATCATAAGGCTTTATAATTTAGAAACAAAAGAACATAATTGAGGGATGCAGAATTTTATCTTCTTATCGAATCGGTCGATCGAACGTTAAGAACCATAAGCGGTGATGGTGATTGAATTATTTAAAACAAGGGTTGGATACAGGTAGTGATTGAAAAATTTTCTAATGAGTAAAATGAGGTGATTCATAAGATAGGTTAGACGTGGGGGAACCTGATGCGACCATTCTTATAATCTCTGTCCGAGTGTGGAAACGACTTGCCCGCATAGACTAGTAATTAATGGAAATAATAAATAGAACATGTATGTTGGCAAAATAAAAATTACATGATAGGGCCGAATGCTGTTAAAAAAAAAAACAATAATATCGGAAAAAAAATGAATAACTACATGGGAATTGTCTATTTTTTGAAATCCTAAACCCCAAGTGATATGCTACTGAATAAACAAGGGATAGATAGGTTTTTTGAGTTTCTGTTGTGAATTATAAGTTTATGTCTATCTAACCTTATAAATTTTTTTTTGAATATTCTTTTTCAACCGAACGGTATACATTACTAGGACACTTGAGTAATTATTTGAAAACCAATATGGTGAATGGTGACTTGCAGTTTCCCCAGAGAGATTTCATGCAGTGAAGAGTTTCGATAAATCAAGAGTGTCATAGTAGTTGTTTTACGGCATTATCGTTTTTAATGCGGACTACATACTAAAAAAAAACAATATAATTTAGATTTAATGATGGCATCATTTTTTTTTGTAAAATTGTGAACTGTTCCGATAAAATTTATAATATTATTGGATAATTTAATTTCAAGTGAGGAGAGCCAATCGAGTCGTAGATCTTTTTGGCATTTTATGGTAGCAAGCGAAGTTGATAATTGAAACGTGGTGATAATGCCGGCGCACTGTAGGACCATAGGACTCTGGAAATAATTTCTTGTCATTTCAAGCGCAGTTTTTGAATATTTGATTAGTGAAGCGGACAGTGGTTTAACTTAATCCGTAAACGCTCGATCATCATAAATAAAAAACTTTCATTATATATTCCCGATGAAGGAAATATATTGGGAATGAAGAACATGTGGGAAGTTAGAACTCAATTAATGAACTCCGTAATAATAATAAATAACCAATAAACAATGATATCATTGAGAATAATAAATAATAACCTTACTAAAATAAGCCTAATAATCTGTGAATTTTAAATAACTAATTTAAAAGTAAAACATGGTCAAGTAACTGAATTAAAGGGAAATGGTAAATGAAAACTAACTTAGGAAGCGAGTAGATAATCTTAATCACTACAATAAATTAAACCCAAAGATTATGAGAACCACAAGTAAATATGGACCAACTACGAGTAATCTTAACAAACTAAATTGAATAATATTAATAATTAAATAATTAATGAAAAAGCAGTTTTGGCAGGTATAAAGGAGCATCAGATTACGAAGAGAGGTCATGAGGTAAAAGAGGAATGACCGAGACTCAGTGAATAATCAACGGGAAATCTGAGCTATAAAAGTAAAACATGATAACTAATCGACCTAATGATGAAAATAATGATAATAAAAAAATAGTATAATCATATAATAATTCACAGAAAATTAATAAACAATAATAATAATAAATAATAATAATAATAATAATAATATAATAATAATAATAATTCACAGAAATTATAAACAATAATAATAATAATAATTCCCAGAAAATTAATAAACAATAATAATAATAATAATAATAATATAATAATATAATAATAAAAATAATAATAATAATACTAGTAATAAATATAAACTAATTGCAATAACAAATGAGTATCATAAGATGTTATATCGATACTTAAAGTAATAATTTATTATATGAGGAACACTCAGATTGAAGGACCAATTTGTTCATGATGATGATGATTAATTATATGAGGAACCCTCAGATTGGAGGATTGCGGATAAATATTGAAGGGACAAGGGCTAAAAATCGTAACACTGAGATACCAGATAGGACTAGCAGTAATCCTGGTATAGTATTTTAATAATAATCATACTAATAATAATAATCATAATAATAATAACCTTAATAACTATATTAATGAAAATAAACAATGATAACAAATATCAGTAATAACAATAAAAGTTAACAATCATACTGCATAATAATAATAATTCACGGAAAATCAATAAACAATAATGATAATAATAATAATAATAATAATAATAATAATAATAATAAATAAAACTAATTGCAATAACATAATGATAAGCATAAAACGTTATATTAAAGTAATAATTAATAATAGGAGAATTCATTAGATTGAAGGATGGCGGATATTATTAAAAGAAAGGAGGTCTGAATGATCGTAATACTGAGATACCAGATAGGACTAGCAGTAATCCTTATATAGTATTTGAATAATAATATTAATACCAGAAGTAAAAGGAGTAAACAAACGTAAAGGAGTGACAGACAAACAAACATCGACGAATAACCCTCAAGCTGGGTAAGGATAGGATGCTAGAGACTAGTTATGATATCCACGTGAGATTAATAGGATGTAACCAGGAAGATAAAATTATTAATATTAGTGAAGATCCTAAAACTTAATAAAAAATATAATAATAATAAACCGCCCGAAAAGTAAATAATAATAATAATAAAAATAATAATGACAATAAGTATATTAATAATAATAATAAAAATATAACAGACATCAGTAATACCAATAAACCTTAACGATCATAATAATAAAAAAAATAAAAAAAAATAAAATTACCAGTATTAATAATGTATAATGATAATAATAAAACACAGTAAACTTATAACTAATAATAATAATAATAATAATAATAATAATAATAATAATAATAATAATTCGCGGTAAATTAATAAACCACAATAATAATGATGATGAAATAAGAGCGAACTACCAGAAATAAGACTTATGTTTATGAATAAAATGAAAGATAACGGGAAACCACAATCTCATTTTCAGCAATTAGGACTCATTTAAGTATGAATGGGTTCCGGGATAAGTAGTAGGCTAGTTTGCGAGAAGATAACGTGAAAGCAGTCCAGATAGAGGCACGTAGTATGTTAAGCCTATAGCGGAAGACGAATGATAGGTTCAATTAACCAGCAGGTTATGCCAACACGGAGGGTAGAAATTATTTTCACATCGCAAGTAATAAGGAGTGACAACAGTTCAGATTAAGAAGGGAGGATGTGCATTATCCAACTTGGTTTTAAAAAAAAAGTATTACAAAGAGAACGGAAGAGGGGCATGGGAACTTAGGAAAATTTATAGACTTTTTGAAACGCAATGAAGAATAGGGCAAGCGTTGAAAGATTTCCCCAGAATTATCGAGTGACAAACATGAAGAAATGATCGAAAACAAATTAATTTATTCCCATAGCAATTTAGAAGATGGAGGTTAAGATACTTCACCGATAGTTGGGTGTCTTAATCGATCTAGTGGAGAGTATTATCATATAAATTTGGGGAATTCAAGGGCTACACTGAAAATATTTCTAATGGAAATTACACACAATTATTATACTCGGCGGATCATGAAACTTGACTGAGATGCATACAGGAGGAAACAGAGAAAGAATCTGCGGCCGGGATCTCTCCCTCTGTACACCTTGATAGCATATCAGTGGGACTAGTGACCAGTTGAGAATAGACACACACACATGGGATTTGAAACTTATTTAAATAGTAAATGACCACTAGATCGCCTTAAGGCTCGCCGGACTTGGGCCTACAAATCACTCGGAACCATTTTCAGATAAAACAAGCGAACAGACTGTAACCTAGGTCAATCTTGGCTAAGCGATGTTAGGGAAATCACACAGAAACCCACAAGAAGTTAGAAGAGTAACAGATTCAGGTTGGAAACAAGGGAGGCATACTACTTCGAGGAGGCCTGGCCTACGCTAGAGCCACTGGGTAGGGATGCGAACAGCGACCCTTAGGAGGGGATAGCATGAAGATAAGGGAAACAGAGAATCAGGATAGGAAGCAAGGGAGGCATACTACTTCGAGGAGGCCTGGCCTACGCTAGAGCCACTGGGTAGGGATGCGAACAGCGACCCTTAGGAGGGGATAGAGATGCGGACAGAGACCCTGGCATTCTATCTTGATGGAGGCCTGGCATGCTAGAGCCACTGGGATAGAGATGCGGGCAGAGACCCTGGCATTCTATCTTGATGGAGGCCTGGCCTGCTAGAGCCACTGGGATAGAGATGCGAACAGCGATTCTTAGGGAAAAACAGTGCACAGACGAGAGAGACAGAGAAATAGTGAGGAGTTAGGGAGTGTACAGTTGGAAGGTGGGACACCCCCGTAATAAAAGGATCTGGAGTCACAGACCTCCTCGGTGATCCTGGGGCACTGGCAATAGCCACCTTGCCCACTTGGCACTGACGTTTAGGACCATGGAACAACAGCAGATAGAGAGTTAGGCATCGGAGAATGAATATTAAACGAGAACACGGATTCTCGAGGAAATAAACATTAGTGATACCCGGGGTTAGGGAGTGATGAGGACAACAGGGGAACCCCATCAAAGAGATTAGGATAAAATCCACTTTTCCGATGAGGCGGCGTCCATGAGTTCAAGAAGGCTCTCCCTAAGATTTATAATTGAAAACGAAAATTCTGAGGCAACAGAATTAGAGACGGTGTGTCAGGAAGGACCAGGGCCACTGTTGACGGGAATGGAAACGGCTTGTCTCTCCCTCTGTAGGCCGAGCCCAGAGAAATCTAGGGCCACCATTGTGGAAGACGGGACCCATTTTCCGCCTTCAAGGTCGCGCCCGGCCGCTTCGCTGGCTCACCCGACACGATTATCGAGACAGAAATCGCGATTAAGAGGTGGGGCAGGCATGACTAGGGCCACCGTTGGCATTAAGGGAACCGTTGCATATCCCCATGCCTTCGAGGCTCGTAGCCCAGTCATGGTCTGGGGCCCCCAAGAAGCGATGGTCAGGGACCATCCAGAGTCAATAATGATGCCAGGAAATCCGCCGGCGGTGAGAAAGCGGAAAGAAATACCGCGAAGTAAAGACGTACGCACAGATAGAATATGGTCCTAACGAGTAGATAACTAATACTAGCAAAATAACACCGGAAACACTAGTGCACTAGAGGGAACAGAAGAAAATTGGGAAACGCACATACATACGATTGTGCCATCGACAGGTAGAGCCAAGAGGGACAGATTGACCTAGAATGGAAAGAGAAGAAGACGACATATAAAACGAGAGGTTAAACACCTATGGTGGTGTAGATAAGTTTAAGCACATAAGCAGTCTAAAGTAAAATAGAGCCCCTACGATACAAGCAGGGACAGATAGGAGGAGTTCCGAGTGGAAGAAGAAGTAAGGAAAGAACCTGGAGTAGAACGTGGGTAAATATTTCAGAGTAAGAAGGGAAAAATCGAACCCCAATAAATGATGATATGTATGTAATGGGAAATCACGGAAACCCCGGGAGTAAGAAGTAGAAAAAAAGCAGTTTAAATACATGTAGATCAAGAAACAATCAGGGAATAAAGTATACAAACCGTAAAATAAAAGTATAAAAAGTTCAACAAATCAGCTATGAGAATTTGCCAATCAAACAAACAGTTAGGTGAGGTAAGAGTGTAAAGTACGCCGTATCAGAAGTTAGGGCAGCAGAAGGGAGAATGAGGACAAGGACTCAGGTTACGTAACATCACGGTGACTTCTAAAATTGAATCAGTAAGGATTCAGAGGTTAAACTAAGTGGATTGATATATTAGCAGTAAGATCAGATAGTCCGGGAAAATTAGACACAATGAATAATGAAAACCTGAATCCCTGTCCAGACACAAGTAGCTTAAAAATCATATCTCAATTAAAGAACAATTAAGACTAGGAAAGGGAGAGTTAAGAAATAGAGGCAGTTATTTCAGAAGTGGGGAAAGGAAAAGAATGCTCTCAAACTCAAGACCCTAAGGAAACGATGACAGAAATTCAGGATGCGAGTATTAATTGGTGTTTGTAAGGACTAATTCGGCTTTGGTCAAGTAGCATTTACATGATAAATAAGTGTAGTATATGTCTTTCCGACTGATGTGAAGACGAGCGCACCCAGTCGAACCTAGGACTCTATTATAAAGAAAGGGACTAGATAAAACCCTTAGAATTAGGCAAAATTTAGGGCTGCTAAATATGGTAAAATATCAACCGATCTAATTATGGAAATTATGTGTATATATACACCTGAAGTACTGTCAAATTGAAAGTTTTCGGGAAGATAAAAAGATGATTTAGAAACTGATATTTGTTGATGATGGCTATGCAAATTGATAGGCATAAGAGCACTCTTTTCGGTTTCCAGTTTAAAATCTAGCAACGCCAAAAGATAAAACAGGGATAAAATTTGTATAGGAACGAGGTTGGCAGTTTAAGGTTTAATGCAAAATACAATTTGGTGGTTGCACCATTGAGATATGACTAACTAAAAGTAAATTTAGAGGAACTAAACCTAGGAAAATTATAAAAGTAAAGATGTACATGGTTGCTCAAGATTCGGGGTTTAGTTAAGAGGGATACTATTCTTAGTAAGAAACTAGGATTTGGTTTTGAAACCCCAGAAGGTACTATTGATTCATTTCTAAAAGTCCATATGGAATTTATTAAGAAAAAGGTAGTGCAAACCCATAGTATTTAAACAAATAAAATCAAAAAAAAAGAGGAAAAAACCAACAAAACTAAACAAAAATAACGGTAAACAAGTAAACACCCTCAGCACAAGAAGAACGACTACGCACATGATCTAACACTACGAGCACGACTGGGCTAACTAGAAACGACGAAGGATGTTGAGTCACCTAGGACATCCCCCACACCACGAAACTTAGATCAGCTGATACCAAAAACAAAAAGGAGGAAGACAGGGTCTATGCGGGTACGACTTACTACATCAGGGATAGTCATTCGGCATGGAAAATGTCCACCAGTCAATACGGTGCGACATGAGAGACCAAGCAAATACCTTAACCATATCAAACCGAACCTCTGATGGTCCGTGGATCATATAGTAATTCCCAACCAGTATTATACAGTAAGAAAATTGGATAAAAACGCAGAAATCCTATTAAACCTATCCTCCGGATAATCCATGGCTCCGAAAAAGAAATTGCTGGTCTCGAGAACTTCAAAGGACAGACCCAGTATCCGGCATGGCTCTCTCCCGACCGAAGGAAGATACCATCACCGAACGTGGTCCCAGGCATCGGATTCAACCAGGGATGCTGTAAGAGATCAACATGAGCGCGGACATGCGCGGCGACAAACAAGAACTAAGTGCTCAAGTTTCTCGGTGGACGCGGCTAGTGGAAAAGCGAGTGTTGTGAAGAAAGTGATAAGCTCTAATTAAAGTTTTAGATTTTTCTTTTTTTCAGAATGACAGTGTGGAAAAGAAACAGCATTGAAGAAAACAGAACTATGGAACAGTTTGAAAAAGAAGAAGAGTAGATAAATTGTGTTTTATATATGTTTTCTTGTTTCAGGTTCGGAGTGACAAGCTAATCCATTTTCCAGATGTAATTTGAAAACCAGATAAATGTGGTTTGATAAAGTATGAAAACGTCTATGTCCCATATAGAGGAAGGGAACTGCGGTTAATTGTAAAGAGAAAATGGATTAACTTGAACACACTAATTTTCATGACTATGTTAAAAATTGTTCCTGTTAAAATTCTTGTTTGTGAATACTATGTTAGAAACAGTTAAGTAGCCCTTAGGAACAGGAGATAGAGCCAATCTGTAGAATAAAATGTAAACAAAAGCCAGATCAACTAAAAAGCTTGTGCGTAGTCTAAGTACACAACTTCAGCGGCCCCAAAAAGGGCCTTAAAAGACCCTTTCTTGGGATTGAGAAGGGGGAATATGTTATGAATAAATAGTTCTTTATATAGATTTTTTATTGTTTTATAGATTATTTTAATTATTCGAGCAAAGTCGTTTGAGATGGACTTTAGACATTCAAAGTCTGTTGAGATAGAGTATAGTTCAGAACAAAGTCTTGTTTAAGCTAACTGTAAACATCCCTACATTTAGTTCATTGGAATGTTAGTTGGTACAGTTATGGGTGACTTGAGGTCAAAATTGAATATATAACACTTGAGAAGTGAGGGTCTCGTGTCTGTCTGTGTGTGTAAACGGCTGAAGGGTAAGTCACCGACCATTTTTCTTAATATGTGACAGGGATCTTTTTTTGTAAAAGAATCAATTACCTTAACTATTTTGATAGAATTCTAAACAATGTAGACTGTTTTAATACGATATTTTCAAAAAGGGATATAACATTTTTAATCATGTAGTTTTGGTTAGATTTAAAAATTCCACAACTCCCTCTTCTCAACCCCCCCCCCAAGAAAGTACTGTAGTTTTTAATATAGGCTTAGATTAGATTAGGGCTAGACTACTAAGGGTTTATAATTATATATACTTTAGTAATAAAATAGTTTAAAATAAGACTTCTTTTGTTTATTTCAAAACATGTATACTGTACATCCTCATACTAACGCTCGGCTAGATAAACGCTACCAGATTTTCCAAGTTCCGAAGGTCCTTAAAGCCTAATAAATCCAGTTGGGCCCATAACACCCGGACTTTCTTGCAGTGGCACGACTTCTCGGAAGAGGGATTTTAAAGTATAGACCACACTTTTTTAGGAACTGCAATTGTATTACAGTATATTAATGAGATAGTCCCGCGCCGTAGCCGAGTGGTTAAGGTAAGAAACCTTGGCGCAGAGCTACGGGATTTGCGCTGGTTCGAGTCTTCATGGGGGAAGAAATTTTCTCATGGTATTTCGGCCAGTATGGGACCGGTGCCCACCCAGCATCGTGAGGCATTTGGGTAGCTACAATAAGTAGCGGCTCCAGGTTGAGGAAACCAGCTATAACGGCTGGGGAACTGGACATGCTGACCACATGTCACCCCTAAACTGGCTGATGATCATCTACCTCTGTGATTGACACATGTGGATGTGAGGGGCCAGCAGCCGGCTGGTAGGCTAAGGACCATGTAGACCTGTCGCGCCAGGAGTTTTTTTTATTAATGAGATAAAATATTAGGACACGAAATGTAATGTAAGAAATGTTTTGTAAAAAAGTTATAGGGTTATCCAAGAGAAAGACTATTAGGAAGTCCAAGGTGTAGGTGAGATGAGAACATTCTGCTAGATCTTAGGGAACTGGATATCAGAGGTAGGCTAAGTACTGAATTGAGTTGGTCGAAGATGGGGCAAGTATATGATGAATTTTGTTCGTATGGTAAGGGAATGACATGCTATTTTTAAGGGTTAAGTTAACATATTTATGCTCTACTTACCAACTAACTCATTGACATTATGGAACCCAGAGGTTCATACTTGCGCGAACATAAGCTCTCCATTCATCCATATCTCCAGATGTTTTCCAGTCATTCTCTGAATAATTTACCTTTTTCAAATCATGGTTAATATTATTTTCATACCTCATTCTTGGTTCATATACTGATGTTTCTCTCTCTGACATTCCTACTTCAAGTTTCTATGCCTCTTCGATTCCCAACTCCTGGCATATGTCATGCCCAAAGCAGTCTAAGAGACTTAACTACTTTTATTATATCCGGTATCGCATAAAATCATGCAGCTCACTGCTATAATATTCATCTGTCTACTCTTCTCCCTTTGGTCCACAATTGTTCGTAAACATTTTCTCGTGTCCATGTTTCTTATCGATATAGTATTAACGAGAAGAATCGTCAAATTAGCATTTCTTAGTAACAATCTACACCGCCTGGAAATAAAATATATAGTTCATTGCTGAATATTTCTGGAGAGAGAAAGAGAGAGAGAGAACGTGAGTTATGTGTTTCTAAGAAATTGCGTGAGCGTTTTATCTTGAATTAATTTGATCAATAAGGAGCTTCTCCCCCGCTGATTAATTTTATCTCTGCTTTTATCTAACGAGGCCTGGGTTCATAGAATAATATATGTAGCTGCGTGCTTCCTTTAGCTACAGTATATCCTTGTTCCCTATTTTATTGTTCAAAATGTATGTAAGAATATTCTGTTTAAATTTCTCCCCTACTACATTCACATGATTTTAAATCTAGTTCTTACTGGGATGGTAGAGAAAATCTTGAATGAGTTTAAGGTGAAATAATCGTTTTATTGTTATAAATGTAATAAAACAATTCGATAAATTGCTATTTTTAATAATCAAACAATTGTTTTATTATTTATTTATTTAGCTGGAGTTAAGGTCATATATCCTTCTCTTCCAGTCACCAGGACAAATATAGGTTACATTGAAACATAGAAATCGAAATAATATTAGAAACTATAATTATTTGGCCAAAGTTAGTAATATTAAAAGTAAAATATAACAACACAACAAATTTAATGATTATTAAAATTAAAACTAATTAAAAATATACACAAAGGAAGGAGGGCTCCTATCTACTAAACATTAAAACATTCAAGGGAAATAATAAAAAGTATGGTAAAGAATTAATATATCTCTTACACACATACACACACACACACACACACACATATATATATATATATATATATATAATTTGCTTAACTCTTAGGTTAGCCGCTAGATGGCAGTTGAATGGCATTTCCGCTACCTCTTGTGTGAATTGAGAATACTACATGTATAAGAAAATTGTATGTTTGTCTTGGAATTCTTGGGTAGCTCAGTTGGTTAGAGCGCTAAAGGTACAGACTTTAGAGACTCGAGTTCAAATCCCGACTCAAGCATTCTTTTTTCATATCATATTTGCCTTCATTGCCAAATGTCAAAAATATATTTATAATATCTATATATACAAGCGTTACTGCTATAAAGTAAATATTCTCTTTAATAATTTGCTTAACTGTTAGGTTAGCCGCTAGATGGCAGTTGAATGATATTTCCGCTACCTCTTGTGTGAATTGAGAATACTACATGTATAAGAAAATTGTATGTTTGTCTTGGAATTCTTGGGTAGCTCAGTTGGTTAGAGCGCTAAAGGTACAGACTTTAGAGACTCGAGTTCAAATCCCGACTCAAGCATTCTTTTTTCTTTTCATATCATATATATATATACATAGCACGAATGGAAAATGAAAGAGAGGCATGGAAACTTGTTGTAGGAAAATGAGAGGGAAAAATCACTGTTGGTAGACCAAGAATGTGGTCCCACAATTACATTAACCGTGATTTGAGAGGAGTAGCTTATACAGAAAATGATTTGAAAACGAGCTCAGGATAGGGATGTGTGGAAATCTTATGTCCGCGCGGCCATAAACCTATGGGTTCAATACTGCCAGTGAGTTACTTTATATATTGTTTATACCCCATATAATATATTAAGTGAAAATATTAATAAATATTAAAATTAGTTTAATTAAATAAAAGAAAATAAGCGATTAATTATCAAAATAATGCTATTAATGAGATCTTTCTGTTTGTTAGTTAATAAAAAATCTTCATTTTGTTTCTGAAATATGTTATAGTTTGACAGTCTCTGACAGATAGCGGAAGAGAATTCTATACTCCTATATTGAAATATAATATTATTATAGTACTATAAGCATCTGTAACTGGAACAATTAGAAGTAGAATCAGTAGAAGAAGAACTCAACAGATATAAATTAAGCAGTAAAAAGAATGGATAATTCAAGAATCCCAAAAATGGTGATGCAATATAAGCTCAAAGCACATCGTCCACCAGGAATACCTGTTAAAAGACTGCTTAATGGTTCCGAAACGGGTCTACAAAGGCTTAATTCGTGACGGATGATGGCGATGAACTAGTTAATTAACTAGAACTCTTGAATCCGGAGGTTCATGGCCTCGCGGACATATGCTCTCCATACATCTCTATCCAGAGTTGATGTTTTTCAATAATGATATGTATAATTCACCACTTCAAATCAAGAAAAATGTTATTCTCCTGCCTAATTCTAGGCCTACCTAATGAGGCTTTCCCTCTAGTTTTCCTAAAAGAAATTTCCAAATCCCTCTTTTATTCTCCATTTGTGCAACATGTCTTCCCATCGCAGTTTACGAGACTTAACTGTTCTTATTACATCTAGTTTCCTATAAAGATCAGGTAATCACTGAATAATTTCCGTCATGAAGATCTTGAAGAAGATTTCCGGGCTGTTGGCTGTGGTCTTGAGACTTGAAGTTCCCCGACGTTTCACCAGAGACTGCGTCCGGCTTCCTCAAGGGTCGTCTTGAGAATCCTTGAGGATGCCAGACACAGTCTCTGGCGAAACAACTTCATGCCTCAACACAACGGCCAACAGCCCGGAAATCTTCTTTAAGATCTTCATACTAACTCTGTCCAAGAAAGCCTAAATCAATTCTCATCATGTCTACTTAGTGAAGAGACCCTCTAGGCTACTAATGTAGGCTTAGTAGAAATTCACAATAGGGAATTTCAAACTGAGAAATATTCGTGTCTGCTCATGGAGTATCTAAGTAGACAAAGACTGGTCTTCCACCGAGTAAAGCTGGACATCTTGGATTTAAATCCCGGTTTAGGCAGAAGTTTTTCTCTTCAGTTCTACTGTCCACCGCTGTGGTCTGGAGGTAGCGTGCTGCCTTGTCACGCAGCAGCCCCGGTTTCGATCCCCGGTCGGGGCAGTTTTTCTGGGTGAGGTTTTTATCGAGGTTTTTCCTCACCTGTAAGACAAATGTCAGGAAAACTTTAAGGCCCAAATGGTCCCTGAAATCATATGGCCATCATCATCATCCTTATCATCATCATCATCATCATCATCATCCTTCACCGGTGTGGAAAGCAACGGGAAGCTACCACACTTACAATTCCCTAGTAATGCTGCAAAGCATAGCATGAAAATGCTTTGATTACAGTGAAAGACCTGCCCTCGGGCAGAATTACTATGGATATTCCGCCAAAAAAATTAATGCAAACCCCCCTCTACTAGAATTCGACGATGAACACTACCAGAAACTAATTGCGATTACCAGAACCCTCAGCACAAAATCAAAAGGAGTTCGATTAGTTCTACTTGTGGTCTTTTCAAAATTTCCCTCGATCCAGTAAAAATCACTCTCTTATCGCTATATATATTTTTTTCCACGTACCAAGTCGCAGATATGGGGTAGTAAAAACATTTTGTCGGCAAATGACATGACGAGCATATTAGCGTTATTTGGGGGAAGTGAATTATACATTGAATAATTGGATACATTACCTTAAGATACAGACGTAAGGAGAGATTATGACCTCGTGGCAATGAACGTCGGGATTTTCACTATAATAAGCAAAACGAATATGATTTGGATGTTCTTAATGAATACGTAAGGTGTTCGGACACTGTTTGGGCCTTAAATCTTATGATATTTTCTTACAGGCAAGTAAAACCCTGGAATAAAACCTCGCGTTGAAAATTTATTCCGACCGGGGATAGAACCCGCATCCGTTTTTCCGAGGTAATTCTGTCACTATACTACAGAATCGACAATTAATTATTCAGTACTCTTATAAATTTCTTCTTCTTCTTTTCTATAATCGTATACCTGTTTATTTACACACAATATGTCAATGATGATTACATCCCATTCCATTTCTTGAGGAGTCTGCCCACTTCTCTTTTTCCTCTAGGACGTAGGTTCTTCGCTAGTTTAATAAGCCTCGTATCCTCAGCTCTGTCCACGTGAGCATTCAATTCCCTTTTCTTTGTTATAATAAATGTCTCAAAATGCACTGTATGATATTGCACTCCTCCCTCACATCCTGGTTCCTCACTCTGTCAAGTCTTCCTTGTTTACTATGTCTCTTAAAGTATACATTTCTGCTGTTCTCATGAGTTATTTCTTTTGGCTAGTATCTGCTTTTGTATCCGCACCATATGTCATAATTGGTAGTACACAAGCTTTATAAACTTCTATTTTACTTTCTGTGTTTTTGTTTTTCATAAGTAATGCCACGAGTGATTTCCAATTTATCTAGAGAATTTGGAAATCAAGAGTGGCATTTGTTAGGACTATTTAACGAATAAAATTAAGCTGTTTACTCACAAACCATTATTTAACTATAGTTATTTTAAAATATTTATATATTTAATGTAAACGGCGATGTTTGAAAACAAATGAGAAACGATTGGTATGCTTCATCTGCTTATTTTGTTTATCACTGCAACCACATCATACTATTTATTGCCAAATGAACGCAATATTGTAAGAATGCTCTCTAGTGGAGAAAAAATGAAACACATGGAACTGTATATTAATTCATTTCTGATGTCGTATGATGTAAATATGACAATTATATTTTTCTGGATTATTACCTGGGAAAAAATGCATGTAAGAAAGTGCAAACAGTGGTTTCTTTTTTTGGTGGTATAATCAATTGCTACAATTGTTGACATGTATGCACTATATATACAATCTGGTAGCCGTATTTCTTATAGGCTCAGTCACTGCAAAATAACGGTAAGACCTGTTCAGAATATTAAAAAGGAGGAGCTTTGTTTAATATGGTAATTATAACACTGATAAATATTTCGTGAAATACGACTCTGATTGGTTGTAAAACAGAAATCATTGAAACGTGATTGGTCATTGACTCCCATTTGGGGCATGAGTTAAATAGTCATAAGTAATGCCACGAGTGATTTCCAAATCATCGATAAATTCACGACTCACGAAGTGAGGAGTGAATTTATCTAGACTATTTAACTCATGTCGCAAATAGTAGTCAATGACCAATCACGTTTCAATAAATTCTGTTTTACACCAATGAGAGTCGTGTTTCACCTCGCTCTTTATCGATTTCTCTTTATCAGCTCCTGCTTTTGTGATAAAGAAAGTTCCTCCTTTTTTAATATTCTGAACAGGTTAGACCATTATTTTTCTCCAACAAATACATTGAATATAGCAAATAATGAATAGATTCAGTGATTTTACTGAGTTGTTTATTCAAAATATATATGATTAACCTATAATCTTGATTATAATAGTTTGATGTGTTTAATTATTTCTCCACTAGAGTGCATTCTTACAATTATGCGATCCTATTTGGCAATAAATAATATGATCGAGTTTCAGTGAATATACATAACCTCACATATCTAATTTGTTTTCAAACATCGCCGTTTACATTAATTATATAAATATCTTAAAACACCGGTTACTATATTCAAATAATTATTTTTTAGTAAAGAGCTTAATTTTATTCGTTAAATAGTCCTAACAAATGCCACACTTGATTTCCAAATTCTCTAGAAAATTCACTCCTCACTTCGTGAGTCGTGAATTTATCGATAATTTGGAAATCACTCGTGGCATTACTTATGATAATAATTTGGTAATCAAGAGTGGCGTTTGTTAGGACTATTTAACGAATAAAATTAAGCTGTATACTCACAAGTCATTATTTAACTATAGTTATTTTAAAATATCTATATATTTAATGTAAAAGGCGATGTTTGAAAACAAATGAGAAACGATTGGTACGCTTCATTTGCTTCTTTTGTTCGATCACTGCAACCAGATCATAATATTATTTATTGCCAAAAGATCGCAATATTGTAAGAATGCATCCTAGTGGAGAAATTTATAACCAACGTTATAGGTATTAATTAATTTCTGATGTCCTATGTTGTAAATATGTCAATTATATTTTTCTGCGTCATTTCCTGGAAAATAATTCGTTTAAGAAAGTTCAAACAGTGGTTTCTTTTTTTTTTGTGGTATAATCAATTGTTACAAATGTTTTTATATTATCTCTCGTATGCGCTACGTGTTGACATTCATGCACTATATATACAATCTGGTAGCAATATTACTTACAAAGTCAGTCACTGCAAAATAATGCTATGGCCTATTCAGAATGTTAAAAAGGAGGTGCTTTGTTTATTATGATAAACTTCAGTTGGTAAATGTTAGGCGAAACATGACTGTGATTGGTTGTAAATCAAAAATCATTGAAATGTGATTGGTCATTGACTCCCATTTGGGGAATGAGTTAAATAGTCCATAAAAAGGCTCTTTAGCTTAGGAAGGCAACTTGTCTAGGGAAAGGAAAGTCCCAAAATCAAACCCAACTCTGACCGATCCACCTGAGATGTAATTCTAAAACTCGGAGAAATACACAGTTGCAGACGGTTTGAAGTTATATAAAAATTCAAAGGAACTATATTTTAAGTTCATATCCAATTCAAATTACATCCAAATTGGGATTCAGAGGAACGTCCGCTATACCTAAGGCTCAAGAGTCGATTCAATTAAAAGTAATATTTAATAATAGTCTATAGAAATAATATTCTGTTTGTTTTGAAGTAAAGTTACTTTAATGAAGTAAAAATAATTCATAATAAGAAATGACTCATTTTTATGATGGAAATTCAAAGGGAAATGTCAACCTTTGCATGCCTAAACCTATCTTGAAATATCTTCCAGAGGAGCATTGTGATGTACAAAGGCCGTGTGCAAAAAAAAAAAAAAATCTGATTTGCCTTTTTAACTGCACGGTACTAAAATCCAGCGCCAAATCTCTCATTTAAGCTATAGGGAAATAACACAACTCTTCAATCGGTAGATTGGATAACCGTCACTATCTGCTGTCCGCGCCGCGTCCCGCCTCACTCCACTCCTATTAACGCAGTGGGTGCATCTGCTCCATACAGTGGGTTACTATTACTAGATTTTGACTTCTTTTCTGTATCTTGCAGTTAAAAACCATATGTATTTTTTGGACACGGCCTTGGTGAATCACAGCGCTTCTCTGGGAGACATTTCAAGGTAGATTTCGGCATGCAATGGTTGACTATAATTATAAGTGGATATGTACTTCAAATAACATTCTACAGATACCCTCTGATAGGCACTTTTTACAAAATTTTATTTGGGATGTTTTCTGACGAGAAATCAAATTACTCTTCAAAGTATTGGCCATCAGATACTATGATCTTGAACCACCTTTCAGCGAGGTTTATTATCCCACGACGATACCACTCTCTGATTCTTGATGCAAAGAATTCATTGAGACCCACTTCCACAGGTTCAATGTTTTCGAAATTTCAAGAAGTGGACGCAAGGGGGACGTAGATAGTAAACCAATGGTAACTGAAGGCGCAATGTCTGAGATATAACCTGGTAGTGGTAGATTTTCGATTCCCTCCAATTCCTGATTTTTTGTCGTGGTTGTAGGGTCTCGCATTGTCCTGCAAGGGAACTCTATTTCATTTAACTAATGCTGTGTATCTCCGCCTCAAAATGTAATGAAATGTTCCAGTTGTTGAGAATAAAGATTCTCATTGACCACATGCGTGTTTGGAACAAACTCCCAGTGAATCAAACACACAACATTACACTTAAAACGATATTACTTATGAGACAAACTAATTTCTAGGATTCAGAGACACAACCGTTATACCTAGTAAACATAGGCCGATTCAATAAAAAAGAAAAATCCATAACCGAAAGGCCCTTGGTTGCTGACCTGATACCCATATGTAGTAATCACAGAAGTAAATCATCATCCAGGTAGGGGTGACATATGGTCAGCATGTCAGATCACTCAGGCGTTATAGTTGAAGCCTGTAGTTATTGTAGCTACACAAACTCATTATGATTTGGTCCCATACTATCCGAAATTCCACGAGAACATTTATTTCCACATGGGGACTCCAAGCAGAAATTATTCCCAACCCAGCTAGAATTAAAATATAAACTTATGAATGCCCAAAAAATCAAAATAAGTGTCCTATCTCTGCATCAAGGAATGATGGCTTAAACTGCTTAGCTATGGCGCGGGACCGAATCAGTTGAAAGTAGTCTTTGATTGAGGCGGTTACAAGCAAAGTGATGTAAGTGCAAGTTTTACAGTATTGTAAAGCTGAAGTTGTATAAGAAAATCGTAGGTAATTGAAAATGATAACAATCATTCTTCATCTACTTTTAATGCATACACTTCGCTGCTAACCGGCTAAATTATGAAAATTAGCTTCTACGTCTTCTTCTTGTCCATCGTAGTTTAATCGCGCACCTTGTGGATACTATAATATGTAACTCGCCGCCCGGGCCTTTGATGACGCAACATGTCGATAGAGGGATATCAAATTTTAAATAATGGACTAATACTTTTGATCATACAAGGGAATGGAAGGTATCTCCAATTGAGGGATCAGATGAATTGAGGACATTCTCCGAGACAACACAACATTAAGACGGTTCACACCATTCACTCATACATTCATATAATTATGTTAAACAAGGCGAATATGATGATGGCCAGATTGTGTTGTGGGACCGTTAGGGCCTTAATGTTTCCTGACATTCTTAATAATACGCTACCTGTATAATTTTTTTTAAAATTCAAGTTAATTTATATTAAGGGCACCCGGTACTAATTTCCTTGCATTTGGTTTGAACAAAATGTAATATAAACATAGGCCTATAATTTTTCAGCTTATTCTTAAGTTATGTACATGAAATTTATGTCATTAATTAAACACGTCTTCCTGAACAGAACACTCCGGTTAACTTTTTAGATATATTTCTTCGTGAGTAATTTAAAATACAAAAAATGAAAATAAAAAAATCCAACTTCTTAAAAGTATTGTCTTGGTACAAATTTCTCAAAGCTGCTTATCCGAATGTTTTCAAAATTTAATATGTTATTCTCCATAGTTTATTTGACAACAATAAGTTTTGTCTGCCTTAAGACTGTGATCTATTTAAAAAAAATCAAAAACCAAAAGTTGTTTATGTTAAAAAATTTGCATACATTTTTTTAAAATTTCAAACACTATCAATAGCACAAAGATACATTTAACGTATTATTATAGAGATCCTTAAACTGCATATCCATGCCAAAAATTATTTTCCAATCTTTCTTAGTTTCAGAGAAGCGTATACCAAAATACGAAAAAATACAAGTTACGGGAAGATGCAAAAAAAAAAAAAAAAGAAAAAAATGTGAACATTAGCAGAACACAGAGAGGTCATTTTTAAAAATCTTTTTTATGGGTTTAAATGTCCAAAATCGACAAAATAATATTACACATCGATAAAATAAACGTTTCTGGATTTTTTAAACAAAACGATTATTTTTTAGCTCAAATAATTACTGGGTGTCCTTAAGAGCAATTATTTTATGTTGGCTACTCTGGAATGTTACTCGCAAACGTTTAACGTGGCAACACTGACTTTTAGTAGCCTAAGTAGGCATTTGTATTAACCAGTGTGTCACGGTGGTCTTTTTGTGCGGGTTCTTGTATGATGTGTCTCTTTGAGATAGTGAAACTGTAGAACACAAAAATAGAATAAGTGAAGACAACTTTTATTGTAAGTAGACTACATAGAACATATGTTATATCATTATCTCAATTTAAAGGAAATCTTCATGGCAACTTACTTGTGAGAATCATTCATTTATAAAAATAATCTTTACGTGTATAATGAAATCTGAGTAAACTTGTACTCGCAGTTTCTTAAAGAAATAACCAGTTTTCCGCTATAAAACGTGATATTTTAATAATTATAATATTTTGTTATTCAAAATTGTTTTATAAATGATTAGCCATTGAAAATAAGTTATAATTTATCAAAGGAAATTATGGTGTAATTATGAACAAAAATATTTATAGTAATTGTACCAATTTCAATGATCTCAGCTATCTAAACGCGAAAATTGAATTATTATTGAAGTTTAATATTAAGCAATTGAAGTAGAAAAAGCTGCAAAAGTAACATATCCTAACCTTGTTACTTCTTTTTATTTTAGTTTAGATAATTAGGTCACGTTTCGGTAAGATTTTTTATTGTTTAGTAATTTATTATCAAAATATAAAATATATTGCTGCTTTGTCAATTATTGTGCTCAACTGCACTTTTACTAGCGCTTGATTTTTCAATTATATCATTATAAACTAAAGCTCTTCTTTTGTATTTACTAACATTATTTAGTATTTTAAACTTTATCAAACAATTTTTATAACATTATTAGACAATTTTGAAGTATTTATTTATATATGCAAATCACAATATTATGACACTGTTAGAAATATTGTGATGCTAACTGCTATTTTCTCCACAGAGTATACGTATTACTTAGTGATTTTTCTATCGCTGATTGGATTAGCGTTAGGGAACGATAAGTAAGTGCACACCCATTTTTAATAAACTTTTGTAATTTTAATGTTATTGATACATCTCTTTAATATAGATTTGGGGATTTATTGCAAATATTGGTCATAGCGACAGATAGTAATCGAGGATGATAAACAATATGTGGTTCGATTGTGGGTTATCGGTGGCTCTACAAACTCTGGCGCATGCGCACTGTTATTCTATAGGACTTTGAAAATATTTCACGCTAGTTTAAGTGCAGTTTTTCCAATTATTGTTTTGTCTTAAAACAAGAAATTGGACCAAAAAGCTGCCAACCTCTAATGTTTTCTAGCATGTCTTTTATGTCTAGCCGTCGGTTACTAGGTCATAGTTTTTTGTTATATTTTAATACTGGCCTATTTTAAAATAGAAATAAAACTTAGAGCTAACAAAATACTCAATCTAACCATATATTAAATAAGTTTTGATCCTTCTATCATAGGTTATTAAGTCACATTTCGGTAAGATTTCTTATTATTTAGTAATTTGTTATCAAAATGAAAAATCTAAAAATACTGGGATGTTAACAGCTTTGTCAATTATTGTTTGGTCTTAAAAACCAAGAATTGGACATAAAAAGGTAACATAATAATCGGCCTAACGTAATATTTGTGCTATTTGTTTTCTAGCATGGATTACTAGGTCACATTTTTGTCATATTTTAAACTTGTTTGGTCTTAAAAAATAGGTAATTAAACTTAAAATCTGACAAATATCCACCCTAAATTGAACTTTTCATTTTGCTTAATGTAATTTGTTAGATCTCATTTCGGTTAGATTTTAATGTCTTAAGCTTATGCAATGAAACTTTAAAAGCTAACAAAGAAAACTTACGTTGATTCTTTTTATCTATGATCATACTTGGGTATATTTTAGTATTGTTTGATCTTAAAACCTTATAATTAAACTTTAAAATATTAAATAAATGACCACCCTAACTTTACATTTGTACTATATATATATATATATATATATATATATATATATATATATATGTGTGTGTGTGTGTGTGTGTGTAAAAAATATAGTTATAACATCTAAATATGCAAGCGTTACTGCTATAAACTAAATATTCTCTTTAAAAATTTGCTTACCTGTTATGGTGGCCGCTGGCAGTTGGAACAATTTTCCGCTACCTCTTGTGTGAATTGAGAATACTACATATGTAAGAAAAATGTAAATTTGTGTTGGAATAGTTCGGTAGCTCAGGTCGTTAGAGCGCTAAACGTACATAGTTTAGAGACTCGGGTTCGAATCCCGACTCAAGCATTCATTTTTCTTTTCATATCATATATATAGTATAGGTTATTGAGTCACATATCCGTTAGATTTTTATATTGTTTGGTCTTAAATCTAAGTAATGAAACTTAAAATCCAACATACATATTCTCCCTATATTATATTATCCTTAAGGTCAAACTACACCACAATTAAACTTCCATTATTTAGTTTTTCGACTCTTTTATAGCCTTTTGATCTAAAATAGAAACCCTATTCAATTAAGCTAAAATTAAAATCTACAAAAATATATCTCTCTAACCTTACATAAACCACCATTTTCTTAAGCCCAACTTAATAAAAAATGTGTTGCAGCGTTTAGATTCATAAAGTGTATCTTGGAACGTGCTGTATTGGCGTTTGCAATTTATGATCTGCTGTTCCAAACTTACATATTAGACACGCGTATAACGACATATTTATACTCTGAATCTTACACAATATATTATGACTAGCCACTACAGCATGGAACTCACTTCCCAGTCATGTCAGGTACTGTCAATTATTATAGTTACTTAAATCCAAATTAACTGATATCTTAAGTTCCACACGCTTAAAATATTAAGTGCATAACTATATTCAACATATTAAATATACCTATAAACATTCATATAGGAAGCTTTGTTTACTATATTTTATTTAGTTCATGTTATGTTAGTATTAGCTAATATTAGACCACATTCCCATTGTCTTTTGTTTAGTCCATCGTTCCTCAACCTGTGGTTCGCAATCCCACCTAATGGATTCGCAAAATATTTCAAGGTGTTCGCCAAAACTTTTCTATAATGGCGGGTTTCGAGGTTTGTCCTATTATTGTTTCCTTTATTTCCGCCGCATGGAAATAATAATAATAATAATAATAATAATAATAATAATTATTATTATAATTATTATTATTATTATTATTATTATTATTATGCAATATATAATAATAATTATCATGTTTTTTCAAATGACACAGGTTGTCACTTTGACATTTCTGGTATTCTCTCCTGGCATGGCGTACATGTAACACACTTCCTAGGTTGGGACGTCTGGAAGGCGGGATTACGCTAACGCGTTGATATGAGAGTTGATGATGATGCGCCAGGAGAGGCCTTAAACTAAACTTAAGCTAATTAGGCGAATGTGATATTGATGATAATGATGGCCAGATGGTGTTCGGGGACCGTTTGGGCCTTAACGTTTTCTGGCATTTATCTTATAGATGAGAAAAAAACCCTAAAAAACCTCACCCAGGAAACTTGTCCCGACCGGGGATCAAAACAGGGCCCGCTGCGTGACAAGGCAGAACGCTGCCTCGAGACCATTACGGTGGAATAAAATTAAATTAACCCTGCCATGTCCCTTGTTACACATGTGTTAGATCGGGAACTCTTCTCATTGTTTCCACAATAAATTAATATTTACCGCGAATGCCTGATTTATAGTTATGTAAAAAGTTAGGAATACGTTTCATTTCGCTACAACTAGGCTTACACGTTGTGAAACTAGAGTAACTTTAGGTTTTAACCGTTAAGGTTATTAAACCTTTTGCTTGGAATTATATTGTATGCATGTCTATTCTATGTATATTAAAAGTCAATGGTTCACCCAACTCAGATCGATGTGCAAGGGGGTTCGCGAGTCGAAAAAGGTTGGGAACCGCTGGTTTAGTCTATATTTAAATACTATTTTATAATTGTGATAATTATGTAATTGTGATAATTAAATATTTTGTATGGTTTTATCATTCGCTGGTTGAGTGGAAGAGTATTATAGTAATGATAATAATGGCCAGATGATGTTCAGGGACCGTTTCGACATTTACTCTGCCAGCTTAAATAAAACAATATAATAATAATAATAATAATTATTATTATTATTATTGTTATTATTATTATTATTATTATTATTATTATTATTATTATTAGTATATCGATATGGCTTTTACTTTTTAACAAATATATACCGCATATTTTTGTTTCATTTTTTAAATTGATATGTATTAGTTTTTTTTTTCTTCAAAAACCAAGAATAAAATTATTTATTCATTAATATTAACACATGAATATGCTCTTATTGTATTCATGTTCATTTATACATGTACGAGTATATAACACTGCAGCAAGTTATCACTAATCAAATAAGATATAATAGTAATCGGAGTTTAGTATATTGCAATGAAAGGTTTAGTCTGCATGTAACGAATCCATTTGACGTCCTACAAAGTACTCAATGAATCGGAGATAATTGCGTGTTCTGCTATACCATAAAAATTGTGTATTTTAAGGACACAACTTCGATAAATATTTTTATTTCCTTTTTGAAAACATCCGATTTTTGTAGTTATTTGGAGGCCTAATTTGTATTATTAAAGTTTCGCATAATGTTCCATTCCCCTCTTTCATTTCCCATTCGTGCCACATGTCCTGCCCATCACAGTATATGAGACTTAACTGCTCTCACTGTATCTGGTTTCCCACAAAAATCATGTAGCTCAGTGTTACGATGTCTTGTTCATTCGCCTGTCAGTTAATCTCTCTTTGGTCCAATAATTTTCCTAAGAAAATTTTCTTAATACCCATAATATTTCTCCTCCCTTAAGGTTAGTCCATGTTTCGCTTCCATATTATATAACTGGGGTAATAACAGTTTTATATATTTTCAGTTTAATGTTTTTTTAGAAAAGTTGAGAAGAAAAATCAGAGATTGTTAGAGGTAATTATAATATGGAATACAATTGTAAGGAAATGTTTTTCAGTCACTCATCTGTAGTCAAATCTGAGGTTCAATCACAACGAAACATTGTCCATACTTCGGCGAGTAAATTAAATATATGTGTAGAAAGCTTTAGAAACACATTGTAGCTTGTATAAACACATCAATAAATATAGTTGTTGTTCGTAGTCCCATTATCATATTACAGTGAGATAGAGATTCTATATCGACCTTGGGAATTGGAGAATTGTCCCGTTCTCATGCATCTACCAGTCGCCTGCTTTATCTGTGCCGTGTTTTGTTTTTAGTATCAGTCTTTAAACAAAACGAATTATTAATTCCTGTTCCTATTTACTCTCGACAGTGTTTTCAACATAGCATTCGGTTTCCTTAGTCAGATTATACTACAAGAACAAAAATTAAATTTTTTCAAACAGAATATATTATAATTAAATTGAGTGTGGCGCAACTTTGGAGAAATTCATGACATACAAAATAAAAAATATAAATATAAATAATTATATATATATATATATATATATATGTTATAATTAAATGTTTAACATTGAGCAATGCAAGCTTAATATGGAATTTGCTTACTTGATAAAGTCAGCTGCTAGATGGCGGTGAAGACCGAGTTCTCGCGACATCTAGTAATAATGGAGAGTATAGCTAATACATATATAAGAAAAATAAGTGTTTGAATTGGATTCGCCTGGTAGTGTAATGGATATCACACTGAGGTACAGACTCAGAGATCCGGGTTCGAATCCCGTCCAGGCATTTATTTTTCTTATCATTCCATATATATATATATATATATATATACATATATATAATCATCATCATAATCCAGAGATTAAGCCTGTTGGCTCTTTCCGGTTCCATGAAAGCTAAAATTGTTCAGACCATCTTCTGTGTGGACGTCCAACATTTCTCCTTCCGTGCGGTTTATAATTTAGCAATCATTTTGGAAATTTTTCTTCTGGCATTCTATCAATATGTTCTTATATATATATATATATATATATATATATATATACACCTTGCTGATAGTGTCCACTGCTATTGTCTAGACATAGCGTGCTGTCTTACCATGCAGCGGGCCCAAGTTCGTTCCTCGATCGGGACATGTTTCCAAAGTGAGGCTTTTTTTTCGGAGTTTTTCCTCACCTGTAAGACAAATGTTAGGAAACGTTAAGACCCAAACAGTTCCCGAACATGATCTGACCATCATTATCATCACTATAATACTCACCTCATTAGAATAAGTTTATATTATGGCATCTCCTGGCGCATCATCATCACCGGGGCAGCGTAAATACGCCATCCAGGCGCTCCAACTTAATAAGTGGGTTACAAGTACGCCATGCCAGGAGAGAATACCAGAAATGTCGAAATGACAAACTGGTGGTATTGAATATATCATAATACTAAGCCGGGACAACCTCAAAGGTGAAAGGTTTGGCCCCCTCAACAATCCTCTTCCATGCAATGTGTTTCTTGCCATATTCAAATTAGTCACTTTAATTTTCTTTAGATACAACTGATTGCAACAACTATAGGGCATCTCATTACTTTCAACTTCGTACAAAACATTGGCTCAGGATAGGGATGTATAGAAAGCTTATGTCCGCGTGGCCATGAACCTACGGGTTCGATAGTGCCAGTGAGTTAGTTAGTAAAATAATCATCTTTGTTGGAAATATTTGCGTTCATTATAAACAACTGACTAACGTTAACAGTATGGGCAATGTTTATTAGTTGAAATTACAGGAGGTCGTGATACCAGTCAGTGATAAAATGGCGGCAAGTACGTTTTTGTTTTATATTGTTTTAAATAAAGTTCAGTTAATTTAAAATGTAGCGATTTATTACGTATAATGTATATTAAAACTACCTTCTGGATATATTTTTGTATATACATAGTACGTAGTATACATAGTGGGCAGAGGTTTCACTTCCCACACGTGGTTTGTAATATTACAGTATAGTTACTTAGGATGGCAACCCCGAAATGTTGGAAGTTGAACTTTCGGTCACGGTCGGCATTGCTGTAAGTACGACAGAACGCACTATCGCGCAAAAAGAATGTTTAAAGTTTGGATCACAGATAAACTTTCTTGACCTCACAGAGACATATTATGTGGCCACCTCAACACGAGGCCATCTCCGAGATAGTACAAACATTTAAAACAAGACACGCTGTTCACCAACAAGATACAATTGGTGCACTGATTATCATGTCCAAATGCCGTTCTAGGGTAATTTGGGCCTTAAAGTTACGAAAAGTCCTCATAGAAGAATCTTGTCCCGTCCAGGTATGATGGCGACGTTACATCTTGGATGTTGTTTTATTATATATCAGAGATGTTGAAGTTAAAGCAGCTTTGCCGTTCCCAATATCCATCCTTTTCGATCAAAGATTATTCTTGAATGTCTTTTGAAGAATATATATTTTTAACTTTCTTGGTCTTCCTCGAATACCCCTCAGGCTGGTGTCCATTGAAATATCGTTTTAGGCTATCGTTTTGTTGCATCCTCATAAAATGTCTAAACCATTTTAACTCCCTCTTTTCAGTTCTGTCATATTTTCTCTCTACTCTCCTCCGTCTCCTAATTTCTTTATTACGGATTCTTTCTAATCTTGATACCCTTTCAGTTATTTTCAAATAATCCACTTCAACTGCGAAACGTTTTATTTTTTAATATTTCATTTATTAATATAAATTACTATTTTTGTATCTTCATACAAACTTTTAATAGCATTTATTAGGTGTCTCTGATACCCTCAGACGAACACTGAGGAATAAAGTAAAAAAAAGGATACGCAGCTAAGATTTTACTCAACGATGGCACTACCAGTGACGTTGTATGGAGGTGAGTCCTGGATCCTGAAGGAAAAGGAAAAAATTAAAATTCAGGCAGCGGAAATGAGGTTCCAACAGACTGTAAAAGGTTTTACAAGAGGAGAACATATTAGAAATGAGAATATTAGAGAAGAACTAAAAGTACGACCACTTCTTCAACAAATAGAAGAACTAAATTAAAATATAAAATTATGGAATATTCACCTGAAAGGTCCGTCTCCTCAACTTGATTAATTATTTAACTGTAGCGCTTTCGGGACTTGTCCCATCATGCCGAAAGCGCTACAGTTAAATAATTAATCAAGTTGAGGAGACAGACCTTTCAGGTGAATATTGCATAATTTTATATTTTAATTTTGAATAATACCTCAACGACACACATCATGAACCTTACAAAAGATAAATAGAAGAACACAGGAACAATTGGATAGAACATCTGCAAAAAAAAAGTCAGAGGATAGGATACCAAAGATGACACTGATGAAAAACCAAGAAAGCGCTGGGCTGAACAGATGTGAGATAGGAAGAGGCAAAGACCTAATCCGTGAAGTTTGATGATGATATTTCATTCACAACCCAAGCTTGTAGATAAAAGAAGGGAAGATATTAGTAATGAGCTAAATTTTTTAAATTTTTATATAAAATAAAAAAGCTAGAAAAACCTGCAAAGAACATGTACAAAGAATGAAAGATCATCGCATTCCAAAAATTATACTTAATTACAAACCAAACGGAGACAGGAATATTGGTAGACCGAAAAATAGATGGATTCAACTTTTTGAAAGAGAATCTATGTCACCGGAACAAGCCTCACGGGCTTAATCCGTGATTGTTGATGATGATGATGATGAGGACCCCTACTTCAGTGTTTTACAATAAAATAACTTTAAACTATTGTTTTTATGAGGTTTTATTAAAATAATATATATATATATATATATATATATATATATATTATTAAAATAATATATAGGCCTTGGGGGCACGCCGTAGCGTAGTGGTTAAGGCACTGCGCTACAAGCCGGAAGGTCGAGGTGTCCAAGTCCCGGTGGGGTCAGGATTTTTAAACTGACCAAAATCTTCTGGCGGCACTATGGCCCTGGGGTCGACTCAGCCTCTAACGGAAATGAGTACCAGACGCTTGTTCTGGGGTAAAGGCGGCCGTCACGCAGGGCTGACAACCCGGCTGACATCAAGTGCCGATTGTCCAGAAAAAGTGGGAGCCTTAACCTCCCACTACCCCAAGGGCCTCCTGAGGCCTGTAGTGGGAATACTTTACTTTACTTACTTTACTTTATATATACTTTATATATAGGTCTTTTTTAACGTTTAAATAATTTCTTAGGTCCACCTCTGGTCTTGGAGTAGCGTCGCTGCCTCGTATGGAGCGGGCCGAGGATCGACCCCCGGTCGGGACAATTTTCCTATGTGATGTTTTTCTCGTTTTTTTTCCCCTCATCTGTAAGACAAATACCAGGAAACTTTAAGGCCAAAAGATCTCCTAACATCAACTGACCATCGTAATCATCATCATATTCGCTATATATAGTATGAATGTGTGTTTGAATATTATTTCGTCTTAATGTTGTGATGTCGCAGACCGGGGCCCTGACATTGAGCCATCCATGTCCTCGTGTTGTCAAGGAGTGTGTGTTTGATCCATAGTTTAAAAAATCCTTCTCCGGACAGGTCGTGTCACTGTAAGGCCTGTGTGGCGTGTGGCACATAAAAATACCTATAAGGCGAGAGGTTAAACTGTATTAATGGAATGGAATTAAAAAACTTTACGTTTATTTTGACTATTTTCTGTATCAAATGCTGATCAATTGGGTTTATTTTCGACTTTATTGCCACTAAAATCGTGGTTAAATTATCACATTTTACTAAACACAATGTATTAGTTTATTTACTACTACTTGTCGAATTGGGTACACATGCGGAAAATACAGTATGAATTTTAGTATTAGAGTCGTAGAAATAATTTTCGCCTCTCTTCTTTGCTGTCGCTTTCCATTGAGTTTTAATTGTGCCACTTGGCGAGGGGTTTTTCAAAATATGTGGTAAAATTAGGTCCATGAAAGAAATGGATGTTATTCAAAATAAAAATTTCAATATAGTAATTTTTTAGTAAATTAAATTTCATTA
Organism: Diploptera punctata; assembly: GCA_030220185.1. Lineage (NCBI taxonomy): Eukaryota > Metazoa > Arthropoda > Insecta > Blattodea > Blaberidae > Diploptera > Diploptera punctata. The sequence goes on from JASPKZ010008295.1 coordinate 29,516, forward strand.
TGTAAGATTGTCTTATTGTTAGTATAATTGCCATATAATCAATTTTCTATGTGTGTGTATTACATTTTGTTTTGTAAAAAGCTCTTCCAAATGAATGTAAAGAATCGATTATCGTACCAATCTGTAAGAACGGAGATAAAACTGATGCAACAAATCCAGGGGCATCTCGTTACTTTCAACTTCGTACAAAATTCTAACAAATATATTAGTAAGCAGACTCACTCCCTATATTGATGACATTCTAGGAGATCATCAGTGTAGAATTAGATGAAACAGATTTACAACAGATCAGATTTTTGGTATAAGACAGATTTCAGAAAATAAATGTGAATATAATGGCACAGTACATCATCTACACTCGTATGTAGACTAGAAAAAAGGCGTACGATTCAATTAAGAAGGTGAAGTTATGTATATACTATCATTCTGGAGTTCGGAATACCTAAAAAGTTAGACTTATACGAATGTGTCTAAATGGCACAAAGAACAGGGTAGGTATAGGCAGACAGTTTTCGGATACGTTTCAAATTCACAATGGGTTGAAGCAAGGTGATGCAATATCTCCTCTATATTCAATTTTGTACTAGAGCATGCCATCAATTCTAAAGAGAATGAAATTGCCTACAACTCAATGGTATTAATAAGCTATTAGTTTATGCTGATGATTTAATATTATTGAGCGATAGCGAAGACATACTAAGGGCCAACACGCACACTCTATTGAGTAACACTAAGTAATTGGGACTGGAAGTAAACATCAATAAAACTATATATATATATATATATATATATATATGTTCATACTTAGAAATACCTTATATTGGTCTAATCGAAATGGAGAGCTATCGACAAATGAGGGAAATTTTTAAGAAGTAGCTGAATTCAAATATCTAGGAACAAATAGGAATGAGATGCACAAAGAAATTAAATATAGGCTCAATTCTGGAAATGTATGCTATTATCCATTACATGGACACTTGTCCCAACTCCTATCAAAAAACTTTAAACTGAAAATATTATTTTCTCATTTATATTATATGGATGCGAAACGTGGACTCTTACTTTAAGGGAGGAAAGAAGTTTACGGGTATTTGAGAATAAAGTTCTCAGGAAAATTTTTGGGGCAAAAAGAGATAAACAGACAGTTTAATGGAGAAAAGTACATAATAGTGAGCTATATGCTATTAATAGAAAGTCAGATATATTAAGAACAGTGAAGTATCGTAGACTGCGATGGACAGGATATGTGGCATGAAAGATGTGTATGGAAGCTTCTTGTAGGAAAACCAGGGGGAAAACGCCCAGTTGGTAGACCAAAAATGAGGAGGGAAAATAAAATTTTTCATGGTTTGAGGGAAGTATATTATGCAGGGTATAGTTGGAAAAGTTAGTTTAGATAGGGATGTATGGAGAGCTTATGTCCGCGCGGCCATGAACCTACAGGTTCGATAGTGCCAGTGAGTGAGGCTATAAATTATTATAGACTGTGGTGGGCAGAACATGTGGAACGAATAGGGAATGAAAACTTCTTGTATGAGAACAAAAGGAAAAGCTCCCAATACACAAGTCAAAATTAAGTGTGAGAAAATACTTTAACCTGTCGGTTCAGATTCACTAACAGTATGTTGCTGGTTCCAAGTTTCGCGGGTTCAAACCCGACCAGGATCTATAACTTTTTTAGGGCGAAACAAACTTGAATATCATTTGGTGCCACAGAAACTTCATAATACACAGATCTGAATTGTTTATACTTCAAAGTGAACGTCCGCTTCCTAAAAACAGCACTGATAGTGGGGAAAACTGCACCCTCACGACTCATCTATGAACTCACAAAGGAAACATACTACATAGAAGATCTATGACTGAGAATGCTACTACCATCTAATAGTCCTTACCAAGAACTTCTAAACAACAGGAGAGAAAAAACAGAGAATGATAGGTGCTGATTTCTATACCTCAGGAGCTATGCTGGACAGAAACTGGACGAAAACCAACCAAGAGCTAAGGCATGTTGTAACACGATACGCGATACACGGCTTTCATCATAAGGTGTGCAGAATCAAGAAATGTCATGAACCTAGTGAGAAGTGTGTGTGTGAATTGTGTGGCGGACAGTGCGACCGAAATCATATACCGAATTGCCCAAGAAACACGAAATCGCTGAATGAATACAGCAAAGACTAAAGAACAATCAATGTCCATTAGGGCGAAACTTCCTTCTTATTATTGTTTATACTTCGGAATTGCATTAGACATGTAATTGTAAGTCCTGTGTAGTAGATTTACGGCACATTTAAGAACTTTAGACCCTCAAAAAAGTCTCTCAGAAAAAAAGAAAATCGGCAATTTCACAATCAGATTCGAATTGAGACACAAATGATGCCTGCTATTAAAAAGCGTCGTTAAATAGAATAATGCAATAGCAATTGTATTGAAGAAAGTGAATATTCAGTAATGATTGGAAAACACAGTGCCATTAATACATCCTTTACTCTATTATATTTTTTTTTTCACATGGTGAACAGATCAAAGGTAAAAAGTTAGATAAAAGAGACTATTTAACTTATGCCTCAAATGGGAGTCTATGACCAATCACATTTCAATGATTTTTTATTTACAACCAATCACAGTCGTTTTTGACTCGATTTTATCAATTTAATTTTATCACTTTAAAGTCTAGCTCCTCCTTTTTAACATTCTGAATAGGTCATAGCATTATTTGCAGTGACTACATGTGGCTACCAGATTGTACATATAGTGCACGAATGTTAGCAGATAGTGCTTGCGGGTTATAATATAAAATACGTTTGTAGAGATTGATTATACAACAAACAAAAAAACCGCTGTTCGCACATTCTTAAACGAATTGTTTCCCAGGAATTTACGTTCCAGAAAATATAATTAACATATTTACATTCATAGGACATCAGAAATTAATTAATACCTATAATGTTGGCTATAAATTTCTCCACTAGGGTGCATTCTTACAACATTGCGATCTTTTGGCAATAAATAATATGATGTTGCAGTGATGAACAAATGAAGCGTAACAATCGATTCTCATTTGTTTTCGAAATCGATGTTTACATTAAATATATAAATATTTTAATATAACTATATTTAAATAATGATTTGTGAGTAAACAGCTTAATTTTATTCGTTAAACAGTCCTAACAAATGTCACTCTTGATTTCCAAATTCTCTAGATAAATTCACTCCTCACATTGTGAATCGAGAATTTATCGATAATTTAGATTACTTATGATAACTTGGTCGATAAACTGACGTTCTTTGATTGTATGAACACATCCGGCAAGAAACGAGGACATGAGTTCCAATGAAGTGAAATTTTCCGGATATAGGGGAAATGATTAGCAATACCGGTATTTGAGAATACATTTTAGGAACATTTTTGGACTTAACAGAGATGAACAGACAGGTGAATGGAGAAAATTACATAACAGTGAACTACATGGTATTTATGGAAAATCAGACAGAATAAAATGAGTTACGTCCCGTATACTGCGATGGACAGAATATGTGGTAGGGATGGGGAATGAAAGAGAGGCATGAAAACTTTATGTAACTAAAACAGAAGTAAATATAACTAAAATAGAAGTAATGTGATCTGTAGGTCAGCCAAGAATGTGGTGGGAGTGTGATACTAACATTGATTTTAGGCAGGTAAATTAAATAAGGAATGATTTGAAAACATTAGCACAGGATAGCAATATAAGGAGAGCATATTTTCGCGCCGTATGCATTTTTTGATTCAATTGTGTCAGTGAGTTAATTATAGATGGGCGCTCAGTAGGTAGACCAAGAATGGGGCGGGAGAATAATATTAAACATGATTTGAGGAATGTGAATTATACAAAGAATACAATAAATCAGAATAAGGATATATGGAGAGCTTATGTTTGCGTGGTCATGAAACTCCGTGTTGGATAAAGCCAGTGGTTTTGAAAGTTATGTTGGTCTAATGTAATAAATAGGAAAAACCTTAAGAAAATAAGAATATTTGTAAGCAAATCAGAAACTTAGCCAAGGAATGAGGATAGTTGAAGCAAAAATTACTCTGTCTGAGAAATAACCAAGATTTTATCTAGCTTTATAAAGAGCTCTTGTTTTGTGTTGTGTTGGAAATAGAGTTACGAACAAAATTTTACTTTTCTGAGGAGAAGAATATCTGATTTCGTACATCTCTTGCTTTTGGGTTGACGATCAGCACGAATGGACACAAGTTGTCTCAGCCTCTATCCCATCGCATTCTCCATCATATCTCTCTCTCTCTCTCTCTCTCTCTCTCTCTCTCTCTCTCATTCCAGTTCTCTTATACTTACAAAAAACTTCTGCTAGCTTACTTTTTTGCCTATAAGTCTTACAACTGGACCTTTCAAGTCGATGCGATTGCTAGGATGGGATAGTCAGTGGTTCAAGTAAAAACCGAGAGAAGACGAGGCAACCCCTATTGGATATCGATCCAGCCTATTGTGTCACTGCGAGGCTAAGTATATATAGGGGAAGGTTTCCATCAATGAGCCACTAACAGCAATCGTATTCACTAAAAGGCAAATATGAGCACAAATTACGGAAATATATTTTTTGAAGTTTATAACGATAAATATTATAAATACTATATCATCAATTAGAAATCTTTCAATAAACAGAAAAAAAAGTTTGCGTTTGTGTGTGTATGTGTGCGCGCACGTGTTATGTAGGCCTATCCGTGGAATATGAATACGGATCAGAGTTCAATGTTAGCATTGAAATACAAAACCAAATAGTCAGTGCATATAGGTGTTTTATGGCCTGAGGAAACAATTAATATCTCTATTGTAAAGCATGTAAAACAACATTTTGATACGATTATATATAGGGCCTAAGGTATTTGTGCAACGAGTGTTAATGTACGCTTTTGAAACTTGGCTATTGATGTAATATTATGAGAAACAATGAATTATACATATTAAAAAAAGTCTTGAGAGATATATTTTTTGGACTAGTGGAAGAGAATGGAGTATTATACAATTATACTTCCTTACTTAATACCGACTTTCCACTTTACAGCAATTCGCTGTTGATTCGGCTTTCCAGAGATTCCTATCTTCCCATTGTCCTTCTTCCATGCCCCTCTTTCTTCATGGTATCATATATTCTCTCATACCATGTTCTTCTGCTTCTCCCCTTCTTCCTTCTGCCTGGTACCATCCAATCTAACGCCCGTTTAGACCAATGTTCACCCGACATCCGTTGCACGTGTCCGTACCACTGTAAAGCTCTCTTTGTTATGCTATCGATAATAGTTTCTTGTGCATCTATTTCTTGTCTGATATATGTATTTCTTATATGTTGTAACTTGGATATTCTCATAATTCTCCGTAATACATCCATTTCTGTTGCCAAGACTCTTTTCTGCATCCTTTCATTTATTGTCCAGCTTTCCTGATCCATATGTAAGTTTCCTAGTTTTGTTTGTATAATCTCTTTTTTTTTGTTTTTCTGGTTAGGTTTGTACCCCATTAAAGACCATTCAGGGATCTAATCGCCTTCCTTGCACAATTTACCCTGTCAATAATATAATTTTCAAAAGTACCAGGTTAAACTATTATATTATAGAACCAAGATATTTAAATTCTTCAACGCATTTAATTACCGTATTATTTATTTGTAGGTCTTCTGAATTTCCTCAGACTACCATATAATAATAATAATAATAATAATAATAATAATAATAATACATATATTTATTAAACACAATGTGTACATCAAATTAAATTTAGCTTTTTACCAGTCTCTAATTAAATTGTTTAGAGGCAGAGTCCTGTTTTTACACTTCGCTAGATGATATTTGGGACATGGATAGTTGCATAATTTACAGATTCAGTCCTCCTTGGGTTCATGGTACATGTTGTTCAGGCATATATTCCCATGAAATCCATGGGCTGCGAAACGTGTGTACAGGTATCGAAGTTCGAAATTAGGTTGCTTCCAGGTTTCTGTTTTCATTGCGTCTGTTTCCATAATTTCTGTCGGTATCTGGGCGGCTTTGTTCTGTCTCTCCTCGATGACGATTCTGTATGCTTGCGTTTCCGGTAGTCTGAAACAGTGTCTGATATCTTCGATGAAGAAGGATTCCTGGGCTATTGTATAGGCATAACTATTTCTTGTATATTTTGAAATTGACAGTGCTCTTTTGAGAAACCTTGATTTAACGTTCTCCAGTTTCTTAAGATTTTTCACTCTCAAGTAATTCCATATAAGCTGGATTCCGTATGTTGCGGCCGGCATTACTTTAAGGTTGAAGAGTTTCATTGCAGTTGAGAGGGATAGTCTTTGGAGTTTAGGGATATCGTACATGGCTTTCGTAACAGCTGTTGCTCGATCCTGTATATGAAGTGAGAAAGCGGTTCCAGTTGTTTGTAAGGTGACCCCCAAGTATTTGTAGCTTGATACGAATTCTAGGGTTTCACCTCCGCATATAAGATGGTCCTTATTAGCCAGCCTTCCTCCTTTCCTGAATTTCATTGCCTTTGTCTTGGCGCTGTTTATTTACATCGAGTTTTCAAGTGCCCATATCCTAATGTTCTCCATGGCTGCTTGGAGAGCTCCTTGATTCCTTGAGAGGATGATCATGTCGTCTGCGTACATGAGTAGCTTAACATTTCTTGTGTCTATAGTCTCTCCGATGTCTGACGTCATTACATTAAAGAGTACGGGACTCATCGGGTCTCCTTGTAGGACCCCCCTTGTTTGAGTAACACTTCTCGACATCGATATACCATCACTGATTGTCAGGTAGTTTGTGGTAAGGATTGATTTAATTGTTCCTAATTCGTTGCTTGAGCTGCCTAGTATGTTCTCTAGCTTCTGGATGAGGATTTTCCTGTCAATACTGTCGAATGCCTTGGAATAATCTATGTATATCACATACAATGGTGTAGCAGGTTGAGCTAAGGTCGTTATTATTTCTTGTATGAGTTCTTGGACAGCATGCAGTGTAGATCTACCCGGGGTGAAGCCATATTGTTTCTGAGGTATACTGGCACGTAGTTTGTGTTCCACACGTCTTAGCAGGATCTTCGAGAAGAGTTTGAACATAACATTTTCCAGGGCAATTCCCCTGTAGGAGTTCGGGGTTTCTTTCCTTCCTTTCCCTTTGTAGATGAGTTATAATCGAATTTCTCCATTGTTGTGGGATTGAATTATCTTTTAGGCATTCATTGAACAGACAGGTTAGCGGTTCTAACAAGTCTTGAAGTGTTTCCTTAAGATGTTCAGGAAATATCCCGTCCGGACCGGCTGCTTTGTTATTTTTCTCGTTTCTTATGAGTTGGCTGACTTCTTCTGTTGTAATTGGGTTCATGTCATGTATGTTTGCCGCATGCGGTATGAAGCAGTTTGACGTTTTGTCCTTTGCTCCCAGGAGGTTACTGAAGTGATCTTCCCATTGTTTCATGTTTACGAGAGGGCTTGATTTCTGTTTCTTTGAAGACCTTAAGATTTTGTGAGGTTTCATTTCTACCTCGGCTATTAGTTCCTGTTCTTTGGAGGTGTCATACGTTAACTTATTTTCCTTCAGTAGTATTTTATATTTCATACGTTCTTCAGCATATTCCTTTAGAGCGTAGCCTCCATATTCCCTGGCAGTATGGAGTAGGAGTAGTGTTCTTTGTCTCATGTTGTAACACTCTTCATCGAACCATGGTTTTGCAGTACGTTTATGTCTTCTTAATAAAGGAGCCGCCATTGCAAGATAGAAGCATGGCTTCACAGCATTTGGTGGATGGGAATTACAATAATAATAATAATAATAGTAATAATAATAATAGTAATAATAATAATAATAGCTTTATTTTACCTGGCAGAGTTAAGGCCTTAAGGCCTTGGCTGCTACTCAACCAGATTTAAAAAATACAGAAAAAATAGTTTTACACCCAAATTACAATAAACATAAAAGATTACATGTTATAAATACAATACAATTAATATTAATAATGTATTTTGATTTACTCTAGATTTAACAAATTAAATATTCTGTTTAATAAAATTTATCTTCAGTGTCCCTACCTCAAATGCATCTACCAATATTCTAATCATATATTTTATTTTTTATCTTGTCCTATTATAATCTACTAATAAGCGAATCATAAATTGTGCAGTAAACGGTCATTAATATATTGATTCCCATTCTCACACATGACTTATTCCATTCCATCAACATATATTCTAAAAGTATCTTGAATGTTGTTGACATCCCGAATCCTTGTCTTTTTTTTTATACTCGTAGCTTACTTTTTTTTCATTCTGTTTTTCCTTCTTGTTTTACCTTTTTCTTTTTTGTTAACTTTGTTTTGTTCTCCCATAGACACAAGGACAGGACACACACACCCAGACCCAAGGTGGATATTTAAAATCCCCTACCCCGCCAGGAATCGAACCCTAGTCGCCGGGGTGGAAGGTAGGGACTCTACCGACTACGCCAACGGCGACGGACCAGTCTAAATTCTTTTGTTATATCAAAATCTGAGGATACTCTATTTCCAACCTTAATACATGCTTTACAATCATACATTATTTCATTCTGTGTACAATTATAAAATTTGTAATATGTCTAATGAGTCGAATATTGTTAAACGTGTCAAGATCAGGAGGTAGGAATCAGACTGGTCATATACTTCTTGACCAGAGGACAGTCAAAAATATAATTTAGATTTTTAAGACTATGCCAGAGGGGACAGGTAAGTTGAAAACCTAGTTGAAAAGCGAAGACTATCAAAAACTGAATCAGCAATATTAAAAAGGGATTCGAAGTATTCAAATGCTTGTAAAGCATGATCCCATGTAATAGTAACACCAGAAGATAAAAATATTGCTGATTTAATAAGGGAATTTGAAATGAATAAAACTGTAAAATAGTAATAATAACTTTATTTTACCTCGCAGAGTTAAGGCCTTAAGACCTTTTCTATGAGTTAGTTAATTCTTGGCCTTCGTACTGAACGATTTCCTTCTGATTTTCCTACACGAAGTTACAGTGCACCTCTTCATTCTTGCCAAATTACCTGTCCATAGAAGTTTACGAGACTAACTGTTCTTATTACTTCTGGTTTCCCATCAAATTATTAAAACTCACCCTATGAGATAACCAATTAACTCACTGAAGCTGTCGAATCTGAAGATTGCTGGGCGCGTGGATATAACATCCCCATATATCCCTATTTGGAGCTAAAGTTTTCCAATCATCCCCTGTATAATTTACCTCTCTCAAATCATGGTTAATGTTATTATCCCACCTTATTCTCGGCTACCTAGCGGGGGTTTTCCTAGGGTTTTATACGAGAAGTTTCCATACCCCATCCATTCCTGGCACATGTCCTATCTATCGTAACTCCTCTTCTTGCTTCTATTGTGGTTGGCTCTGTAACTAGTATTTCTGCGTCAGTAAATATCTGACCCCTTTCTTTTTAGTTTTATTAGAAAATCCAATTGTTTTTTAAAGAATGCAGTATGGAATAATATTATGATTGTAGTTTCCCTAGTTCTCTCATTCACCGCAGAAGGCGTTTTGTATGAATGTTTATTCCTGTATAGAGTGTTTTGTGTGTAATGCGCATGAGCGATTTTATAGAAGTGCCCTTCAATACTCAAAACCGAGAGAGGTGATTTTTTACGAAACTCGACTCGAGTTTAAATCCGTAGAAACACCGAACAGTCTGATGGTTTCCGTGGTTTTCGTTTAGTTGAAAAGGCAATTTTCATCTCCATGGTCTTTGTCCCTTTTCCTTTCCTTCCATATAATATAATTCCTTTAAAACGAATTATGCACAAGTCTTAAAGAATTTACTTGAAAACTAAGACCAAATACACTTATCCTTCCATGTTTTCAGTAATGAGTTTTACAAAAATATTTATAGTTGACTTTTGGAGGCCCATTTTCGGTTTTTCTAGAAGTTGATTTTTATTCTCTAATTTATTAACGTAATGTTAGTTTTTTAACATTTTCTCTTCCTTTTTTTTTTACTTGTTTCCATCTTGACATATAAACACAAGCATAAGACTCATCCCCAGACACAGACTGAAGATTTAATATTTGGCGCATCGCTGGGAATGGATCCCGGGCCTCCGAAATGGATGATAGGGATTCTTACTGCCACATTAAGCCGACAGAATAATTTATTGTGTGAATCAGTGACTAAACAAATCTTCGATTTCTAAAAAAAGTGTGTGAACGACCCCATTTCTAAGGATAGACAGTGTCAATAATGAAATTTGGATATTATAAAGGGGAAGGGCACAGCGGGATGAGTCGACAATTTAAACAAGAAATCGCATCAGTTGTTGAGAAGCCCGCGAAAACATTATCACCGATCATCATCATCATCGTAAGGTGCGACAACTTCAAAGGTGAAAGTCTTGACCTTCTCAGCAATCCTCCTCCATGCCAATATGTTTCCTGCCATATTTAAGTTACTGTAGTCACTTTGATTTTCTGTACATCGTTCATTGTATCATCCTCCCATCTGATCTTCGGTCTTCCAACTGCTCTGGCTCCTATAGGTTTCCATTTATAGAGTTTCTTGACCAGTCTCTGATCATCCATTCTTATCAAATGTCCAAGCCAACCAATTCTGACAGATCTTACATGGTTTACTATATTCTGATTTTTTATTAATTTTAGTTCGTTATTTTTTTATTATCACGATTATCTACATAATTCTTCAGAATGAGCAACACAGAAAAGGGTTTTCCTAAAATCAAATAGCTGAATTTATCCCATTTTAAGAAAATAGAATATTCTACTAATTCTGGAAGGCGTTAGAAACCTCAACAATTTCCTAAACGTCAAACTTCAATGCTCTTTTTCCATAGACCTGACTAAAATTACTTTTCCATTGGCGATCGAACTCGGTGGTTCATGACCGAGCGTACATAAGCTGCATATATATTCGTATCCTGGGCAAATGTTTTGCAATCATCTCCTGTGTAATATACATCCCTCAAACACGGTTAATGTTATTCTCCCACATCATTATTGGTCTATCTTCCAGATGCCATATGTCCGATTCAACGCAGTAATGAGATTTAATTGTTTTATTAGAAAGATCATGTAGCTCATTGTTATCTAGTATTCTGCATTCACCTGTCCGGTCGTCTCTCCTTGGTTCAAAAATGCTCCTAAGAACTTTATTCTCTAATACTCGTAATAGTTTTTCTTTATGTGAGATACCTTGTTTCGCAACCATATAATACAGGGTGTCCCATTCAAACCTCCCACATTTTAATTAATCATAACTAACAAAGTATGCGGAATTATGAAATGAGGCCGGTATTAAACGAAACACAAACTCAAAGAATTTTCATTGCCACACGTAGTTACACACTAAAACACCTCTATATGTGCACCATTAGTAGCACGAACAATATCAAGTCTGTATTCGATTTCGTGCCACGTTCTGTCCAACGTGTCCATTGGTACTGTTGTAAGCTTGGCGAATTGATTTTTGTGGACTTCTCTGAAATCTTGCTCTAATTTATTCAATTTTTTTCTGAAACACGTGTACGAGCACCTCCTGATTAATTTTTAACACTTCCAGTCGTCAGAAACTTCTCAAGCCATGCCTTAGTGGTCTTCCCATCAGTTGCATTTCCTCCATATTCTCTCCGGTAATTTATTTGCACTGTAATTAGCGACTTCGTTTCTCCATACCAGAAAACAGTTTGCCCTCGTTGCTGAGGAGTCGCCATTTTGTTTTATGTCATTATTGTCCAACATGCGACAGATAAATTACTGCAACAATGAAATAAAACATTCTTTGAGTTTCTCCTTCTTTTAATACCAACCCGAGTTATAATTAATTAAAATGTGGGAGGTTTGAGGGGGACATGGTGCATAACTGGCAGAATAACCGTTTTATGTATATTTAGTTTAACGTTTCGAGAGAAGTTGGAGTAACAAGAGTCCCTTTAGTGTATTATAACTGTTATTCCACAGTCCAGCTTATGTTTAATTTCTTCCAGCATCTAATTTCTGTTCGCAATTACACTAGTAGTTCATAGATATTCAAATTCAGCTATTTCTCCAAAATATTCCCCATTGTTATTAACTGTCCATTTGCATTATATAATGTACCGATATTTCTATGAGTGGTCATATATTTAGTTTTATTGATTTTTATTTATAGAATTATCCGTAGTCCTGTTGTTATAAATAAAACTATTTACGTAGGAAAAGCAGTTTTCCTCTATTTTTATAAAAGTTAAAATACTGGCTATAAATTCCCAAATATTTACATTTGTAAATCTTGATATGTTATTAATTCTTCGTTGTCCTTTAATGTTCTAGGTCTAGTGCCTGTTACTGTCTCACTCCATTGTTTTAGGGAACGAATTAATATATTTTTCATGAGAGTGAAAACGTTGCTCGATATTGCTTTTGTAAACACATTCCATGTATATGTCATCTTCACTTATTTCTAATTTCTGAAGTTGTCTAAAATTGGTTCGAACCCGTTACCTTCCGGCTTTTGGAATATTGACTTAAAAGAACTATGCAACATAATAAAAAAATTGAGACAGATTCAGTTCACAAAATTGCGCTTGTTGAGATCAAGGCCGACAATATTTGTGCAACACAACAAATTGTCAATAAGTACTTTCACGAGATTTTTAAATCAAAAGTGACATTTATTAGGACTATTTAAGGAATAAAATTAAGCTGTTTACTCGAAAATCATAATTTTAATACGGTTATCGGTATTTTAAAATATTTATATATTACTTGTAAACGGCGATGTATGAAAACAAATCAGAAATGTGTGGTTATGTTTAATTTGTTCATTCACTGCAACTTGATCTTATTATTTATTACGAAATAGGATCGCAATATTTTAAGAATGCAATCTAGCGAAGAAAAAATTAAACACATCAAAATGTATATTATTACCAATATTATACGTTATTAATTTATTTTTAATAAATAAGTTAGTAAAATCATTATTTAAAAACACAATTATTGAACACACAATTATCAAACGTGTAGTTCAAAGGAATCTGTTCATTATTTGCTATATTCAGAGTCAGTCACTGCAAAATAATGCTATGACCTATTCAGAATATTAAAAAGGAGAGGCTTTCTTTATGACAAATGCAGAAAATGGTAAAGAGAATTCGATAAAGATTGAGGTGAAACACGACTGTCATTGGTTGTAAAACAAAATTCATTGAAATTAGATTGGTCATTAACTCCCATTTGGGGCATGAGTTAAATAATCAAAGTTCACAAACCAATAGCTACAGGAGAGATATATTTCGACTTCAGAGAAATCGGGAATTTTTCTTTATTTTTTTTAATGCCAGAAACTCCACGCCATAAGCTATTATTAAAGGCGGAAAATGTGTATTTCCATCAAATCTTTAGATGATGAAGTAGTCTATAACTAAGCGGTAATTGATAAGTTGTTAGTTTACGATGCCATGTGGTATTAAGTCAATAGCCAGGTGATACTAAGGACCAACACACACTCTATCGAGTAAAACTAGAAACTGGGGATTGAAAATAAACTTCAATAAAACTAAATATATGTGCATAGATAAAAATACGTTATGTAGAGCCTAATGGAAAAGGACAGTTAATGACAAATGAGGGAAATTTTGAAGGGTTGGCTGAATTCAATACTTAGGAAAATAATTAAAAATAAGAATGAGATGCACAAAGAAATTAGCCATAGTCTAATTTTTGGAAATGTATGTTATTATGTATTGCAGGGACTCTTGTCCCCAACTTCTCGCAAAAAATGTTAAACTTAAAATTAAAAAACAAAATAAAAAAACTTATCTCAGTTATATGAATGCGAAATATGGACTCTTAATTTTACAGGATGAGAAAAGAATATGAATATTTAAGAATACATCTGTTAGTAACAATTTTGGACCAAAAATAGATAAACTCACAGGCGAATGGAGAAGACTAAATTAAGTGAGCTACATGATTATGGGAAACCTGATGTAATAAGAACTGTTAGTTCTCGTTGACTGCGATGGGCAAGATCTAAGATAATGGAATTTATTGCCTTTTTTTCAGAAGAAAGAAAATACATGTTCATTTACATTGCGCACGGGCCTGCTTCGCCGTAAGTGCATTATTTTTCCATGAGTAATAAAAATAAACTAATCATAATATAAACAAATACCTACAAATACACCTGTATCAAAAACAATAATATGCTACATATAAGTAAAATCTATGTCTACACTACATCACAATAATACATATCTACACTCATCCATGAAAAGACCATGTGTATAAATAAATAAAAAAGAAGTCTCATTCTGTACATTAATATTAAAAAAAAATGATAGAAAACAAATTAGAAAAAAAAACCACTCACACATACACCCACACACCCCCACACATGTACACACGCGCACGCTCATACCCCCCTCCCCCGTCACTGCAGACATCAAATGTACTATCAGACTATTCAACTTATCATACTTATTATATAATATAATTAAAGATCGAAAACAAATACCATATTGAGATTATTCTTATTGATAATACATATATCCTTAATCTACAGTTTTGTTATATCTCAATGTCCTTACTGTACCCAAAAATGTGCATTTTTTTATTCACTCTCGATCCGTCCTAAAATATCCCAACACGCCACTCTCCCACGATCCGACCTGAGAAATCTGTAATCTAAGTTGTTCTGTCTCTCTACAGAATGGGCAAGACCTATGGTACGAATGGGGAATGAAATATGAGCGTTGACATCTCTTGTGAAAAACCAGAGAGAAAACGCCAGTTGGTAGACCAAGAATGAGGTGGGAGAATATCATTAACCATGATAAGAGGAAAGTATATTATATAGGGGATGGTTTGAAAATATTAGCTCAGGATAGGGATATGTCGAGAGCTTATGGCCGCGCGATCATGCACCTATGGATTCCTTAGTGCCAAGGAATTAGTTAATCTTTATGTTGAGTATCAATAGATTACACTATTTACATTGACGCTTGTAAACATTGGCAAGAGAGCAGAGTCCGATAATGAGAACTTCATCACTGTACAGAATCACAAAACTCATAATCTGTATATTTTATTTCCATTCCATTAACTAGGCTTGTTCTCTCCTATACTAATAATGACCTAATTATTATTCTGTTTTAGGAAAATAAGTTGAATTTAATGTAGAGACCTTGGTATCCATTGACAACGGCATGTAATTGCTCAACTTACTTCCCTAGGGAGGAAAATAATTTACTTAATAATGTAAAAATGTTATCTACTTAAAATTTTATTGCATAATACAATTTTATTGAATAATATAATACAATTGTATTATATCACACGTATTTTTCACTTTGAATGTTCGCATTTATAGTGATTAAACGGTTATTAAAGTTATTAACACAAGCAACAAATTTTGGTTGATTTTTATTAGTATTTTTCTTATTTATTTCAATTTGTTTTTCTATTGTTGAGCAATACACTTTTAAATATTCTGTATACTTTTTCAAATATATTTTTTTTCGAGTTTTACTGGTAATATAATTAACCGCAGCATTCGCCGCTTTCTCTACATCACAATTAATATATATATATATATATATATATATATATATATATATATAATTAATATAAAGTCTGAAAAAGTTATTTAAAATGTCTGCCACTAATTCAGACAGCTATAAAAATTGTAGTTGTTTTATGTGTCCGTCACGTGGCGTAGTCGGTAGAGTCCCTACCTTCCACTCCGGCGACCCGGGTTCGATTCCCGGCGGGTACGGGATTTTAAATCTCCACCTTGGGTCTGGGTGTGTGTCCTGCCCTTGTGTTTATATGTCAGAATAAAATAAAGTTAACAGAAAGGTAAAACGAAAAGGTAGAAACAAGAAGGAAGAACAGTGTAAACGAAAAGAGGGTAAAAAAGGAAAACGAGGTTTTAAAAAAATCAACATTCCTTTGTTATCAAACAATTGAACTCATCAAACTAAGATATAAATTCACACGAAATATAAAAGTTAAACAAAATTATTATTATAGGAGTGAACAAAATGTAATACGCAATTCGGGAAGTAAGTCCACTAGGCCTATCAATTTAAAATAAAGTAGGCCCTATTAAAAATGTCACATCAGTCCCACAAAAATTATTAATCATCACCACTAATCAGGTTTATCATAGCTGACGCCGTTTCCTGATTCCTTTTGTTTTTCTTTTACGATCAACAGTCCTCCCAACCATTATATTCCAAGTTTCTCTCTTGTATGGCTCTTTCATTCTTGTTCATTTTTTTCTACCTTCTTTGTCGAAATGTATATATTAATGGTTCCTTCAATTTTCATAATTAAATTGTAAATTACACAGAGAGAAGCGGACAATGAGGTATTTACATCCTATTTTGTGGAATGGCCATCTAATAATAGAAATTATAAGTCCAGTAACAGGAACTGCGTAAACTAAGCTAATTCCTCAGAAAGTCGAATTTATGGTTCTATTTTGTTAGTTTACGGAATATATATTTGTTTTGTTAAATTGGAGAAACTCAATTTCTGATACCAAATTATTTAAATATGTCTGACTGCAGTGAAATATATACCCTTAAGTTATTAGTTTTCACATATTGTAATATTTACACCAATATCTATCGATTAATTTTGTCATTACTTTATTAAAAATATTACACAAACCAATGTTTCATTACAGGATACATTGCCCATCTATGGGATGCATCGTGACGAAGTAAACATGCTGTTACTGAATTAAGTTTTTAGTTTCGGGTTTCTGGACGTCCAAATATTATGAAATCAATCAAAATTAAAATTTAATTTAAACTTTACAACCCGTGACGCGACTTTTTAAATTCCTTCATAAATTCCTGTCAAATTTTATTCTTAGGGTTTCTGTTTCAAATTATTTCCCACCATTTACAATGATTTTTACATGTTTTCTAGCGATTATTTTAATATTTTTTTTACGATAAGTAAAATCGAAGCAGCTGTGATGAAATTGTCCACCGCTGTGGTCTTGAGGTAGGGTGTGCCTTGTCACGCAGCGGGCCCAGGTTCTTTCCCCGGTCGGGGCAGTATTTCTGGGTGATGTTTTTATTGGTGTTTTTCCTCACCTGTAAGACAAATCTCAGGAAAACTTTAAGGCCCAAACGGTCCCCGAAATCAATGGCCATCATTATCATTCCTATCATCATTACCATCATCATCTTTCACCGGTGTGGGAAGCAACGGGAAGCTACCACACCTACAATTCCCTAGTAAAGCTGTAAGCATAGCATGAAAATGCTATGATTGCAGTGATGGACCTGCCCTCGGGCAGAATTACTATGAATGGATGGTGATGAAATTTTTAAGACCAGATAAGAAACGAGGATATCCGTGAAGAACTGCATATCTACTCCTTAAACGAAAATATATTTAACAACAAGATTCAGTGGAAAGAACATGTAGAAATAATGGAATAAAGTAGGTTACCAAATAAAATCTTACATTATTTTCCAAGAGGAAGAAGAGATGTCGGACGTCCTCGGAAGAGATGGTCATAGATATATTAGAGAAGACGGAACAGGCAACTAATGCCTAAACCTGGAAGTGAAGAAGTAGAAGAAGAAGAAGATTTTTTTCTCTATATTGAAATATATGAAGACGTGGCAGTCATATTGCTTTCAACGAATATTCGGTGTTCCAGTGCAGCCAACATAGAGTCTGCACTAATTAACTCATACTACGTGAAATCAGCATGCACCATTTTACAGGCAGAGTATTTAAATTGCGTTAGGTTAGGTTTAGGTTGGTCTTTCACAGGATAGAGTACTTAAATTGCGTCAGGTTAACATTTAGCTTCGTTGGCAAAGCGAGTTCAAATATCGTGTGTTCTGTGCTTCCGTAGTGTAAACCGTTTCGCTTCTGTTGGCGCATGCGCATGGTGCATGACTGGAACTTAAAAAAAAATTCGCGTCACATTTCGTAAAGTATTTTCAAACTTTATTCAGCGCTATTATCTGTTAACTTTCTGAATAGTCACCATCATCCATTCTATGACACTTACAGCCCAAGTCGGGCCGTGGCCTCCCATTTTGGGGTTTCTTGAACAATCTGATTTAGTTACATTTATTTCTCTGCAGATGTCGTGAGTAAAATGTGGTCAGCATGACAACTCAAAGGATACCTAGTAAGCCAATAAGGTATTATTTGAATGGAGGAAAATCTGTTAAATATTGCACAGTGTCCCCTTTTTTTCAGGCTTGGGTTACTTTCACGAGCCTGAAAATCTTTAGACATGGGACCCCATTACTTAAAGTCCTTTCCGGAGGACTTGTCCCTTGGATTCTTCAATCCTGAAAATCCATCGACCCTGGTCGGTTTCAAACCCGTCGATTCGGCACTAGGGTAATGAATATAGCAACTAGACCACTGTGGCAATGATAGACACTAGTCACAGACAAAAATGTTTGACAGTGCTGGTAACATAGATACTATTGCTCCTTCGTAGTTTCACTATGCAAATGCGTATATTTGTTTTAATCTGTATTAAAGCACTCTGTACATACGCTTATTTTGTATTTTGGTTTATATCGAACCATTTGTATTGTAATTTTATTTAACATTTTACAGCTAATGACAATAGTCAAATGCGTCTTGATTAATTAAAATAAATATATATTTTGAACTCATATCTTTCACCGTAAAAAGACAACCGTCAAGAAACGCGAACATGGGTTGTACTGGGATAAAATTTCCCTCAGTTAATATAGTCTCCTATTCGGTTCTCTGGTTGGGGATTACTTCAGGGAATCCATGAAAAAGTCTGAAACATATTCCTAAGAACATGGAATTTTAGGACAATATAATAGATGGGATAGTTAAGTCGCGTAGATTGCGATGAGCAGGACATGTGGCACCAATGAGGAATGAAAGAGGAGCATGGAAGTTCTTGTAGGAAAACCAAAGGGAAAACGCCCAGTTGGTAGATCAAGAATGAGGTGAGAGGATTATATTAACCATGATTTGAGGGAAGTGAATTATACAGAGGATGATTGGAAAATATTAGCTCAGGATAGGGATGTATGGAGAACCGATGTCAGTGCGGCCATTAACCTATGGCTTCGAAAGAACCAGTGAGTGAGTTAGTTAGTTAGTCCCTTATATGTTCTGTGTTTGAAAATGAGACAAACATTTTAGAGACTGATAAACATAAGTCGGTACAGTATTTAAAAAAACGAATCAGTTCATAGAAGAAATTGGTCCATAGACAGCAACTCTCCCCTAAGAGTTAGTGGGGGTGATATCGAAAAAGGGATGTGGAGAAAAGACCGTTCGGTTATCGGTAAGAGAACCAGCAGCACAAGAAGGAAAAAAAAGACTTCGGTAGACATGGGGGGATGGTTAGAAAATGCTTCTGTGGAGGAATAGATGTGGGGGAGTCAGTAAGGGTGTACCCCAAAGATCCCTCTATGTGGATGTGCCTGGAATTTGCAGTGAAAATTTTCAATCTCCGGATGGTGATACTGGTAGAACCCAACTCCTTTTTGGTCCACGAGTGGACCCCCTTACTTTTTTCTTGTATTCCTTAGCCACCCCTCACTGCGTTGATGCAGACTTGGAATGAGGGTGGGGATGAGAAGGCCACTGTCCGCTATTTTGATAGGATGGAACACTATATAAAGAAGACGGTTATCGTTTCGTTTCGTCTTTGTAGCTTTTTTTATCCTTCTATCTTAGTCATCCATCCTGTAAGAAAGTTTCCCGTCTCTTTCTAGCTTTGCGTTTTTGGCGTTGTTGCCTTTTCTTTCTCTTTAAGATATAATATCTCTAAGACATCGGCAACCTGTGACACGCAATATGTCGTCACGCGAGAGTGAATATAATGGAAATACACTCCGTACTAGAATTCTTTAAATAAACTTTCAGCTGCCATGATGAAGACTTCTATTATATGACGTTGCATTCTCATAATAATTTCGAAGAAGATGTACACCCCTTTAAATACTTTTATAATAGAATAAAATAAATCGGTTACTTTATGAGCTGGCATGCAATTAAATTTTAGTGTTTACGTCATCAAAAACACTGTATTCTATATAATAGAGAGAGATTGATTTTTTAGTGTATGGACAACACAAGATCGCTGTAATCAATATTATAATGATACTAGACATCGGCAAAGGATGTAATGCCAGAAGGTTCAATTTTCGTGTCATGACCGGACGATATAAATATAAATTACTTTTTTACCATAAAATTCACACGTAATTAAGACGTAAGTAGATTTATGAAATAAGGTCGCAAAAAAAACTCTCACAGTCATCTGCTGTGGCTGAAGAAGCGTGCATGATGACTTCACATTGTTGTCGCGAGGAATGTCGATAATGCAGATGACTACAATCTGACATTAGAAACATTCCTATAACCCGATCGCAGCGCCATCTACCGAGTCCAGTTGTGAGTCTAAACCATCCAGGGAACCGTTCAAACATACATAAAAATGTATCAAAATTAGTACAGTCGTTTGGACAGTTCCTAATTTAGAATTTCAAGTAAACCTCCACTTCTAATTGTCGGATTTCACTCAGTTTTGGACAATACCTACCTCGGTTTATTTTAATTGTTTATACCTTGTTTCGTTGTGAATCATCGAAACATGTGACCGTAGAGCGATTTTTTAATTTTTACTTCTAGTGAACTCCTACACCTAATGGCTTTAGAGGGTCCAATTGTGAATCTAAACAATCGAGGGACCCAATCAGATACAGAAAATTTCATCAAAATCGGTCCAGTCGTTTAAGAGCAGTTCAATGACAAACACACGTAGAGAAGAAATATATATTCCCGTCCAGGCATTTATTTTTCTTATCTTGTCATATTAAGCTTGCATTGCTCAATGTCAAAAAGGTTTAATTGTAGCATCGAAAAAGCGTCACTGCTATAAAGTAAAAATATTCTCTTTAATTTGCTTACTTGTTATGGTAGCTACTAGTTGGCAGTGGAGACCGAGTTCCCGCTACATGTGGTAATAATAGAGAATATGTATAAGAAAAATAAATGTTTGTTCTGGATTCGCCTGATAGCGTAAGTGGTAGCGCACTGAGATATCAACTCAGAGGTCCGGGTTCAAATCCCGTCCAGGCATTTATTTTCCTTATCTTGTCATATATATATATATATATATATATATATATATATATATACACATATACATATACATACACATACATATGTGTATGAAGATTAGCCAATACCCGGCGTGTGCTGCTAGCCTAAATTATTTAAATGTTAGGGGTTAATTAAATGGTATGGTATACACTGCGACGAATCAATCATTGCGATTGCTAGAGTCGATATTTCATTTCGGATTTCAGGTAAACCCCAATTTCTATTGGTCGGATCTCGCTGTTTTTTTTATTTTACTTCCCTGGGCTTATTTTAATAGTATACCAAGTTCCGTTGTGGAAAATCCAAATTTGCGTCTGGTAGAGCTAATTTTAACCTTTCGTCTCAGATGAACTCCTACACAATGGATTTAGAACAAAATGGCTATACACTCGCCGTACCTGAAAATCTATATATACTGTACAAATTTATTTTCATGGAGATCGTTTGAGCTATTTAGAAGTCCATGAGTGAAAAAAAACATGTCGCGCCGTGTATAAATACGTGCGTATTTGAATGCAACGTTGCGTCAAAATTTAAAATCAATAGATCGACAACTTTTCGAGTGTTGCGAGCGCACATAAACATGTTGAATTTTTATATATAAACATTATAACTGTAATTGTTACTCGAATTTTTACTAAATTTGTAGCTGTTAATATTGGTTGGCAGCACTTTATAAATTGAATAATAGTAATACAAATCTGTAATGAGTCGAATACGCCCCTCATGGAGGCATTGTCGCTCCCTATATGGAGTTTCTTGACCAGCTAATATAGTTAAACTTATTTCAGATACTAGTGACATGTGGTCAGCACAATGCCTCAATGAGACAACTAGTAAAGGATGCAAGATATTCTTTCTTGATT
The DNA here is from genome assembly GCA_030220185.1 of Diploptera punctata. Taxonomy (NCBI): domain Eukaryota; kingdom Metazoa; phylum Arthropoda; class Insecta; order Blattodea; family Blaberidae; genus Diploptera; species Diploptera punctata. Next base: position 51,551 of record JASPKZ010008295.1, read on the forward strand.
ATTTATTTATTAAGCTGGGAAGGCAGACTGCCCAAGCACCGCGACCTGAAGACCTGTTGCGTTATCCCAGTATTATGGGAATGAATGGAATGAAAGTGTATTCTACGGTGACATATAAGTTGTAGGGCCTCTAGGACCTACGCACCATGTTATATTCCCATGATCCCCCGTCATTTTTGGAGCATCTTCTGTCCTTTTCTTTTATTGCGGACATCAGATTCATGAAGAGCACTCTTATAGGATTCCACTAGATCCCCGCAACCATATATTATCAACATCTGAGGTTTGCCAACCAAACTATGTTTACCTATCATAATACGAGGTTAAAGATGGCGTGACATGAATTAATTAGAAATTATATGACATTAAAGGGCGAGAAAGAGGATTGGAGAATATTGGTTGGATGAAATTTGGGAAGCGAGAGAACCCCGAGGAAAACCCGAAAATCCCGATATGGTCCATCAGCAATATCTTTCAGAAACCGCCAGGATTCTTCCATAATGAAGGTTTTATCTTAGGAATTATATTCCATTTTTTTAACTGGTTGCAATTTACCGAAACAAAGTTCTGCCAAAATTAATTATAATATATTTATAGTTGCCAGTTTTTTCTCAAATACTCTGTCATATTTTTTTCAGTTGTGTGATATGAACATATATATATATATATATATATATATATATATATATATATATATATATATATATATTAGGAAAATGTAACGATTTAGAATATTGGAGGCGTCCGTTATTACCGGAAAGATTCCTAAATTCAAGTCGTGAAAGATTGGCATGCTACGAGTTATTGGTAAGCCCAGAAAAGTGGATATACTTGAGTAGATTTCTGGACAAAACGCGGAAAATAAGAAAAAACGCTCATTCATGAATAAATAAATATATTAACAAATTGCAATATCATTAATTCTTAATAATTCTACATAACTAAGTTAATGTATAATGTAATTATTGTATTGTTATCAATTGTAATATCATTGTATTTTCTTCTTTTGTTTCAAGTATATTATTACGAAACATCATCTTATTGTAACGGACTGTCAACAGCACGTACGGCTTACTGCCCGTGCGACCCATATCTGTAAATAACATTGTATGTATCTTACTTTTAGTCTAATAAAGTCCTAGTTAGTTAGTTATATTGTGTTATTTTAATATATTTTTATTTCCATTAAAACAATTATTAATGCATTGTTATCTATAAATATGAATCGACAACGTGCAAGAACTCAGCCGATTAAAACAAACATTGATATAGGTTTTACAATGGGATCATGTGTGGCCCAAGAGAGGTTTGATATAGCCAAATGAGTTAGTTGCACCTTCTGTAGGACATTTGGTAACCGGTTCCATCCTCACCCTAACAAGCTGCTGCTGAGGCGTATATGATTTTAAACAATAAAGTAATTGAGTACTGCAGTACCTTACTGATATTTATCTTATAATTTGGAATGGAAATTTTACGTTGTGGCTAAAACCTCATCGAAATTGTATCATGTATTTTATTAGTATTTCGGCCGCGGTGGACCAGTGGTCATGCTCCTTCGTCTGTTCGCGGCTCGCGGATTCAAACCCGGCCGGGTTCGATGAATTTCTTTAGGATGGAAAAATCCAAGGAGCAAGTCCTCCGGGAGGGACTTTATGCCATGAATCCCGAGTTTGAAGATTTTCAGTCTCGTAAAATATATTTAAGCCTAAATAAAAAGGCCTCTAAGCAAAATTTACCGACCCCGTCTTCCTAGTAATAACTTAATTTCCTGCTACATACCTCATTGTGTCGGTATGTTGACCGCATACCATTCATGACATCTGTGGGGAATAAGCTTAACTAGTTTAACTTAGTATAGTAACTCCTAACATGAAGGAGAGGTTAATGTTGTTACATTGGCTACGCCATTATAGTAAAAGTAAAGTGATCCCACAACAGGCCTCAGGAGGCCCTTGGGGTAGTAGGAGGTTAAGGCTCCCACTTTTTTTAGACAATCAGCACTTTATGTCAGCCGGGTTGTCAGCCCTGCGTGACGGCCGCCTTTACCCCAGAACAATCGTCTGGTACTCATTTCAGTTAGAGGCTGAGTCTACCCCAGGGCCATAGTGCCGCCAGAGGGTTTGGGTCAGTTTAAAAATCCTGACCCCAACGGGACTTGAACCCTCGACCCTCCGGCTTGTAGCTCAGTGCCTTAACCACTACGCTACGGCGTGCCCCATTCGTCATTATAGACAGAAATATTTTATTAGTATACATACAGGGTACGTAATTATTATTACATGCTTCTAGGGCTAGTAGAGAAGACTGAGTAGAAACTATATTGTATAAGAACCCATGTCCGGAAACGTGCCGTTTACATGCTACAGCTATTAAAATGTGTCGAATTTGCCGATGTTGTTTTGCAACCGGATAAACAGTACTTACTGGGGTTATTGTGGGTATTATATCTTTAATAATTACCCTTGGTTTATGTTCCTCGGGTTTATTTTGTCTAGAAAATATTACATATGAGTGATTATAAATATTGCTAGCCCAGAAATAATTAAGAGAAAAGTATTTAATCCCTCCACCAAAGAAGAAATAAATCGAATTAATAAATATACTCCTGCTGTAACATAAGTCAGAAGAGCACCATGTCAAATGAGGTAGGACGAAAGATATAGAATTAAATGGCGTTTGACTCATTACAGATGATATTCAAATTTATTTGGTAACGTACCAAAGTAACAAAAGCAATTTAATTGATCGCAATTAAACGTGAGCCAACAGTGGAAAAAACAAATTTGTTTCTGTCTTCTGCACTGGATGTGTCCCATACAAAACTGCTCACTACAATAGAGGCCCGATGTGATGACCACCAAAGTCATTGCACACATTGTACCGACAAATCATGTTCCGGTACTCATTCCATCACACCTGATGTCCCGTTAATCTTTTATGCAGCGACCATAACTCGTGCCAGGAGTTCTTCCTCGGTCTCTACAGAAGTCTCGTACACCATACTCTTCATACTACTAATGGCGTTAAATCCGGCGATCGTGGGGGGCCATGCAATAGGACCACCCCGGCCTATCCATCTTTGCACGAATTTTCGGTTAAGATGTCCCCGAAAGTCATGTGTAAAGTGCGGCGGTGCGCCATCGTGCTGAAACCACATTTTTTTTATGGACATTTCAATGGTAGAGCAAACGTCATTTCGAGCAATCAGGCGATCTTCTGACGTCATGTCTTATCTGGTTCCAAAACAACACCGGTAAATCGGACATATTATAATGGCTGTAGCGCGGAAACGATACGCTTCCGGACATGACCCTATTCAAAATATTGTCTAATCAGTCCCCTCTACTAGCCAATGAATTTTGTAATATGAATTTCCGAACACCCTCTATCACTCTGTTATAAGTTTTAAGTCACCGAAGACCATGGTTTCCTTAAATCAAAACACTTAGGCAATAACCCTGAACTACTTACGATCGTTTGTCGGTAGAGTTCTGTTGCAATCTGTACAATCTTAATGAACTTAGCGTAGAAATATGAAAGTTGCATTGCGTGTTGTTACTAATTTTCCCAAATAGGTTATCGAGCCAATTGTAACGAACTAAGTGGGGATAAGGTTTTAACAGCTGGTATGAATCTTATCAATTGACCATTGTATGGAGATAACAGAATGAAAAATATCCCTTATATTCCAAGGAGCAGTTAAAGAAAGTGTACTTTAACGTCTGCTATTTTTAAACTATTACATAAGATCTGTTTATAGTCTGAAATTTACTGATACACTTTCTACAATAAACTAGAAATAATATTTTGTCACGTAAAGTTTGCAGAAATATAATTTCTTAATTGTCCACCGCTGTGGTCTCGAGGTAGCGTGCTGCCTTGTCACGCAGAGGGCCTGATTTCGATCCTCGGTAAGGATAAGTTTCCTGGGTGAGGTTTTTTGGGGGTTTTCCTTTCCTGTAAGACAAATGTCAGGAAGCTTAGGGCCCAACGGTCCCCGAAAATCATACGGCCATCATCATTATCCTTATCATTATCATCACCATCACCATCCTTTACCGATGTGGAAAGCAACGGGAAGCTACCACACCTATAATTCTCTAGTAAAGCTGCAGAGCATAGCATGCAAATGCCATGATTCTAGGGAAAGACCTGCCGTCGGGCAGAATTACTATGGATGGATTTTATATATATATATATATATATATATATATATATATGAAAGTTGATAGATTGCTGCTTAGATGCGTATCGTGAAATTAAAGAATGCAGTTTCGGTTTCCGCTCACTAACTATACGTTCGTCCACATCCTTTGATTCTCCGCAAATTCATTCCACACTACATAGTGTCGTCTTTCAAAACTGTCCAGCCAACCTGAAGATGCCTTGAAATCGTTATTGCCCAGGGATTTGGCAACAGATAGAGCTTGATTTTGGAGCATCGGTCCGGAAATTTGGAGATTTATCTTCAATCACTTTCACTTTTCGGATATTGAAAATAATACATAGGCCTACGTTTTAGCCATCTTTATTTCGCAAATTCAAACGCTACATGTGAAAGATCGGTCTCAGAACTTAAAGTACTTTAAGTTTTTACAGTGCAATGTTTATTTGTAAGACAGGTGTCTGTATTTTGCATAACGGCGTATGCAGTTAGGCCGAAATAAAATTTCAGGTACAGATAGAATTTATACTTAACCCTGCGGCAAAAATTATTCCTTTTTCTGCAATACGGATATTCAATGAAGTGGAAACAAATTTATTACTGTGTCTTTCTGGTTTATAAACATTTTTTCATGAACTGTGCAGAAATATCCTTCCGTTTCCGCGTTGGACAGATTCCGTTTAATGCAAAACAAATACACGTAAAATTATTTCGCCGGAACCAAAAAAAATATTCACATTGGACAGATTTCCGCATTATTCACGTTCCAGATTAAACAAGTTTTACTGTATATTACCACATCAAATGAAACACTCTCTTCATATTCTTGTTGCTGTAGTTTGGAACTCATTTCCAACTAAAGTTAAGGACTGTCAAATAGTAATTATGTTTAGAATAATGTTATATAAGAATTACTCAAGAAACTAGCGCTCATATTCTCATCACTTTAGTCAGTTGAATTTGTTTTCATTTATATAAGATTTTCAACATTTACACATCTTTCTGTCCCAAAAGTTTTATTGTCCTTCTCCACTCGTCTATATTCATCCACTCCATGTCGTCCAGTCCTCATGTTCTCATTCCCGTTCTTATTTCGTGCATCCACGAATTTAGAGGTCTTCCTTTTCTTCTTCTTCCAGGTGAACACCATTCCAATGTTTTCCTGGGTAACCTTTCTTCTTGCATTCGTCGTACATGCCCATACCAATTTAACTGCTTATATCTAATATAATCTACTATTGGATATCTAATATTAATTTTTTCTCGTATGACAGTATTTCTCATCTTTTATAATTTCGAACAACTTGCTGCTCTCTTCAAGAAATCCATTTCCATCGACATAAATGTTTGTTGAACTTCCAAACTTCAGCTCCATATGTGACGGTACTTCTTACTATTGAATTGTATATTTGTAATTTAGGTACTTTTCCTGGTTATATTTCAGTTCCATAGACTCCATTTCTCGTTGCTGTTATTGCACTAACTTTATTTATTCTATTTTTAATATCACTTTTTGCATATCGTCTTTATCTACTTTTACTCCAAGACACTCAAATTCTTCTCACCCTCTAATATACCCTTCTGATCTTCTTATGTTAAATCTTCCGTTTCTGCTCCATATCTCACATATTTTTTTTTCAACATTTATTTTCAAAACCCAGGTAATTCAGAAGAATATCTTTACGTACGTTGCTTTCCCAAGTTCAAATTTTGGTGCCAACGAACATAAATTTATCCTAGGTTTCTCACATTGCCATGGCAAGATGTTAGGTTCGAATTTGATTCCAAAGTTGTAGCGAATTCCGAAGGTTGTTACCATGAGAAGATTTAAAACAAGTAGGCCTATTTATCCAATCTGGTAGAAATCGAAAATGACCATGACACTATATATTATATATATATATATATATATATATATATATTCCACCGCTGTGGTTTCGAGATAGCGTGCTGCCTTGTCACACAGCGCGCCCGGGTTCGATCCCCAGTCGGGGCAGTTTTTCTGGGTGAAATTTTTATCGGGATTTTTCCTCACCTGTAAGACAAATGTCAAGAAAACATTAAAGCCCAAACGGTCCCCGAAATCATATGGCCATCATCATCATGCTTATCATTATTACCATCATCATCATCATCCTCCTTCATCGGTGTGGAAAGCAACGGGAAGCTACCACACCTACAATTCGCTAGTAAAGCTGCAAGCATAGCATCTAAATGGATGGATGGAGATATATATATATATATATATATATATATATATATATATACACACACACACACACATATGTATGTGTATGTTTGTGGGTTTGTGTGTTTGTGCGCATGCGCGTGTGTGTGTCCCGTCCGTTAACTAACAACCTAGCGGCCAATTTCTTTTTCATAAAAACAAATTGGCATATAGCAATTTATTTAAAAAAAAGGAAGATCATATTCGTTAACTAGCGAAATCAGATCATACGTGCATCGCTCTAGCTGTCGTAATCTTCGATGTTTCACAACGAAACTCAGTATATGCCATTAAAGTAAACCAAATCAGGCATTTTCCAAATAAAAGCAAAATTATACCATTAGAAGTGGTGGTTAAACCTATTTCAGAACTATAATGGATGATTGGAATTTGGAAGAAGGAGATTTGAGTGATAGAAATAAATGGAATACTGAAGACGGCAAATCTATAAGTGGGGGAAAGCTGAAGAAGAAGAAGAAGAAGAAGAAGAAGAAGAAGAAGAAGAAGTAGTGGTTTATCAGAAACCCGAAATTAAAATGTCGCAGCTTATTTTCACTACGGTTCAACATATATAAATAACTGACTCGAGAAATTAGTTCGTCAGTTTAAGGAATAAAAAAGGAGATATATATATTCCATATACCAGCGGATCATGTATTAGACTTGCTGCGAAATTCGCTTAGTTTGCGCATTTCCTTCGGACGGTATTTTTTGTTACAGTTTACAGTATATACGTAATTAACTTTTACACTCATATTAATTGAACCTATATTAACTATTTTAGTTCGCTGTTTTCTTCTTTACAAAAAGAAAACATCAAAGCTTTTATGTATGAATGTCTCATTATCTAAAATGTAATCATGGAGAGTTTTTATTAATTAGATGGTAACTACATGATATTCCTAGGTCGTATAGTATACAAAAGTTTCCGTCTTAAAACAACATTAAATTAAATGTTTGTAACAGAAAATGTATATGCCAAAGAGAAATATATTATATAAGTTCAGGTTTCGTAACGCATTTTATATTAAAATAGTTTTCATGGTATTGTAACATTTAGAAATTAATAAATAACAAACTATTAATTTTGTAAAATTTCGTGTGTGGTTTGGTTAGCAGAAATAATGTTTTAAAGCTGCTTTGAATTTAGGCGGTTAGAAGCAGAGGTGTGTAAGCAAAACAATGAATTTGGTGCGTAATTGCATTCTTGAATCATAATTTATTCAGTGGCAAAGTGATATACGCGTGTGCGTTAGGAGTAGATAAAGGATGATTGTCATAATTTTCAATTATCTATGATTTTGTCATACAAATTCAACTTTAAATCTGTTTTTTTCTCAATACTGCAAAACTTGATCTTAGACCCCTTTGCTTCTAACCGTATCAATTGGAATGTTAATAACACTGGTCAACATGATTTTTGTCTCATGAGTACCAATAGTTGTACTTAATGCAGTTTTTTTAATCGTGTTTTCAAATATGTATTCGGAATTTCTCCATCACCCACAGTTTTTTTTATTTAAATTTCAATTAATGGATTTAAATAATTATTTTTTAATAAACGTTTTTTCGTCCATTTGTCCATTGTAAAATAAAACCAAATGAGCTAACTCAGGAGATTTCAGCTATGGAAAAGAGATATCAAGGCAAATGGAATCCTAATATGCTGGCCGATTATTGTTGGACCATCAAGAGGGATGCTCCACAGGCGAAATATAGCAGAAAATCGTCATTTCTTACTTTCTAGGCGAGTCCAAATGTTCGAATATTGTGTAGTTACGAATGTAGAAAATATTAAAGTGTTTGAAATTATAAATTCCTGTCTCTCGGAAACCTTGCGTGATGGAGAAAAACCGAAATCATATTTGAATTCAGGAGAAAAAAATACTATCAGAATCACATATGTGACAAAAAAAAAGTTTATTTTTTGTTGCTCAGTGTAATTAACCATCAGAATGTAACAACTCTGTTCTATGAACATTTGGACTAATTCCTTGGAATATTGTGTTAATGTTCCCCTCGCCATGTTCATGATATTGCAAGCACTTAACACTCAGAAGCAATATGAACATGATTGATTGTGAGCGAAAGACTTTTCCCTAACCCCTGAAAATGCAATACTCCGGGGTGATGACAGTACAAATGGTGCTCTAGGGGAGAGTGTTTCCGGAGACAAGATATTATTACCAAGTTATTGCTATAGATCTTTTCTATCCACACGTGTAAAAAAAAAATCTTAACTAGATTACGTATAGATTTTGAAAAACAAAATTGGTGAAACTCAAGACACTTCATCAATACAAGTGCCCAGTTTCATAATGTTTCATGATTTTACTCAAAAATCTGAAGACAAATTTATGAATGTTTTGTTTATGTATCACTTGTAATATGGAACCTAAATGTGTAATGCCATGCGGAGATAAATCCCTATCCCGAGATATTTTTTCCTATCATCCTTTGAATAATTTACTTCCCTTAAATCGTAGTTAATGTTATTCTCCCACCTCATTCTTGGCCTACTTTCTGGGGCTTTCCCTCTGCTTTTCCTACAAGGAGTTTCGATACACTTCTTCCATTCCTCATTCGTGCCACATAATCTGACCATCGCAGTCTACGAGACTTAACTGTTCTCGTTATAATTATTTGGTTTCCCTTAAAGAACATGTAGCTCACTGTTATATTGTCTTCTACATTTATGTGTCTGTTCCTGTCTTTTTTGGTCCTAAATTTTCCTAAGAATTTTATTCTCAAATACTTTTAATCTTTTCTCCTCCCTTCAATTAAGAGTCCATGTAACTCTAAGAATAACAGTATTCTCAGTAGAACGTTTTTTTTTAGAGAAGTTGGGATAACAAAAGTCCCTGTAATGCGTAATATGATTCATTTCCAAAATTGTCTATATTTAATGTATTCCTGTTTGAACCTTTGGCATGGGTTCCCTGAAGTAGTCCCCGCCCGGAGAACCGGATGGGGGACTATGACCTCCGAAAAAATGTACCCAGGTATAAACCGTGTGCGCATTTCTTGACGGTTGTATTTTTTACGGTCTTTCGACCAAGGTGGTAAAACGCCCAGTTGGTATATCAAGAATGAGGTGGGAGAACAACATTAAATACGATAGATTATACGGGGAATGATTGGAAAACATTAGCTCAGGATAGCGATGTATGGAGATCTTATGTCAGCCCGGCCGTGAACCTACGGGTTCGATAGTGCCAGAGAGTTAGGTATTTTGTTAGTTACCCTTATTCCTGTTTGTAATTCTTCTTCCTACGTATTTGAATTCAGCCACTTTTTCAAAATGTCCTTACTTTTTCATTAACAGTCCATTTTTATGTGTGAGCATACATTTAGTTTTATTGACTGTTTAACTCGTGTCGCAAATGGTAGTCATTGACCAATCATGTTTCGTTGAATTCTGTTTTACACCAATGACACTCGCTCTTTATCGATTTATCTTTATCAGCTTCTGCTTTTGTGATAAAGAAAGCTTTTCCTTTTTTAATATTCTGAACAGGTTAGACCATTATTTTTCTCCAACAAATACATTGAATATAACAAATAATGACTAGATTAAATGATTTTACTGAGTTGTTTATTCAAAATATAAATGATTAACCTATAATGTTGATTATAATAGTTTGACGTGTTTTATTATTTCTCCACTAGAGTGCATTCTTACAATATTGCGATCCTATTTGGCGATAAATACTATGATCGAGTTTCAGTGAATATACATAACCTCACATTTCTAATTTGTTTTCAAACATCGCCGTTTATATTAACTACATAAATATTTTAAAACACCGGTAACTATATTCAAATAATTATTTTTTAGTAAAGAGCTTAATTTTATTCGTTAAATAGTCCTAACAAATGCCACTCTTGATTTCCATATTCTCTAGATAAATTCACTCTTCACTTCGTGAGTCGTGAATTTATCGATAATTTGGAAATCACTCGTGGCATTACTTACGATATTTACTTCGAATCCCAATTTCTTAATGTTGCTCAATAGATTGTGTGTGTTGGCCTTGGAATCAACTCCCTATCGTCTAATAACACTTACAATCAGCATATACTAATGTTTTATTAATACCATTGATTGTTACGCGCCTTCTTCATCGTACAAAGATTTGAAAATAACACTGCATAAAATTGTAAAGAAAAATAACAAAATAAAAAAGTATTAGATGACGGAAAAATTTTAACTAACCTAGTTGTACCAACAAACCCCTAATTTCGCGTGGATATAAGCTCTACAAATATCCCTGTCTTGAGCCAATGTCTCCCAATCATTCCTTGTATAATTCCCATATCTCAAATAGTATTTCATATTTCTCTTCCACCACATTCTTGGCTTAACTACTTGGCGATTTCCCTCTTGTTTTCTTATATTTTTCCAATTCCCTCTATTGCTCCCTATTCGTTGCCACGTGTCCTGCTCATCACAGTCTACGAGATTTAACTGTTCCACTTATATCTGGTTTCTCATGAATAGCACTTATCTCTCTTCATTTGCTTGATTTTTCGAGTCTCTTTGGTCCAAAAATGTTCCTAAGCGCATTATTCTCATATACTGGCATTGTTTTCTCCTTTCGAATAAATTCTATCATGTTTTTACCAGATATAGTTTTAAAGTTTTAATAAATGTAAAACTACCTGATATCACAATCGTCCTCAATAATTTGCAGTGTTGCTTTATAGGAGGTCTGTCGATAACTTAAGTATCATCTTTTGCTTCCATTTTGGTACTATAAATGAGTAGCAAAATGAAAGCAGAAGATGATACATAAGTTATCGACAGACCTCCTATAAAGCAAGGCTGCAAATTATTGAGGAGATTGAGATATCAGGTAGTTTTACATTTATTAAAACGTTAACACAGTAACCTCAATGGAGTTTCTTAATGTATTTTAAAAACAGATGTAGTTTATCTGGAAGAATATTTTTTATATTTTTAGTTTAACTTTATGTCTGCCTTTCTGGCTCAGAAGATGGTATGTCTAGTTCCTTTGCAGCCGAACCTGGTTCGATGTCCGGCGGGGTTGAATGTTTTAATTTTAAAATTGATTATATTAAATTAATACAATTATACAAATTTAAATCTCGGGGCAAGGAGTCGTGCTAGTGTGCAATTTATAATCGATAAATTGTACACCATATTACTGCATTGTATTGCATATCCCTCCGCAATACATAAAGCCATGTTGTACTAATGTTAGTGATTCGTCCGTCGGATGAGGATGTGAATTTGGCGGCCTACTTGGTGCTTTTCGGCACCGAGTTTCACATTCTCCCTTCTCTTCATCACCATCCCTAATAGAACATACTCTGCACTACATTGACACACAAACGTACACTCATCCCATACTCCTCTCGTACAGAATACAAGGATACATCTACGTAAAATAGTCTGCAGAAGTGGTGCGTAAATTGATGCCTTCTATCCGCCCAGCTCGGAACCCAAAGCACGAAAATTGCAATGGGTGACAATCTATTCATTTTATTGCGATGTTAATCCCCACGTTGTGGCGAGAGAATGAAGTAAAGTATTTTTGCGATTCGATTTCTAGATGTTAGGCCTAACGTATATTTTCCTGGGCTCAGATAGCACTGAGCAACAAAAAAAAAGTTTTTTTTGTGTCTCAGAAAGTAAATATGTGGTTCTGATAGTATTTTTTCTCCTGAATTCAAATATGATATCGGTGTTTCTCCATCACGCAAGGTTTCTGAGAGACGGGCATTTATAATTTCAAACACTTTAATATTTTCTACATTCGTAACTACACAATATTCGAACATTCGGACTCGCCTAGAAAGTAAGGAATGATGATTTTCTGCTATATTTCGCCCTGGAGCATCCCTCCTGAAGGTCCAACAATAATCGGCAAGCATATTAGGATTCCATTTGATACCTCTTTTCCATAGCTGAAATCTCTTGATGAAAGTGTTTCTTCTGCTCATCGCTCGCTGCGCCATGATAATAAAAAGAACGAGAAAACGTTTATTAAAAAAATAATTATTAATTAAATAAAAATAAAACGTAGATCTTCCGACCAGGAAACACGCCTAGAAGCACTCGCCACTGAAGATGCCCTCCGCAGTTGAGAGCGAAACGTCTGGTATCAACACCAACTATGGACCACGGCCACATAACCCGGAATCACTCAACATTATGATTACCGGCCGTGAAAGCCTGCATTCAACTATTAAAACGTAGTTTTATTTTTATTTAATTAATAAATATGGATTTTCATCAAGTAAACACCAACTCAATTGATTAAAAAAATAATTATTTAAATCCATTAATTGAAATTGAAATAAAAAACACTGGGAGATGGAGAAATTCTGAATACATATTTGAAAACACTATAAAAGACTGCATTAAGTATAACTGTTGGTACTCATTGACCAGTATAATAGGTTATTCTTATTTAGGTTCGTAAGGTATATTAACTGAAGGATCGGATGAGATGATTGAATTTATAAAATCATCCAGTTTGATTTTAGGTATTTGTTAGCATGGAAGTTCCCTCAAGGAAAACAAGATTTATTTCGAAGACTATTCAACTCATAGGCTGATAGTTTTGTCCCTTCCTGTTGATAAATTTGCCTCTTCCTGTTGATAAAAATGTCTCTTCCTGTTCGTAATGAGAGATATCTCCGCAAATTAACTTCTTTGACAAGTATAATGATTCAACAATTTACGATCGATATGGTACAACAAAAAATCCAAAAGAAAACAACTTAAAAATTTACAAAAAAGTTCTGTGGCTCTTTAAAATGTACTAAAAATGTTGTATAATGAATCTGCATTATTGTAAATAGTTATTCCTCATACCTCATCTGTTATTGATTTTTCCCAAGCCCAAATACTTTAACAGTAAAGATATGCTATTTATAACTATACAGCCGGCTTAGAAATCGCCCGGAAGTGAGATCGGAATACATAACCTCACATTTGGTAAATATTACACATTATAATTATTTTTAGCTTCTGATGTTGTATTATTCGCTAAAAAGTCACTCCAAATCCAACGCGAGGTTGAGTTTTTCATTAGACAAAATCACAACCTCTGGTTAGATTACTGTTGATTACACTGGTCAACATGATTTTTGTCTCATGAGTACCAATAGTTGTATGTAATGAAGTTTTTATCGTGTTTTCAAATATGTATTCGGAATTTCTCCACCACCCGCTGTTTTTTTATTTCAATTTCAAATAATGGATTTAAATAATTACTTTTTTAATAAAGTTTTTTCGTCCATTTGTCCATGGTAAAATAGAACCAAATGAGGTAACTCAAATGGTTTCAGCTATGGAAAAGATATATCAAGGCAAATGCAATCCTAATATGCGGTCGATTATTGTTGCACCATCAAGAGGAATACTCCACAGGCGAAATATAGCAGAAAATCGTCATTTCTTACTTTCTAGGTGAGTCCGAATGTTCGAATATTGTGTAGTTACGAATGCAGAATATATTAGTGTTTGAAATTATAAATTCCTGTCTCTCGGAAACCTTGCGCGATGGAGAAAGACCAATATCATATTTGAATTCAGGAGAAAAATACTATCAGAATCACATATTTTTCTTTCTGAGACAAAATATATATATATATTTTTTTTACGCAGTGTAATTTACTCATATAAATATAACTTTGTAGCTGTACAAAATTTCATATTTATTATTTCGTAGGAATTCATTTTTCTTCCAACTTTACTATGTTGTGTTTGCGGGTATTTTTTTAATTCACCGCACTATGTGACTATCTTCAATCTCGATTTTGAATGTTGTGTAGTCTATAGTTTAGTCTTCCTCTACTCGTAATCATGATTATTAATTCATGAAGTCTAATGATTCAACCGGGAATTCAAGTTATTTACGATCTTCTCCATACACGTCGGTCAAGCTTCAATGATGTAATGGATAAAATCTCTCTACAGAAATTTCTAGATATTAACCAAGTTACATGACCAAATGCTATATTCGTATTGGTCGATGCCTAATCATTATATCATTTATATATTCTAATTTGTCATATGAATTATTTAATTTCTATCTCTACCCAATTGAAATAAATATTAGTTTATCTAACTATCTCTTTGGCACTATCGAATCCGTAGGTTCATGGACGCATGGACATGAGCTCTCCATACATACCTATCCTGAGCTAATGTTTTCCAATCATTCCCTGTATAATGTACTTCCCTCAAATCATAGTTAATGTTATTCTCCCATCTCATTCTTGGTCTACCAACTGGGCGTTTTCCCTCTGGTTTACCTACAAGACGCTTGCATGCACCTCTTTCTTTCCCCATTCGTGAAACATGCCATGCTCATCACAGTCTACGAGACTTAACTGTAATTATTACATCTGGCTTCCTGTAAATACATTTGTTTATCTATTTAAACAATTAACTAACTAACTCATTGTCACTATCGAACCCATAGGTTCATTGCCCCGCGGACATAAGCTCTCCATACATCCCTATCCTAAACTAATGTTTTCCAATCATTCCCTGTATAATCTACTTCCCTCAAATCATGGTTAATATTACTCCTCCACCTCATTCATGGTTTATCAACTGGGTGTTTTCCCCCTGGTTTTCCTACAAGAAACTTCCATGCATATCTTTCATTCACAATTAGTGCCACTTGTCCTGCCCATCGCATGCTACGAGACTTAACTGTTCTTATTACATCTGGTTTCCTATAAAAATAATGTAGCTCACTGTTGTGCAGTTTTCATACACCTGCCTGTTTATCTCTCTTTGGTCCAAAATTTTTCCTAAGAACTTTATTCTCAAAAACTTGTAGTCTCGTTTCTTTCCTTAAAGTAAGAGTTCATATTATGCATGCATATAATTGGGTGAATAACAGTTCTCTATATATTATTTTCTATTTATTTTTTATTTTCCATGCTAATTCTATTTGTGATAAAGTATATTGAACTGGTAAATGAATTAAAATTGTTATATGTTATAGTATCCAAGTGTAACGCTGGTATTATTTGTGAGGTATTCTGAGAATTTTTAGATTAAAATAAACTTCGGTTATCTGGTGTAGCAAATTGACTACCGGATGCGGTAATTCCAGCGAACACACGTTACTATGGATATGACTTATAAACGAAAATGTTATGATTCAACTCGAAACGGTCATCACCCTCTCAGGATTGAATGCGAGTATCCCTTGCTTTTGAAATTGATTTATTCTTCATTCAATTTTGAATTGTTTGGTCCTGCTATAGCCGAGAAGAAAGGCCAACTTGGTAAAAATAGGGGGAGAAGACGAAACGCATTCGAATACTGCTTTATGTATAATTCATACATATATAGATATACGTTGGTGGAATCGTGAAGATGGTATATATTGAATTGAACCGGGAGAATGACTATGTGGAATCCATAATGGTGCATTTCCGATTTCTTCAAGCGGTTGCCAGACATATGAGAAGAAGAAGAAAGAGAGTGGGAACAAATGACGATCACAATCATGATGATGCTGATGACGACAAATCGTTGACAGCCTCTTTTTTTTCCAGATTCACCCCAACCTCTCTGCTCTTTCCCTCTTGTAGAAAATAGAATGCATCGGTATCTTGTATATGTAGTTATTAAATGATATTAAATCAACTCTCTAGGTCTCTATGTAACAATATCATGTCATGATTTCCAAAACTAATTAATATAATGACAACTATTAGAGGTTATCAACAGGCACGAGAATATATCGTATTTTATAAGACTGGCATTGGACATAGTTTACGCGAACTGCCTAGGTACGCGCGATAATTCTCAGTGGGTATGTAAAATTGCATCGGCCTTGAAGATCTAGTGGATGTGCTCTCTGATTCTTGTCCCGTGTGTCGCAGGTTCAAACCCACCGGGGACAAGATTTCCGTGAAGGATTTGAAGCCGTTGGTCCAGAGCCTGAAGATTTTCGATCTCGTAAAAGAATCCCAAGTCTAAATTAGTGCCTCTGCGCAAATTTTAACCGGTTTTCCCCATCCCAGTAATATCTTAGTTGCCTACTAATATGTCTCTTCGAGGCTATGTGCTGACTACATGTTACTGGTTGTCATCCGAAGTGAAATAAGCTTAACTAAAATAGCTTGGTTAAGAAATTCCCAAGATGGAGCACCCACGCCACCACGCGGGACGTACTGGTATATACTACTTACTTACTCACTGGCACTATCGAATCCGTAGGTTCATGGCAGCGCGGACATAAGCTCTCCATACATCCCTATCCTGAGGTAATGCTTTCCAATCATTCCTTGTATAATCAACTTCCCTGAAACCATAGTTAATGATATTCTCCCACCTCATTCTTGATCAACCAACTGTACGTTTTCCCTCTGGTTTTCCTACAAGAAGCTTCCATGCATGTCTTTCATTGCCCATATGTGCCACTTGTCCTGCCCTTCGCAATCTACGAGACTTACCTGTTATTATATCTAGCTCCCTATAAAGACCATGTAGTTGATTGTTATGTAGTCTTCTCCATTCACCTGACTATTCATCTCTCTTTGGTCCTAAATGTTTCCTAAGAACTTTATTGTCAGATACTCGTAATCTCCTTCGCCCTTTAAAGTAAGAGTCCACGTTTCGCATCCTTATAATATAACTGGTAGAATAATAGTTTTATATATTTTGAGTTAATGTTTTTTTTTAAAGAGTTGGGACTCAAAAGTCCCTGTAATGCATAATAGCACGCATTTCCAGAATTGAGCCTATGTTTAATTTCGTTTTGAATCTCATTCCTATTTGTGATTATTGTTCCTAGGTATTTGAATTCAACCACTTCCTCAAAATTTCCCTCATTTGACATTAGCTGTCCATTTCCATATATAATGTAATTCTGCTTGTGACCATATATTTAGTTTTATTGATATTTACTTCCAGTCCTAATTTCTTAGTGTTACTCAATAGTGTGTGTGTGTGTGTGTGTGTGTGTGTTTTGTCCTTTTGTATCTCCGAGCATCGTAAATTATTATAAATATTTAGCAATGTAATGGAAAGTACATGATATATCTACACAATTGAGCACGAGATAAAAAGAAACTGGTAAACAAAACAGAAGTTCAGTTATTAAAAAAGATGTGAGTAATCACTTCCTAGTAGTATACTGACTTAGGCTTCCACAGCCGAAGTTATTATGATGATCTTGTAGAAGATTTGCGGGCTGTTGGCCGTGGTTTTGAGGCTTGTAGTTCCCCGACGTTTTCCCAGAGACTGCGTCCGGCTCCTCAAGGGTTGTCTTGAGAAAAACAATTTTGTCGACTACCTGCCCTATTTATACATTTTTCCGCGGAAAAATATATAAATAGTGCAGGTAGTCGACAAAATTGCCAGTCTCAAGACAACCCTTGAGGATGCCGGACCCTGGCGAAACGTCGGCGAACTACAAGCCTCAAGACCCCGGCAAACAGGCCGCAAATCTTCTCAAGATTACTTCCTAGTAGTTTTCGACCTCTTTGGATCGTTCGAAGAAGCACATTTACTAAGATGCCGAAATATTCTAAATTCCGCCTACGCAAAATGTTTTAAGTCCCTGCTTGACAATATATATACATATATAAAATAAACTTTTCCAAGTTCTAAATTTACAAGGCGGGTCCGTGCCTTAATGCAACAATTCTGAGGCTCTGGTAAAGCATTTTTATGTTCAAATAGCCGAACAATTCAATGAAACACTATTATAAATATACATTTAAATATATATTTTCACTTTAATTTAAATTATATAACATAAAACAAACAAACATATATAACATCAAATATAATTCTCAGAACTACGAACAATCGGAATCCAAATCGAGGCAGAATCACATACATGGTGCCGTTTTGACGGTCACCCATAATCATTTAGGACACATTTATTCCGCCAGTCGGAAATTAATTACACGTACATGTACCACGTAATTAACACGGAGCCAACACCACGGAACACAATATGCGGCTACTAGTCACAGCCATGGGGTCAATGATTCAAAGTCTTTTCATTATATATTAAATTGCATATTTGATTCGGCAATACACTAATTTTTAGGGGTTAATGGACTCAGTCTTCGTCCCCTTGTCAGCTTCTTGGGAGGCTGACATGCGCAATACCAGCCACATTCTATATTGTCCATCTTGTTTACTTTTTGACTCTTGGCCATGATGTTATCCTTTAGATTTCACAAAAGACAGGTAGGTGATGATCGAATAACAAGACGGTTGAGGTACTTTTCATAAGTAATGCCAGGAGTGATTTCCTAATTATCGATAAATTCACGACTCTCGAAGTGTGGAGTGAATTTATGTAGAGAATTTGGAAATCGAGAGTGGCATTTGTTAAGACTATTTAACGAATAAAATTAAACTCTTTACTAAAAATAATTATTTGAATTAGTTACCGGTGTTTTAAAATATTTATATAGTTAATGTAAACGGCGATGTTTGAAAACAAAATAGAAATGTGAGGTTATGTATATTCACTGCAACTCGATCATATTATTTTTTGTCAAATAAGATAGCAATATTGTAAGAATGCACTCTAGTGGAGAAATAATGAAACACATCAAACTATTATAATTAAAATTATAGGTTAATCACATATATTTTGAATAAACAACTCAGTAAACAACTCTATTCATTATTTGCTATATTCAATGTATTTGTTAGAGAACAATATAGGTCTAACCTGTTCAGAATATTAAAAAAGGAGGAGCTTACTTTATCACAAAAGCAGAAGCAGATAAAGATAAATCGATAAAGAGAGAGGCGAAACACGACTCTCATTGGTGTAAAACAGAATTCATTGAAACGTGATTGGTCTTTGACTACCATTTGCGACATGAGTTAAATAGCCAAGGGTAACATGTTCAGTTTTAAGAGGAAGCATGCAGCTGCCAGTAACTATGGTTCAGGAGACATATCTTTCAGAGTTTTTCTGTGTTTTTTGTGATATATTTACATCAACTTCTTATTGGAGATTATAATTGCTTGATATATTGGTTTAGTACGGTGATGTGCAATTTAAACAAACTTTGAGAGTCATAAATATGTTTTCTAATGAGGGCCCAGATTTAAAATATGAGATTCTCCTATCAAAATTGCAATCAACTCGTACACTTCACTTATAGCCTCCTTAGGCATATAAAATAATCATTTATATTTGTTTTGCAATTAGCATGTCTATTAAATTTGACTATTCGTAAAGACAATCGCACTGAAGAGGAATATGACATCGTTAGTTATTTCCTTAGTTACATTCAGAAGCATAATGATTATATAAACTTTACTCCAAAAAGAGTTTCAAAATTCGAAGGTATGCTCCAAATATCAATAGTAACTGCTGAATGACCCGATATGATAACCACATATCAACCATAAACTGGCTAGATGATCGTTCACATCTGTGATTAAAACTTTTGGATGTGAGGCGAGTAGTCGGATGGTACGTTAGAGCCATGTAGGCCTGACGCGCCAAATGTGTTTAGTTCAATTATATATTATACAGTTATGTAGTCGGCCGTGGTGGTTAGTGGTTGTGTTTTGCCTCTAGGTTCCATCGGCTATGGGTTCATACCCAGCCGGGGTCGATAGATATTTAAGATGGAACAATCCAAGAGACAAGTCCTCCGAGAGGACTTTAAGCCATGGTTCCCGAATCTGAATATTTTCAGGCTCAAAGCATAATCGCAAGCCTGATTAAAAATGCCTCTGTGCAAAATATAACCGAACTTCATATACCCAAGTAATATCTCAATTGCCTACTAGATGTTTCATTGAGGTGATGTGTTAACCACGTCACTCGTTGACATCTGTAGATATATAGGCGTTACTAATTTAGCATGGTTAAGAACCCCCCGCTAGGGAGTACCTGTGTCCCACGAGGAACGTACTTTACCTCCAGTGAAAGAAAGTACTCGTTAGGGAATGAGGGTCTAGTGCGGAAAAGGGGGCTGGGGGTTGAGTTTACATGTAGATGGATGCTTAAAATATTATCTATTCGTTATTGATTATGTGGCGACTGTTTTTTCGTTGTTCTATACATGACAAAATTATTAGTTTGTACAGATTCCTGCTATAGAATAAGGTTTATTGTGTATTTTTTACTATTAAACTCATATGACGCACACTAGTTTTAAATATTATATAAAATTTTACAATAATTTTATGTTAAATTAGTTATGAATCATGCTCGGAGAGCTAAAGGTGTGGTCAATGAGTTAACGAATTTTTAAATGACTTAAATACGCTGTATTTTGTTTTAATCATCCTACATTGTTAAAGAGCAGTGAAGGAGACATGTTTATATATGCTGACGAGTGTTCGACGTATACAATATTACTCAAATTGCGACATTTGGAATAAAGTTCAATTCTCGTGCATAGTGTAAAAGTAAACAAGACAACCAGAATTTAGACTACTAATATCCGACGTTCGAGTAAAGTAAATAGTTAAACCAATTACGAAAAAATAAATAAATAAATATATATACATATGAGAGCCAGGGCACAAATCCCTCGACAATGACTTTTATTTATTTGTATTTCCGCAAAATACATCCCATAACATTTAATTACAGCTATGTAATATACGTTCACTTTACACTATTTTATGTAATATTCCTGCATTCGCAAACTCTATAACTGTATTTATCTACCGGTAAAATGTTATTGTGTTTGCAGTACCACGTTTTAATAATAATGCTATAAATGTATGAAATAAAATATAATATAGCTTCATATATTTATGTATTTATTTATAACGTTTCACTTTTCGATGAAAATATTTAGTTTATATAGGTAAGTCCAGCCTAATGATAGCTCATAGATGATGGACAATAATAATAATAATAATAATAATAAGAATAAGAATAATAATAATAATAATAGCAAATAATAACAATAATAATAATCATCATCATCATCATCATCATCATCATCTGCCTTTCAAGTATTACGCCCAGTGGCCTGTTACGGTCTCCCGCCATCTCCGAAAAGGTCGACCCACAGATCTTCTGCCTCGAGGAATGTAGTGAAGAATTTGTTTTGGTATTCTGTGACGATCCATGCGCTTAATATGGGCTAGCCAATTGTTTCTATATTCTTGGAGGTATTCAGATGTAGATACGATGTTTAACTCTCTGGCTATTGTTGAATTTCTTTGGTGGTCTAGAAGGCTATAACCTGCAGTTTGTCGCAGAAATTTCATCTCCGTGGCTGTAATATGACGGTCATCCTGAGTTCTGATGGTCTAAGCTTCACTGCCATAGCAGATTATGGGTCTAGCGAGAACTTTATAGATTTTCATTCTTGTGTGTCTCTGCACTTTTGATAGTTTAAGAACTTGGTTAATAATTCTTAAAGCTTTATTATAGTTTTGTATTTTAAAGGATATATCAAATTCCTTATTATAAGTTAGCAGCCCCACCACTGGACTTACTACTTTTCGGCTAGCAACCGACTGGTAGGAAATTAACTTGCTTTCAAGTCTCCAAAGATTCAAAACCGGAAGGATAATAATAATAATAATATAGTAATACCTCCAAATTGTTAGTTCGTTTTTTTCTTTGAAAGTGGACAGACAGAATAAAATAAAAAACGTAACAATTTAAAAAAAAATAACCTTACGGGGAATCGAACCTATGGCCTCTTGCATACGAAGCGAGCCATAAGGCACTGAACTAAGCGTTCGCTGGTTAATATGCATAAAAGAATGTTCTCCATTGGAGGAAGGGGCGCGCATTGTTGCTCTACTGTTCAATTAGTGTACTCGAGTAAATAGCGTGTTAAAACCTAAAATGTTAGAGATCATTAATCTGCTCTTTTTTTTTGCTAAGTGTGCAAAACAACCTATAGTGTTTTACATGTCTATAAAATAGTTACTGCTCTTATAGGTACGCTGTTGCCATTTGATGCCACAAGCTGAGTGAAAGAGATGGAAATATATCTCCCACTTCTTCTAGCATACGTACAGCAGCAACATGATTTTAGGGCACAATTACCTTCACTACTACTACTAAATCTAATTTGTGATCATTCTATCGCTGTTACTAAAGAATAATCAACATTTGTAATTAATAGTTTGTGATCACAGAAACACCAGTAGCTTCAGAACATTCTAAACCACTCATCATATATTAGTTGCGTCTCGTTTTTTTTACCACGGCTGTACGTGTCAAACAAGTTTCATTCAAAGGGGATGGTTCAATTGCATATCCTCAAGCCTTCAACAATTAAAATATTTATGAAATTAATTACAATTAAATCAAGTTATATTGAAACTCTCAATATGATATCTTATGAAAATTCTGTAGTTCCAATAATTGAATTCACCCCCTAAATTTATTAAATAATTTTGTGATAACTATACGTTGCGTAAATGGTATTTTCTCATAAATCGGACACTCACTTTCTATGCAAAGTTGCATGTATGTAGATAAATGTGGATTAGTGATCAATAAATCTATTAAAAATCATATAAAACGAGTGAAACCATTTAACTTTATTGTTTATTTAAAGTGAAATAAGTAATAAATCAGTCTCTTATAAAAGCACACGTTCACTAGAAAGAATTCCTCCATAGTAGCATTACTATTTTCTAGACGTGAACACCCCTATAGACTTGGATAGAGTTTGGTTAAGCCGCATTCCCTGAGTCATTGTTTCTCTGGGAACACAGTGTGGGGTATAGGCCTATAAATCTATATATTAATACGTGATGAAAGAACTTTGTACCCCTTTTTAAGCACATTGTGTGCACAAAGGAGTGATATATTTGGCATAATTAAAGTTAATTTAGAGAAGGAGTGCAGAAAAATGAAAAATAACTTATGTGTTATAAATAAATTAAATTAAACAAAATAAAAAGAATTGTCTCTAATGAATTATTTGTGTGTATTATTCATTTGTGTTCTCATTCATTGTTACGTTCTACTTAAAGTGCATTGTTGTAAAAAGAAAAGTGTGCAGCAACAATGTGAATTGACTTATTCTCACGAATTTATTATTAGTGGTTTAAAAAAGTGAGTACATTTTATTATTTAAATTTAAATTAAACCCTGTTTAATCTAGGTTTCAGTAATTGCATTACATTTTTTATTTAGATATTCGCACATACTTCCATTATGCCTGCACATAGAACATTGGCGGGTCGGAGTGAGAGACGAAGAAGAAGGGATATATATTCCCGTACACATAATAATAGGCCAAATTCTAATTTAAATAGTATAAATAGTATACAAATGTCAAAGGACGCGATATTGTTTTTTTTAATATGGAATAGCCATATACCACATATTTCCTATCGGCCGTATTTTTAAAATAAATCGAAAATTAATGCATGATGACGTATTTGTGACAAACTTTAAAATAATATGAATTGTGGTCGAATTGCGACCACTGGGCAACCACTAGTACCTATGATAATGTTGAGTGATTCCGGGTTATGTGGCCGTGGTCCATAGTTGGTGTTGATACCAGACGTTTCGCCCTCAACTGCGGAGGGCATCTTCAGTGGCGAGTGCTTGTAGGCGTGTTTCCTGGTCGGAAGATCTACTTAGAATGAGCGCTGTGGACGTAGAGGACGTTGTATTAGTGGTGGGTGCAGGGTGAGCGGGCGTGGCTCTTGTTGATTGGCTAATGGTCGTCTCCTTGTTGTCACTGGTGTTAATGCATTTATTTTCTAGTGTATGAAACCAGGCATCTTCAGTTGATCCGAAAAAAAAATAAATGCATTAACACCAGTGACAACAAGGAGACGACCATTAGCCAATCAGCAAGAGCCACGCCCGCTCACCCTGCACCCACCACTAATACAGCGTCCTCTACGTCCACAGCGCTCATTCTAAGTAGATCTTCCGACCAGGAAACTCGCCACTGAAGATGCCCTCCGCAGTTGAGGGCGAAACGTCTGGTATCAACACCAACTATGGACCACGGCCACATAACCCGGAATCACTCAACATTATGATTACCGGCCGTGAAAGCCTGCATTCAACTAGTACCTATGGTTACGTATAGTAACTATAGTATAGTTACATTTGACTTCTTCTTTCTTTGATGTATGGAATTTCTCAAGTGCTTTATTCTCAGATTAATCATAATATTTTCTCCTTTCATAAAGTAAGAGACCATGTTTCGGATCAACAATATATTTTATTTTAATGTTAGGGGAGGAGGTGGTATTATGAAACGGGGTTGTAAAATTAAACAGCATATTTCTGGAAAGTAGCTGTTGCCCATCTTGTGGAAATCACTTCAATTTCCATCGTTGTCTTCCCTTTTAACTCCTAGAAGCAGATTAATTCAGTATTATGTTGTATACGGCTGTTAAGTGCAAGTATTGTGATCGACGCAGCTTCAAACGTTTAGCATGATAAGATTCAACATTAATTCTACTTCTTATATTAATATAAGTGACATGTTTTTACTCTTGCAAATTATTTTTTTGTTAATTGAACTTCAAAACGGTATATTCATTAATTTGGAATTAACTTTTTTAGGTCGTATTATTAAAAATGGCGATTGGTGGTAATGTGGAAAAATGTGTTCCATAATACACCGTGTCCCATTCAAACCCCCCACATTTTGATTAATCACAACTCACAAAGTATGCAGAATTACGAAATGAGGTTGGTATTAACAGAAAGAGTAACTCAAAGAATTGTTGTTGTCATTGTTTGCAGTTAAACATCTGTCGCATGTTGGACAATAATGACATAAAATAAATTGGGGATTCCTCAGCAATGTGCATAAACTGTTTTCTGGTATGCGAGGCAATGTTTTATGTATCAGGATTTGTTAATCGGCACAATGTAAGAATCTAGGGTACGTAAAATCCACACCTCTACTGTGAACACATCTGGGATAGCCCGTATGGCTATAATTATTCATCCTAAATGATTAATTGATGAATAAGTTAGGATTCTACGAATCGACATTTGGTTGTAACCTCCCAGAACTCACATTCTGTTGCATGTTTTAAAAAATGTGAAAACTCAGTAGTCTTAAATGTATGTTATAAAAACAATTGGTATTTCTATATTATAGCCATATACTAATACTATTGGCGATTTGCAAGGTATTATATACAATTGAAATTCAAAATTTTATCACAAGTAATGCCACGAGTGATTTCCAATTTATCTAGAGAATTTGGAAATCTAGAGTGGCATTTGTTAGGACTCTTTAACGAATAAAATTAAGCTGTTTACTCAGAAATCATTATTTAAATATAGTTATTTTAAAATATTTATATATTTAATGTAAACTGCGATGTTTGAAAACAAATGAGAAACGTTTATTATGTTTCATTTGTTCATCACAGCAACCAGATCATACAGTATTTATTGCCAACTAGAATTGCTATATTTTAAGAATGCACCGTAGTTGAGAAAAAATGAAACACATCAAATATGTATAACCAACATTATAGGTTATTAATTAATTTCTGATGTCCTATGATGTAAATATGCCAATTATATTTTTCTGGAACGTAAATACCTTGGAAATAATGGTTTAAGAAAGTGCAAACAGTGGTTTATTTTTTTGTGGTATAATCAATTGCTACAAATGTTTTTCATATTATATCCCGCAAGCATTACCTGGTTACATTCGTGCACTATATATTCAATCTGGTAGCCACATGCATTATAGAATTCTTACATCTTAATATATAAATTGTTATATTCAACGCATTTCTTAGAGAATCAGTCACTGCAAAATAATGCTCTGACCTATTCAGAATGTTAAAAAGTAGGAGCTTGATTTTTAAGTGAAAATTAAATTGATAAAATCGAGGTGAAAAACTACTGTGATTGGTCTTAAATCAAAATTCATTGAAATGTGATTGGTCATTGACTCCCATTTGGGGTATGTGTTAAATAGTCACAAATAAAAAATGGTTCATATTACCACCTCCTCCCCTATTTAAGAGGGCTACGATGTATTTATGTTAGAATATGTGCACTGTAGAGTATGCAGAATATGTGGGTAGTTGTGAAGAGTGTTACACTTGTTTAAGTTGACACGTAGTTCTTGGTGCTTGAGTTAGTGGAGTGCAGGAGAGAAGAGAGAGAATCTCTTTCAAGATTTATATTTAGAGCTATTGTTGGAAGGCTGCATGCGCGTGCTACGATACGGTCTCATACTTCCTCCAAATGAGGTATGACAGCAATAAACACTGCAATGTGCAAATTCGCACAACAGTACCTAACTCAGACCAGCAGCATGTTTCATTTGAAACTTCTGGTTTGTGCATTTGTTAGTTTACTCTCTGAGAGACTCATCTCTGATTCGGTCTGTGAGGTTACACTATTTATTATTTATTAAAAAAATGCATTGTAAATTTATTAAGACAATAAACAAATTTGGAATATTTTCTTTGTATCTATGTACATATCTAGTTTTCTGCCGTTCATAACATTGGTCAACATGGTTTTTGTCTCATGAGCACCAATAGTTGTATTTAATGCAGTTTTTTTATCGTGTTTTCTAATAGGCCATATATATTCGGAATTTCTCCATCACCCACAGTTTTTTTTATTTCAATTTCAATTAATGGATTTAAATGATTATTTTTTTAATAATTGTTTTTTCGTCCATTTGTCCATCGTAAAATAAAACCAAATGAGCTAACTCAGGAGATTTCAACTATGGAAAAGAGATGTCAAGGTAAATGGATTCCTAATATGCTGGCCGATTATTGTTGGACCATCAAGAGGGATGTTCCACAGGCGAAATATAACAGAAAATCGTCATTTCTTAATTTCTAGGTGAGTCCGAATGTTCGAATATTGTGTAGTTACGAATGTAGGAAGTATTTAAGTCTTTGAAATTATATATTCCTGTCACTCGGAAACCTTGTGTGATGGAGAAAAACCGATATCAAATTTGAATTCAGAAAAAAAACTATCAGAATCGCATATGTTTCTTTCAGAGACAAAAAAAAAGGTTATTTTTTGTTGCTCAGTGTAATCTGTCTGCCTGAATTTCTGACAATACCCACACTTTCCACGTGGGGAAAGGGCGCTCAATGGAGGGAGTTACTTAACAAAGCTGATGTTAGGAGTTCAGAGCAAAAGTGGACCAACTGTAATAATTGAAAATCCGTTATATTTTAATTTGGGATCAGAATAACAATATTGTAATGGTGAACCAAGTATTTTATATGTTCTTTTTCATTGTAAAAATGTAATGTTTAATTCTTAGAAAATAAAACAAATATCCTCAAGTCGTGTCCAACCCATGGTCGGGTCGATGAATGAGATGAGATGAAGCCACTATGTTTATAGAGGTCTGTGAACTACAAGGGTGCCGGTCGACCATCCCTGATGCACCGACACTGGGGCGGATGAATGAAATGAAACAAAATGGATGAGATGAGTATGGAGAAATGGTGGAATGGAATTTGTGGCAGGGGAAAACAGGAGACATTCCGAGAAAAACCTACCCAAGCTCCGTTTCGTCCATTACGAAACCCACATGGAGTGACCGAGACTCGATCTCGGGACTTCAGTGGTGAGAGGAGAGCGTCTAATCGATTGCGCCACGGAGCTGCCAATGTTTAATTCTTCATCTGCAATTATTTATATATTACTTTAATTTTCCAAGGAAAAGATGGAAAGAGCAGCAATTTGGAGCCGGAACAGGCTGGAAAATAAGCCTAAACCGTGAAGAAGAAGATTACGTGAATTTTATATCAATATTTCTCCAAAGAGTCACACATGGACTTGGTCCACTTTTGATCTGAATCTCTAATTTACTAATGCTTATTTCCCTACAGATGTAAGCGAGCGAGCTCATCGCCTCAAAGAGTTAACTAAGGTATTAGTAGGTTAGGATAAGGCGATTAAATTTTCTCAGAATCTTTAATATAGACTTGGAGCTCTTTTAAGAGATAGAAAATCTTCAGACTCATGTCTTACGGCTTTAAGGCCTTTCGGAGGACTAACCCCTTGATTTTTTCGTTCTAAAACAACCCAGCTACCCCGGGTGCGTTTGAACTCCCGATTTCAGAACCATAAACAATAAGCTTAACACTCAGGTCATCAGAGGATCGTGCAGAATTCGTAATGCTGCAAAAATAATTAATGAAATATAGAGGATGACTTTGCTGTCCACAAAGTAGTATCATAATTAAATATGATTTACTAGTGAAATAGGCCTAAAAATATAAAAAATCTGAAACCATACATCTATGTGTCGGTCTAATCACAGGTGTGTATCTCAAAGCCTAAACTACCTATAAAATTTCGATGTTATAATTAAATTTTGAATTTAGCAATGAAGGCCAAATATGATGTGAAAATAAAAATAAAAGGCTGAATTGGGATTTGAACCCGAGGTCTCTAACTTTATACTCGTACGTTAATGACATAACCACTTGTCCACTCACACTCCTAACACAAAAATTGCTACATCCCTAATTTTAATTATAACATCGAAAGAAATAAGCAATGCTGCTATAATGTAAATATTCTCTTTAAAATGCTTACTTGTTATAGAAGCCGTGAGACCGATGCCCCATTGACTCTCATGGGTGAGAATCACATGTAAGGAAGGAAAAATAAATGTTTGTGTTAGCAGCCTGAATGGGCTAGTGTTATGTCACTAATATATTAAGTTAGAGAACAACCCGAGATCTCTAACTTAATATATATATATATATATATTAAGTTAGAGAACAACCCTAGGTCTCTAACTTAATATATATATATATATATATATAATTAAATAGTTTGGCGGTCTTAAACTATTGTAGATAGACTTACTGAATTTTAGAAGAATAAAATGGGGAAGATGTTGTCACTCTACGACCAAGTCTGCACAATTTGATTTTATTACTGAGAGGCAATGTAAATTTTATGACCCGTCCAAGGATCATATCTCTTCGGATATTCGATCCTAGATTATTCAATTGCAACTGAACATATTTAAAAAAGGGTGAAGAAGGTGTTATGTTACACTTCCTTTAAATAGTCCATCGCTGTGGTCTCGAGGTAGCGTGCTGCCTTCTCATGCAGCGGGCCTGGGTTCGATCCCCGGTTGGGACAAGATACCTGGGTATTTTTTTCGGGGTTTTTCCTCACCTGTAAGATACATTTCAGGAAACGTTAATGCCTAAACTGTCCCCGAACATCATCTGGCCATCATTATCTTCATTATCTTATTCATCAAGTTTAGGATTAAGGCATCTTCAGGCGCATCTTCACCATCATCATCACCATCATCATCACTAGAGACCGAATTTTAGGGAAAATGCTATAATTATTTATTATAGATATTAAGAAAGTGACTTCATATAAGTTCATACCGACGACCCTAAAGTTGTTTTCCATGAAGTTAATTTTGCCTATAAATACCTATTTCAGCTTACAATGACTATAAATGCCTATTTGCCATTTTTTATCGAAATTAACTTGGTATTTCAATTAAATTAATTGAAATGGACAAACTTCCCCCTCAATGCACCTCGTTATGTGAAATAACATGTACCGGCTATTGTATTTTTCACCTAATGCACTCCCGTTAATCGAAAAATCCCTAAGCTATGTCCCGTTGTATTATGCTCCGGTTCTAAGGCTTCGAGAAAGTTCTATTGTATAGCTTTGCTTCTGTGGCTGGTAATATTATTTTTGATGTTGGTAACACTCAGTTCAGTCTGTAGTCCTCGTTCACAGACAGGTGCTTCAAAGACAAAGTGGTGCAACAAGTGTATGTGGCTTGTTTTTTTTTTACCTTTATAACAGTTTTTTTTATGATGCCTAAAGGACAGACAAGAGTAAAAGATAAACTGATCAATTTCGTGAAAGAATTTGGTGCGGAAATATTCACAAGTGACGGTTTAATATTGTTTTGCAAAGTGTGTGAAATTTCAGTGGATTGCGTGAAGAAGTGCCATGTTTCACAGCCGTACACAATGCTCTTGTAAAAAGGCAGAAGAAGTTTCAAAATCATCTCTGATATCTTCGTATGTTATTGTAAGCGTATATTTATATTCTTTACGTAAGGCTGCAAAAAATTATATTGTAGTCCATTTTTTGTAAGAGCCTATTTTGAAAATTTTAGTGCCTATATTAACGATATTTAGTGCCTTTTTGCCTGCCTATTTTGAATATTTTAAGTGCCTAACATCCGGACTCTAATCATCACCTATGAAATATCATCGAGGCAGCGTAACTCCGTCTTGCAGGCGCCGCAACCTCAGAAGTGGGTTACAATAATACCATGCCAGGAGAGAATACCGGAATGTCGAAATGGCAATGTCATGGCATTAACAAAATAAAAAAAATCCTTTAAACGGATGTTTTTTTTTCGTTGGTTGAAAGTGTTAACTAACTTTCTATTAAATGGTACTATTAAAAACACTACAATGTCAATGCTAACTCACTGTCACTATCGAGTATTTAGGTTCATGTTCTCTCTGATATAAAGCTCTCCGTACTCCCCTATTCTGATCTAATATTTTCCAATCATCCCCTGTATAACATCTGCCTCAAATAATTGTGAATGTTATTCTCCCACATCATTATTGACCTAAGTACAGTATGTTTAACATCTGGTTTTCTTTTTGAGTTTCCATGCCCCCTTTTTCTTTCCCAATCGTGCCACATGTCCTGCCTATTGCAGTCTATCAGATTTAACTGTTATTACATTTGCTTCCCATAAAGATCAACCAACTCTGTTATTTAATCGACTCCATTAACCTTTTTGTTCGTCTCCCTTTCGTCTAATTTTTTCTAATAAATATATTTCCATTACTCGTAAACTTTTATCCTCCCTTAAAGAATGAGTCCATATTTGGCATCCATATAATATAGCTGGGAGAATAACAGTTTTATATATTTTTGGTTTAATGTTTTTGAGAGAATTTGGGATGGCAAAAAACCTTGCAATGCTTAATAGCATGCATTTCCACTATTAAGCCTATGTTTTATTTATCTCTGCACGTCATTCCTCTTTGTATTTATAGACCACAGATATTTTAATTCAGCCTCTTCTTCAGTATTTTCCTAATTTTTCATTAATAGTCCATTTCGATTACATAATGTGAATAATAATATTATAATTTTAGCAATATTACTAGAATTGAAACACTATCATCCAAAAATCTTTGAAATAAATTTTTGTTACAAAACACTTTCATTGACTAGTGCCTTAAATTATGTTTAAGACATTGGGATGAGAATAGTGGAAGCTTAACAATGAAGAACTCAATGATTCACATTGTTATCGAAACATTCACAGAATTATAATTCTAGGAAATAAAGATTTGCTGATCATTTAGCTCGAATGACTGTTGGTAAAAATTCTTCCATTTTTTTTTAAATTGGGAAACCCTTGGTAAAAATATTTTAAGAAGGATTATGTCTAGGATAATATAATCAAATAGATTATAGTGGACGTGATATCGGAAATATGAATTCAGTTGCCTGCGAATAGATATCAGCCATAGAATTATTTAAGTAGACAGAGGGTATAACCAATCCCAGAACCAATATTTCAGGATACATTTTTTAAACAAATTAGTAACATGTTAGTGGCTTCTGGATATGAAATTTGGGTAATAAAAGAATACATTCAAGAAAGGTTGATGATGTTTAAAAGAATAATATTAAAAAACGTTAATGCACATATAAAACTTTAAAATGGTATGTGGCATTAAAACTAACAGCGATTTAAGTAGTATTATACTGACCAATAATATAATAAACTTTTTCATATCTGAATATTTAGGTGATTGGGACTGCTTATAGATTAACTGAAATTTATTTTTGTGTCAATTTGTCAAAATATTGTCTAATGACATATTCAAGACATTCCATCTTTGCAATGACAGAATTGTAATCTACTTCTGATTTTCAGGCACCTGGCGTTACCCCGATACGATGGTAAGATGATTAACAAGTAAATTATAACGAATCACCATAGTAGTTTTTACACCTAAACTGAACCTAAATTCAAGACGATGGACGACCACAGAAATTATTTTCTTCAAAGAAAATATATGTGGTCTCACCGGTAATCGAACCCGGGTCTTCATTAACTGTAGTGAGAAATTCTGATTACAAGACCATGTGACGGGTCGCAAAAATATAATAAACTTTACCAAAGGTAAAGATTAGTATAATTTGGAATTTGTAAGAATAAACTATAACAAAATGGTGAACATTTTTAAATTGGCTCCACTATTGGCGAAAACACGTAGAAAACGCAAACAAATGTGAAGATATAATGTAATTAAAGGCTTTAATGAATTAAGAATGAGAAAGAGAGAAGGAAGTACCAAGAAAAACGTTAAGAGTGGATGTTGCTTATGCCATAAAAGAAAAAAATTATTACATGAGTTGAATTGAATGGATAGGATAGATCGGAAAAACATTTTTTTATCTTTAAAGAATAATGCCATACGAGAAAAATAATATTAAATGTTATATAATATATAAGCAATTAAATTGGTAAGGGAATGCACGGCGAATGCAAAAATAAAGTTTACCCCAAAAAAAATTGGAATGGTGTCCACCTTGAAACTCATGAATGCGAAAAATAAGAACTGGTATGAGAACAAGAGGACTGGAGGACATGGAGTGATGGATAGGAACGAATGGAGAAGGAAAAATACGACTTTGGGCACAGAAAGATATATAAACATTTAAAATTTGTACCTAAATAAATATTTAAATAATTATGAAGGGAACAAAAAAAGGGAAGACCGAGAAAAACATGGATTGGCGAAATTGCTAATGCCATGAAAAAAACCGAATAGGCTTACAGGAGCTGTATTATATTATAGGGAAGATTGAAAGAAGAATATATTATTGAAATAATTCTGGGCACAGGTATATGGTTTCTTCTTCTTCTTCAGTTCACGGGCTAGGCAAATTGCCTGTTCCGCTTCACAGTTGTTCTGTCCATCATTTCATTGGCCTTCCTACATTCCTTGAACCTCTTGGCTTGT
This sequence comes from Diploptera punctata, assembly GCA_030220185.1. Lineage (NCBI taxonomy): Eukaryota > Metazoa > Arthropoda > Insecta > Blattodea > Blaberidae > Diploptera > Diploptera punctata. The sequence goes on from JASPKZ010008295.1 coordinate 84,911, forward strand.
AGTTGAATGCTGCTTCTGGTAATCTTGTCACATTCATTCTTTCTACATGCCTAAACCATTTATCTCTATACTCTTTGATTCTATCATTCAATTGATATATATATTTAATTCTGTTCTTATATCTTCATTCTTAACCGATCCAATCTTGTGCAGTCTTTTGTTATTGTAAGGAAGTTTATTTCTACACTTTGTATTCTACTTTGTATGTATATGGCATTGTACTAAAAAAATAAAGTGGTCAGCATTAATCCAGAGTAAGAAAAATAGAGAAAACTTGTCGAGAACTCAAAAAATTTGTACTAAAAAGTTGTATCTGCAGAAGAAGAATTGAATATTTTTGTGTCCTATGGTATACACGCAAAGGTTATGAATTGTGAATCCACAGTAAAGTACCTCAACTCACCTTGTATGTTCTAAGGCCTTCATTGAAGAATGAGGGGCGGAGAGAAATAGATGAGAGAGGGTGGAAAGCAAGACAGTAAAACTGAGTAGAGAGAGGTAGAATGGAATGTTAGTAGAAAATTAGAAAGACTTGGAAGAGGGATGAAGATAAAGTAACGACAATGTGCCCCTTACCTCACTCTGTATTATTTATGTGACAGTTTACTCTGCTGTTATATTGGTTTTTCCTACCTTCATCCTTTCAAATCGTTCTAGCAGACTCCATTAATGGAGTTGCAACCTTTGATTAAGTGAATTACATTTTTTCATTCTCTTTAATTTAGTATTCTTAACTTAGTTATTTCTTACAAAGATACTTGGCTTGTAGGGCGATTAAAGTTTGATTTTATTTACCGGTATGTTTTTGTACTTCACCTCTATTAGAAAATTCCCAAGTAATTTAGCTATTGAACTTATCTTGTCGATGTTTTATTTTAAATTTATCGCTCTCACTGAAGGACAAATTAATATTTGAAGATACAAATTTTAGCCTGAACTATATTTGAACCTCTGGTTTTACGCATCAGCGCTCTTATTTTTTAGAAAGAGAAATAATTCCGTTTGAATTGAGAAGCCCGAGTGGCTGCGTATAACCAGAGGTATTGGTTCAAATCCCAGTTCAGACGTAAATTATTCTATTCAAATATTGAACTTGTACGCATGAAAATATTTTGAAAAAAAGTTTCATTAATCTTCATCTATCCTGTAAGTTAATTGAAGCGTAGATATAAGCTCTCCATATATCTATACCCTGAGCTAATATTTTCCAAACATCCCGTGCAGAATCTATACTTCCCCTCAAATCATGGTTAATGTTAATCTCCCACCTAATTATTGGCTTACGCATTGAGCAATTTCCTCTGGCATTCCTTGAAGAGTTTTCAGTCTAAATTCGTGCCAAATGTCATGCCCATCGCAATCTAAGAGACTTAACACTTCTTATTATATCCGGTTTGCCATAAAGATCGTGTAGTTCACGCTTACTAATCTTCTCCATTCACCTGTCTGTTCATCTCGCTTTGGCTCAAACATTTCCTAACACCTTTATTTTCAAATTCTCGCAAACTTTTGTCCTCCCTTAAAATAAGAGTGTTTGTTTCGAAAATCTATCTAGTGGCCGCCATAATTATTTTCTCTCAACGAAACTGGATACGTACCATTTAATTAACAAAAAGAGGATGATTGTAGATCGATAAAAAAACAAAAATTGTTTCATGTAAATAACCTCAGTAGCTGCATTTCTTCAGAATGTGCTAAAATGAGAACAACACCACCAAACCTACAGAATGTAGGAGGTAATCGGATGTTATGTTAGAATTGGAGTAGGAATTAGGATATAAAATAAAACCAGGTAGGAATTCTGAGAATAATTATTTAATTATTTTTCATTTTATCATAGTTTATTTTATTTTTAGATATTAATATGACGATCACATATTACTCATATTTCATTTTGAATTGCAGCCAGATTTGTCAAATGAAAAATTGTTGACATCCAGGCAAACTTTCTTGAGAGCCTGTGCCAATTTCTCCATAATTTTCTGATCAGGACATTCTTTTCTAAATCGGATAACAGTATGTTCATCAGGTAGGCCTAAAGACAAAATAGTTAATTTCACTCTGATTACAGCAATAGATTAAGTAACAAAAGAACACAGTTAACAGAAAAAAAACTATCAGAATTTGTGAATAAATCGTGTCTAACACTAGCATTCTTGAGTAAGTATTTATATACAGGGCTTCCGACACAAGCCGTTCAGTAATACCATACATAAAAGATATCTTCCCAAGATTTAAATTACAAATTATTTTATTTATTACTGTTGCAGTTTTTAAATCGTTATATTTATTTTCAATGAATTTTGAAGTTAGTGCTTAGCATTTATGTGAATTTTTATGTTAGTAATGTTTAGTGTTAGTTAAAGGGTTCATTCCAAAAACCAGGCAAGTTCTAAAATTGATTTTTTGATTTAAACGCATCTTGTAGCTCTCTAAAACTAACTCTATACATAATTAATATACATAATATTGCTGTCTCCAAAAAGCGGACAGGTGCATTTATATATGAGTCTGATGCTTTTCCAAGCAAAAACATCGACACTATTATAGGTCTTTATTGGAGGAATGATGTTGATAACGATTGTAATTCTGATGGTTGTGAAGATAATTACATTGTATATTTAGAACTGAATGATGTTATTTTTGGTCAGCATTGGCAATGAATAATCATATTTCACTATTTTTTAATTTGGAATTTAACAAAGCTTTCAGCAAAAAAATAAATAAAAAATACAAAAATAAAAGAAAAGCGGATTAGTCTTAAGATTTCTCTATCTTGAAAAATATGTTTATCTGCGATATCAAATTGTTAGTGAGTCAATAATAGGTCTAAAACAATGTTTAGTTCATTTAGTATAAATAAAGCTACACATTTTTTTTATTTCTGAACATTTCACTTTTTGGACTTGTCTGGTTTGTGGAATGAATCCTCCAATTAATTATAGAACATAAATAGCTATTGTTTTATATCTTATCAAGATTTGTAGGGCATATTTCGGAAACCGGCCATCAATTTGGCAAAATAGATGAAGCATTGGCAATAATATACAAGAAAACAGTAGACAAATGATTAATATTTTGGAAGAAATTTAAATCCTCAAATAAACTGAGAATAATAATTTATTAAATGAAAATAATCAAAGGCCCATATATAAAATATATCAATAATTTCAGTATCAAGAAGGTTCCTGAAGATGAATCATGACTTCGAAAAGCTTTGAATTTTAAATATCTTATCTTACAGGTTGAGTGGATGATAAGGTCTTAGGTCTTTAACTCTATTATTCTCAAGTATTCTTAATAATGTTTTTTTTCCTTTGCGACCATGTTTTGTATTCATTTAAAGAAAAGCCGTTCTATATATTCTTAATTTAACGTTTCTATCGACATACACATCCGATAGAAAATTAATCTCGGTAATTATGGTGACTGGAAAATATTTTAAATCATTCTTTGGTGTCAGTTCATGCAGTTAAAAACATGTAAAATTAGTCATAACATACTAAACAATATTTTAATGTTAATATTTGAAATTGACACTGAACCAGCGTTGCGGTTGGTTTCTAATAATGTTAATATTTGAAATTGACACTGAACCAGCGTTGCGGTTGGTTTCTAATAATGTTAATATTTGAAATTGACACTGAACCAGCGTTGCGGTTGGTTTCTAATAATGTTAATATTTGAAATTGACACTGAACCAGCGTTGCGGTTGGTTTCTAATAATGTTAATATTTGAAATTGACACTGAACCAGCGTTGCGGTTGGTTTCTAATAATGTTAATATTTGAAATTGACACTGAACCAGCGTTGCGGTTGGTTTCTAATAATGTTAATATTTGAAATTGACACTGAACCAGCGTTGCGGTTGGTTTCTAATAATGTTAATATTTGAAATTGACACTGAACCAGCGTTGCGGTTGGTTTCTAATAATGTTAATATTTGAAATTGACACTGAACCAGCGTTGCGGTTGTTTCTAATAATGTTAATATTTGAAATTGACACTGAACCAGCGTTGCGGTTGGTTTCTAATAATGTTAATATTTGAAATTGACACTGAACCAGCGTTGCGGTTGGTTTCTAATAATGTTAATATTTGAAATTGACACTGAACCAGCGTTGCGGTTGGTTTCTAATAATGTTAATATTTGAAATTGACACTGAACCAGCGTTGCGGTTGGTTTCTAATAATGTTAATATTTGAAATTGACACTGAACCAGCGTTGCGGTTAAAAAATAAAATTAATAAATGAGATATCAATCGTCCTCAGTATTAAAATTCATTAAAATCGTGTAAACCTTTCAGAACTACTTGTTCCATCTTCGGCAGCTGGATTGTACCAATTTTATTATTTTAATTTACTTTAAAGTTACTTTACTGAAATGCAATAAATCAATAATTTAATTTACCTTGAGAGCCTCCTTGGCAAATGAAAAATTCCTTATCAGCTGAAATTATTTTGCAAACGCCAATCACGACTTCTGTAATAAAAAGCAACAACACATATTTATAAAGTGACATTATTTTAGCAATACTTCATTTTTTTTAAGTGTTCCTATATTACGATATAGTTTTTTTTTTTTTTTTTTGGTTTTTCTTGTATAATCGTTTTCACAATTTCCACAGTTGATCTGACAAAAATCTAGATTTTTTAATCTTCATGTAAGCCTACTTTGATCGTTTGTTCGTTTTCAAATAGCCTACTGAGACTGATATTATTTTTGGCGCAGGTCTGATGTTGAATACTATTTGATATTCAGAAATTTACAATTAAAAATATTAAAATATCAGTGTGGAATAAGTGTTAATATCTCATAGTTTATCTGATAAAAATCATGATTGTTTTACTTTCATATATTATATTGATTTATTTGTTTTAAATAGCATAGTCTATCAAGACTGAAGTTATTTTTTATGCAAGTTTAATATTGAATACTTTTTTGAATTTAGAAATGTACACATATTTCCCAATTTAATAGGTTTAAATGTATTGAACATATTCCTATGACCAATATTAAGTTTTGATTCTCTTGATCCATTAATCTCTGTCCTACCAGTCAACGTCCTGCAGTACCCTGTCCTTCATTAAATTATTAATTCCCTCTAGCCATGTTTTCTTAAGTCTCCCTCTTATGTTCCTCCGATTTAGTATCCATTCCAAACTTCTAACTGGAATTAAATCTTTATTCATCCTCTTCACTTGTCCAAAATATTGTAATTGTTTAATTCCCACAAATTTGTATATTTGTTAAGTTAAAGTTTATCTTTTCTCGGATTCTGTCTAATTCATAGCATTGTGCAGATCATCTTAAAAAATCAATTTCTGTAGATTGCAATTTTGACTTCAATTTGACAATTATTATAGTCCACGTTTCTGCTCCATAGCTCATTAAACGTCTTATTATTGATTTATAAATATGAATTTCAGTTTCTTTAACTATCTATTTATCCCACAAATTAAATTCAACACCACTATTACAGATCGACCTTTACAAATGTAAAATATCAAATTAGCACCATGTGTACAGCAATTATTTACGTTCCAATCCAACGCACGATTCTATAAACTACTACAACAACACTTTCATAACATTGATATATGTATTGCAGAAGTATTTTATTTTTAATCTAGGTAATTGGTGTATAACGATAGTTCGACCAGTTATCGTATATGGAGCAGAAACTAGGGCTGATACAACAAAAACTAAACAAATAATAAGCACATGCGAAATGAAAATCTTAAGAACTGTTTAGGCGAAAGCATTATTTGATAAAATATACACCACAGGAATTAGGGACAAATGCCATATTCAAGACATAACCAAACTTATTATAGATAGACGAAAATATTGGAAGGGTCATATAGAAAAAAAATGGAAGAAAACCGGCTTGCAAAAAGAGCTAAAGAAGATAGACCATTGGACGGGAGAAGAACAAGAGAAGACCAGACAAGAGATGGTTAGACAGTGAATGCACATCCAATACGTTTTCCTCCGAGGAGTGATTTTGGAAATAAACAGGATGAAAATCCTATAAACTACGTTTAAGAAGAAGAAGAAGAATTGGTGTATAATCACACCAGCACCTCTTCTAGCCATTCTACTACAGAGCGATCAATATAGCATTCCATAGCAGACGCGAGGATTTCACTGTACACTGCTGACCCACTCGCGGCAGGGAACGGACAGCGTAGGATCGCGATGACACAACCACACACATTTTGGTAACTATTTTAAAAATTGTCGTATTTACCAACTTTATAGACGCAGGTCCTGGAACTGTCCACCTTCGTTGTCGAAATATTAACAATTTAATTGTTTTTTTACAGAACCATAAGACATTCCTACTTGTTGCGAAAGGCGCCTAAGTGATTTTTCAGGAGACTGTTCCAATCGATAACAGATGTCGTCTATCGTTTCTTGTGTGAGAACGCCACGCGCCTTTTGTGAATTCTTAGGCTTGACATTTCCCGTTACGTGAAATTTGTTGTACAGATTATGGTCATTCAGTTTACAAGGAAAAGCGAACGAGCAACTTATCCACTCGAGGCACACAATCTGTTGAACGCGATGGGATTTTTACACCCGGGAATCGTGTTTCAAAGAGTCTATTTGTCTGGCAGATTGAGTTAACAAATATTGATCATAAATAAGTACACGTTCAGTAAAAAATAGTCATTATTCAGTTTACACAACCACACACATTTTGGTAACTATTTTAAAAATTGTCGTATTTACCAACTTTATAGACGCAGGTGCTGGAACTGTCCACCTTCGTTGTCGAAATATTAACAATTTAATTGTTTTTTTACAGAACCATAAGACATTCCTACTTGTTGCGAAAGGGCCTAAGTGATTTTTCAGGAGACTGTTCCAATCGATAACAGATGTCGTCTATCGTTTCTTGTATGAGAACGCCACGCGCCTTTTGTGATTTCTTAGGCTCGACATTTCCCGTTACGTGAAATTTGTTTTACAGATTATGGTCATTCAGTTTACAAGGAAAAGCGAACGAGCAACTTATCCACTCGAGGCACACAATCTGTTGAACGCGATGGGATTTTTACACCCGGGAATCGTGTTTCAAAGAGTCTATTTGTCTGGCAGACTGAGTTAACAAATATTGATCATAAATAAGTACACGTTCAGTAAAAAAATAGTCATTATTCAGTTTACAATTATACACACGTCATTCATTTTACAAGCATTACCTACCCAGGGTTGTTTGTGATAATTATTATTTTGATGATGATGATGATGATGATGAAAACGTGCATGCCACGCGTCTATCCAGACAGTGAATAAGGCTGTAAGCCTTGCATGCAACTATGCAGAGACTTGACTGTGTGTGAAAGGGAAATCATAACTGTGGGTTATTGGTGAGTGTTCCTATACTTTTTATCATCAAGGATAATACCCAGATTTTCACTACATTCCTCAGGATTTTCCAGGCATTCTTACAGGATGTATACAATGTTTCCTTCTTTGTATAATAATACTAAACTTACTGAAATCATATTGATATACGGTTGCCAAATTGTCGTGTTCAAGACTCCACATGGCTGTAGATGTTGAAGCCCTAAATTTATCAGAACTGTAACAATAATTCAAATAATAATGTTAATTTACTATGTATTAATTCAGTTGATAATACAGTATGGGATATTATGACTCTCTTATAGTAGCCAAATAACGCATCTAAATAGTGACGCGCATGAATGGATTAATGAGATTCCCTTTATTCCTATTTACACATTTGAATTATCTTTATAGGAACGCTCCTGTGGAGATACAGCGTAACTCGTAATAATATTACATATGAAGGGTACAGAGAAATAACTTTGTCGAAATGGAGTTTGAGGTACCATTAAATTCTCCATGGAAAGCACTATAATTTAGAAATGTGAAGCAGTAAAAGTTACATTTTAGTCATGCATTTATTTGCCTCTAATCATTGGGATGTAGGTAAGGAATTGTGTAAATATTACAGCTAGAAGAGCATTTCATAGGTTTCAAGAAGAAAAAAGAGGCTTATCTGTTTTTTATATTTTTTCTGTACACTTCATACATGAATCTAATAACCTAAAATTATTTAATTTTTACTGTGTTTAAATAAGGACGTATTTAGCTGTAAGCAATCAGTTCACGTGTATTAATAGATATTTTAAACCATTCAGTGTGAATTTTACATTTTACTGGTGCTTGCTATCCGATACTGAGCAATATTTTTCTCTCAATTTATTTGGTAACTAGCTAATACCTGGCGTGCACGGATACGCCTAAATGAACTAGGCCCAAATAAGTATTATGTTTAGTTGAATACGTAAAAAGAAAAATGATTATAAATTTATATCGTAATTATTTTTAGATACCCAGTCATGTTTACCTGACGTTGCCCAGGAATCTACTTTTCCCAATCTTCTTGGCATAAATGAGCTGAAAGACGAAAATGGTTATTGTGAGTTATTCGTAAAACATAGACTATCTGTGGGTTAATTGGTGGTTTCTGATTGTTTCTTCATTGATACTGACTTGATTCCATCATAATTTTAGATTAATTTGTATAAATATTCACTTATAAATGTATATACGAATATATTTATATATTTAATATATTTCCCTGGTTGAGTGAAAGAGAAGGGCTTATGGCTTTAACTCTGAAAATTTTAAGAAGTATTAATATTATTGTTATTATTATTATTATTATTATTATTATTATTATTATTATTATTATTATTATTATCATTATATTCAGAAGTAATGTAAGTCGATAGAAGAGAAGGATAAATACAATTAAGAGAAAAGGATAAATAAAAATTAGTAAGAAGAAGAATGGAAAAACACAAAGAAAAAAGAAATATAAAGAATAAGAAAATTATTATTAAACCTACCGACGTATTAGAGCTGATATATTTCCTTTGATGCCAACAATAGAGCGTTCGTCCAAATTTTCCTTAAAATTTTTGTATGTGTTGAAGATGTTGGGATTTGAAGCTCTGAGAAACCACGTGCCTTTCAACTGAAATAAAGTTTTTAGTTTTGTTAAAATAGAATTTCTTCATTAAATACTAGGCCTATAAACTTTTACGGCGTTACTCAGGATTGCAATTACTCATTCTAGGTGTTGAATAGGATCCTAAGTGGAGTTTCTCCAATAGTCTCAATGTTCTGTGTGTATCTTCCAAACTCATCAAATAAAGGCTATCCGCTCTTAAAGTGATCCTCGTCAAAACAAAACCATGTGACCTGCTCGCTTTACATTGGTTGTGGCCATAGACGTATGATGTAGAATCAATAAGTACGCGAAAAAGTAGTTCCCTTCATTAAATTAAAAATATATCCTATGGATATACTTGTTATACTTCGTGAATGAAAATAATAATATTTAAAACATGGAAAACATTTTAAAATATACCTAATCAATAATTACAAGTTAAAATAGTTTACTACAAATGGAAATATATTTGAGTCGTGCTTCAGTTGATTCGGATGCAACAAAATGGCTGAAGGTATCGAGTCTTCTGTTGCTGTGTCGCCCTCTAAATATTTAAAACACAAGTTTGGCAAATTTTTAACTAATGGTAAAGAAGCAGTTATTTAAATGTATTTCAGAAGTTCAAATAAAAATCATACCAGCTTTATTGTAATCTACTCCATTCAACGATCACGTGTCTTATACATGGTGAAAATTATTTAAACCGACAAACTCTGGGAGGTTGAAGGGGACACCAAAACAAATGTTTTTCTCTAATGCCATTTTTCCTACGATGGTTATTTAAACCGGTAGATGGCGTATTACGCTCTTCAGTTGTCATGACTGCAACTTTTGTTGACGGTAGGAATTGTTTTGTCCACCAGTGTAGTAGTGAATTGTATCTGTTTATTAATGGAGCGATACACCTGGAGTGAGAACACTGATATGTGTGGACTGTTGTTGTTGGGGACTGTTTAATTGGGACATATCTCCTACCTAGGCCACTAAATGACAGGCACTATTATAATTATCTCGCCAGAGCATTGCCAGAATTGCTGGAAGACGTCCCGCACCCTACAAGACAACGCATGTGGTTCCAACATGACGGGGCGCCGGCACATTTCAGTCGTCGTGTGAGTCGATTCTTGAACCAACGATTTTCAGAAAAGTTGATTGGCAGAGGCGGTCCTGTACCATGGCCTGCTCGATCACCAGATATGACCCCTTTGGATTATTTTTTTGTGTAGGGAGAGATGCGCTACCTTGTTTACACAACTCATGTTGCATCAGAAAGGGATCTGGTTGCCCGGATAGTAGCCGCATCAGCAGCAATTAACGATACTCTTGGAGTTTTTGCGCGTGTTAGACAGAACATAATCCGCCAGTGTAACCTTTCTTTACATGTCAATGGAGGCATTTTTGAACCTCTACTGTAATTTAAGTAATTGCGTTGTGTTAATGTGGTGTCTCTTGGTAATAAAAAATGCAAAAGTGTTTGTTGGTGTAATTAATTTGCCCCTAGAGAAATTTTCCTCTAACGGTTTAAATAATCCTCATAGGAAAAAATGACATTAGGGAAAAAAATATTTGTTTTGGTGTCCCCTACACCTCCCAGAGTTTGTCGGTTTAAATAATTTTAACCCTGTATACTTTACACGTGCTCTCTGTCAATGTGACAAGAATTGTGGCCCGAATGGCGGAACGATTCAATTGTTTATGTTAGGATCACTCTAAGAGCGGATAAGGTAGTCACGTTTTGTCTTGAAGCCTTCCCAGAATTGCGATATTTTATCATCTACATGTAGTAATGGGAATTATTGACTTTTTTTCTAAAGGAAGGAAATACATTTTCATTTATATTGCGCACTGACCTGTTTGGCTGTATGTGTATATTTTGTTCCATGAATAAAATTAAAAACAAAGCATACGAATGTATAAAAATGCATATAAGGTTATACTCTATGTATAGAGCCTTAAAACAATGAATGAATGCAAGTCTACGTCTACAGTACATACAGAACAATACACATCTACATGCATACATAAAAGTACCATGTATGTAGATACATAAATACTCTTATTTTGTATGTTAATAAAATACTGGCTACAGAACATAGAAAACACACACGAATGATCATGCCATCCCTACCCCCAGACAACAAATGCTCTAGCAGGCTATTCTATTAGGACTACTTATTGCATAATACAATGGAAGGTCAGATACAAATAAAATTCTCAATATAGTACTTCTAAAACTCAACAAACTCAGCAACAGACTCGGCCTCTCTATGAACTATAACAAAACCAAAATAATGACAAACGGAACACCATACTCAATATCAATAAAAGGAACAGAAGTATAATACGTTGAACAGTATATCTACCTGGGACAAGTAGTATCATTCGCCCAAAGAATGGAGAAAGAAATCAAAAGGAGAATTACAAATAGGCCTACTTGGAAAGCTTTCTGTTGTCTCAAATGCATATTACTTAACGAATCCTTATACCAGAAGCTGGGACTAGAAGCACTCAGCACTTGTATATGTCCAGTATTTCTATACGGGTGACAAACATGGGTCCTTAGGAAAGGGCAAAGTAAAATCATTGCAATTTGCCAAAGAAAAATGGAGAGGAAATTACTTGGCATATCACTGAGAGACGTAATCTCAAATCAGACACTACAAAATCTCACTTCATCAGGAAAGTAGCACAACGCGCTACAGTAACATAATGGAAATGGGCTTGCCACGTAGCGAGACAGCAACACTGTAGATTAGTACAAGAAACCACCATGCGGGACCCCGACAGAGACAGAAGATCCCAAGGCAGATCTAGACGCAGATGGGCAAACGATTTCAAGCAAGAACTAGGAGTGCAATGGTCCATCACCGCCCGCAATAGAAATATGTGCAAGGAATCAGTGCGCAACATTAAGAAAGTTTGATCAATCAGTGTCTAAACATAAGTACAACCAATGTACTAACCAAACTAGCAGATCTAGTTCATAAGTTGCGACAAAGAAAACAAAGGTGCAGAATTGAAAAATCAAAAACATTGAGTCCAATCGCAAACTGCGCAATATTACCAACCTAAAATGTATATAAAATCATAAGAGTTGACTTCGAATAGTGTTATCCGTTTATGTGGAGTTGCTCCCCATATGAACCTCATGATATTTGAGCTCATCCCTCATGTAGGAGTCTATAGCCCTTCTTCAGACAAAATGTTTTATTTGTTCATTCATTCAGCGTGCTGGGATCTTTTAGGACGGATTGAGAGAGGAGAAAACATGCACATTTTTAGGTACAGTAAGGAAATTGAGGTATAGCAAAATTGGAGATTAATAAGGACATATGTATTATCAACAATAAGAATATCAATATGATCTTTGTTTTCGATCTTCAATTATATAATATAATAAGTAGTCCTGATAAGTTGAATAGCCTGTTAGTGCATTTGATGTCTGCAGGGACGGGGATATGAGCGCCCGCGTGTGTATGTGTGTGTGGGGGGTGTGTGCATGTGTGTGTGCTTTTTCTCTCTTTTTAATTTGTTTTGTAGCAATTTTTTTTAATTTATTGATATACACAATGAGACTTTTTTATATCTATACACATGATCTGGATGAGTGTAGATGTGTATTGATAGTGTATGTAGCGTAGACATCGATTTTATTTATATACATTCATTAAATCAACGGGAAACTACCACATCTATAATTTCCTAGTAAATCTGCAAAGCATAGCATGAAAATGCTATGATTGCAGTGAAAGACCTGTCCTCGGCAGAATTACTCTGGATCTGGATATTCATTGTTTTGATACAGGTGTGTAGCCATGAAGGTATTTGTTTATATCATGATTACTTTTATTTTTTTATTCATGGAAAAACAATGCACGTAAGGACAAGCATGCCGTGAGCAATGTAAATGCATCTGTATATCCTTTCTTTTGAAAAAAAAAAGAATAAATTCCATCCCATATGAATGAATGGAATTTATTGCCTTTTTTCAAAAGAAAGATACATATGTATTTACATTGCGCATGGGCCTACTTGGCAATACGTGCATTATTTTTCCTTGAACAAAGGAAAAAAAACAAAAATAATCATAATACATAAACAAATCCCTACATGGCTACACACCTGTATCAGAACAATGAATACATATAAATAAAATCTATGTCTACATCACATTAATGCACATCTACACTCATCCGTAAAAAGACCATGTGTATAGATATAAAAAGTCTCATTCTGTATATTAATAATTAAAAAAAGTGCTATAAAAGAAATTAGGAAAAAATAAAGAGAGAGAAAAAACACACACATATACATACACACACCCCCACACACATACACATGCGGGCGCTCATATCCCCCCCGACCCTGCAGACATTAAATGCACTGTCAGTCTATTGGACTGTCAAGACTACTTATTACATAATATAATTGAAGATCGAAAACAAAGACCATATTGATATTCTTATTATTGATATTCTTATTATTGATAATACATATATCCTTATTGATTCTCCAACTTTGCTATACCTCAACTTCCTTACTGTACCCAAAAATTTACATGTCCTAAAATATCCCAGCACGCCACTCTCCCACGATCTGACCTGAGAAATCTCTCCGGCAACAATTGTAATCTAAGTTGCTCTCTCTCTTTATAGAATGCTATAATATGTTGCCAGTTTTCACGGTCATCGCATAGAGGGCACAGTTTAACGTCTTCTTCACTTGTTAGGTTATGGGCTATCCATCCCCCCAAATGAAACCATGCAATTGCACTTCTACATCCCCATCCAAAAAGTCAATATACTTCTCCCTTCCCCATGAAAAGTAGTAGCGTAGGTGGCTAGGACGCGTAATTTTGAATGTCAACGACGGAAGTTCGAATCCCATTCTATATAATAATATATGGAATGTAGCAATCTCTTGTTTCGGGTTGCATATTAACAGGATATTGCTCAAAGAGTTGTCATATTGACATGGCGCACTGGTTTTCAAGGGCAGTTGACAGAATCGGCGCTCTAATAAACTCCGCGAACTTTATTTTTAATATCCGGATTCTGTTAAAACTTACTCACTAGGTGTGAAGAGACTGCCCCCTCTACCCACATCAGGTGAAGTCCTAATGAAATAACACAACTGACAAGTGAATAGCAGTGTCTCACCGTGTCAGCCTATCAGACGTAGGGTGGAATAGGAGGGGCGGGGCAGGTTGTATGGGGGTCGGGGCGTCTTTTCTCACATAGTGAAGACTTATTAACCGCCCTGTACTATACTTGTTATCACGTTCAAAATAAAATTGCCTAGCAACTTGTTAATTTTATATAAAGTACAACAGATAAAATCACAAAAAATTTAAATAATTTATACTGACCAATTTTTGATCAACTTCTAAATAATCAGGAGCACAAGGTTTTTGCGACTTCATGTGCACAACAGTAACAGCAAAGCAAGACAACAACACAAATACAGTCTTCATGTTCTGTAAGAAAACAAAAGTTTTAATGACATGGAACATAGTGTTTACAGGCACTGTGTCTGAAGGCCATGGTAAGAATGGCTTAACGAAATATTTTGAACATAATTCAACTTGATTTGGTTATCGAAACACTTATTCTTATGCATAAAGCATAATTTCGGAACTTGTGTAATAAATTCTTACATCCGCCACATCTTATTACCATAATTTAAAATACATCTAAATGTATATTTACTTAAACTTTGATTTCAATATTATTTTGATGCTTATTTATGAATTATTTATGAATTAAAAAAATTATGCTGGAGTAGTAATAGTTATGGACTTGAAACTTAAAGAATTTGGCGGTATCTTAGTCCATTTAGAGGAATCTGTCCCGTAATCGATAGTCCACGTTAAACCTTACTTAAGTCTATGGTTTGTATACCTATATTGTGCGTTTAGCATTTGATCATTCCTGTGAAAAATTAATTATTATTTTTTTATTAGGAGTATTCCACAGTACAGTGTTTCTTCTTCAACCTAAAGTGATTTGTCGCCAGAAGTCCCTGTCTAAAGCACCTTCTCTCAAATGTCTAGCTTCCATTCTTCTCCTCACTCCATCTATCCATCTTTTCTAGGTCTGCCTCTTCCACTTCTCCCATTAGCTTTCCAATCAAGGATCTTCTGTGGTATTCTATCTTCTTCATTTCTTATGAGGTGTCCGTACCATTTCAAACGTTTTTCTTCTATTCTTTGTAATATTTTTTCAACTAGCATTATTTCACTTTATCCCTTCTTGAAATTCCTGTCGATAGCCTCCAAAAATCCATTTCTACTGCTAACAGCTTGTTCACTTTTTTCTGCCTATTCTCCAGGTTTCGGACCCATATTTATTATTATTACTGTTATTATTATTATTATTATTGTTGTCATTATTATTGTTGTTATTATTATTGTTAATATTGTTGTTATTATTATTATTATTACTATTATTATTATTGTTATTATTGTTATTATTATTAGTATTATTATTATTATTATCATTATTATTATCATTATTGAGAAGATTAGTAACACTAAGAAATCGGGTATCGAAGAAAACATACACATAACTAAATATATGGCCACACTTAGAAGTATATTATAATATTGAAATGGGCAATTAACTAGAAATGAAGGATATGTTTAAGAAATGGCTGAATTCATATCTAGGAACACTAATTATGAAAAGGTTGAAGTAGCAGAAATATGTTAAATATAGGCGCAATTCTGGAAGTGCGTGATATTTTGTAAAACGGGGACTCGGTCGTCCCAACTTCTTAAAAAAATAACATTAAAATGAAAATATATAAAACTGTCATTCTCCCAGTTATACGGATGCGAAACATGGAGCCTTAGTTTAAGAACGGGAAAATTATTACGAGAATCAGGGAATAAAGCGCCTAGGAAAAATTGACTACAGAGAAATGATGATGCGAATGGAGAAGATTACATAACAGTGAGCTATAGTACACGATATTTATGGAAACCAGGTATAATAAGAGTAATTGAGTCTAGTAGACTGAGATGAGCAGGTCATGTAGCACGAATGGGAATGAAAGAGGGACATGGAATTCCTTGTTGGAAAACCACAGTGAAAGCTCCCAGTAGCCAGACCAAGAATGAGGTGGGAGAATAACATAAACCATAATTTTAAGGAAGTAGATTATATACGAGTAATTAAAAATAATTTAGCTCAGTATATGGATGTATGGAGACTTTGTCTGCGCGGCCAGATAGTGCCAGAGAGTTAATTGTGTATATATATATATATATATATATATATAATATATATACTAACTGGCCCAGCGAACGTCGCATCGCCTTTAAATATTTTTACGTTAATTTTTCGATGTTTTAATAGTTATCTGCTATTCGGGGCGGAAACAAATCCAACAAATCAAAGATCATAAAAATCGGTCCAGCCGTTCTTGAGTTACAAATAGTGTAACTAATCGGACTTTGTTATATAAATATATATATAAGTCCCGGCCACGCGTTGCTGTGGCTAAGGTATACGTTAAATTATGTTGTAGTAAACTAAGTGAGAAATCTAAATCAGAAAGTTTTTGTTTTACACAATTTTTTAGTTCTGGTACGTTAACTACACCCGGTATAAATATGGGTAGTTGTTTATGTGGAAGTGGTTTTGTTGATTGAGATGAATTTATGTTGTCTGCATTTCCAGTATCACCCATAAGTGTATCATAAGGATTATATACATTTATTGATGAAATATTTTGAGGAGTCTTGCTGATTTCATTATACTTTCGTTTTTTTCTAGAACTTGTTGGCAGTATGGATTCTCATCATCATCATCAAGAAGTCACTGTATAGTAATATCATCTTGTGATATATTATAGTCATTTTGTTTTTCATTTAATTGAGGCCTGGAGATTGTTTCTGTAATATTAGGCATATTATTATAACTAACAGACTTACTTACAGTTCTGTTATTCAGTTCCTTAGGACCTTCATATGTTTTTAAATTGACATTCTTCTTAAATATAAGATTTATGTCACATAGCCCTATACCAATTTGCGGAAATTCACTTGATATCTTATCATTCATGGTCTCTAGAACTGATTCGCCATATTATTCAATGTCCGTTCTCGGCCCAGTTAAATTTAAATTAAGTTGCTGTCTTTCAGCCAGATTATTTAAATCTAATACTTACACAGGAAATTAATATTATTATCAATATATTGAAAATAAAATAAACACAAACACACTTAAATTATGAAATAATTAATATTTGTTTTCAATTGAAATTCGCGGTTGCAACAAAAAGCACAGCCACCTGATCAGTAATAACTGTATAGTAATATCATCTTGCGATATATTATAGTCATCTTGGTTTTCATTTAATTGAGGCATGGAGATTGTTTCTGTAATATTAGGCATGTTATTATAACTAACAGACTTACTTACAGTTCTGTTATTCCGTTCCTTAGGACCTTCATATGTTTTTAAATTGACATTCTTCTTAAATGTAAGATTTATGTCACATAGGCCTATACCAATTTGCGGAAATTCACTTGCTATCTTATCATTCAAGGTCTCTAGAACTGATTCGCCATACTCTTCAATGTCCGTTCTCGGTCCAGTTAAATTTAAATTAAGTTGCTGTCTTTCAATCGGATTACTTAAAACTAATACTTACACACGAAATTAATATTATTATCAATATATTGAAAATAAAATAAACACTGAACACACTTAAATTATGAAATAATCAATATTTGTAATTGAATTGATTTTCGCGGTTGCAACAAAAAGCACAGCCACCTGGTTAAATAATAAACCAATTACGTTACACTGTCATCTGTTAGAATCGTATGGAACTCACAGATAATTATAACTTTTTGTTAAATAATAAACAAATAATTTGCAATAAAAATAACGCGACTATAAATTTAGTTATAAACAACCGTAGGTCTCAAGTTGGATCAAACAGCACACAATGTGCAAAATTTTATTAAAATCGGTTCAGTAGTTTAGGATTCCATCGCGGACAAACAATGTGACACGTAATTTTTATATATTAAGATATTATGATATATCTATTGTTGTACATTAATAGCGTGACATGTTAAAATACCTTTTTTACCACAGTCCTATTTATTATTTTTTGTGTAAAAATATAAATTGAGATTTTTTAGGATTTATATTATTGTTCAAAATAATAATAGCAAAAAATAGTTAAAGGTGATTACGTAGGTGATCTATATATCAAAGTAAGTGTACAAAAAAGTATTATATATTGTCTTGTAATAGTATATTACGATGCGAAGGTGGGAAGTGGTTTTTACAGAAGCGAGGAAAATGTTCAATAACCGAGCGATAGCAGATTTTTAATTTCCTAGATTCTGTAGAACACTTCACAAACGTACGTAGTACATTAATTTTCGCGCGATGGTGTTTTCAAAATAATACATGATAGTAAAATATTAACATCTGTGGTTGGAAATATTTGCGTTCATTATAAACAACTGACTAACGGTAACAGTGTGGACAATGTTTATTAGTTGAAACTACAGCAGGCCGTGAAACCAATTAGAGATAAATGGCAGCAAGTACGTATTTATTGTTTAATATTGTTTCAAATGTAGTTAATTTAAAATACAGTGATTTGTTTCGTAAAATGTACATTAACACTACCTTTTGGATATTTTTGTATATACATTGTACGTAGTATACATAGAGGGCAGTGGTTTTACTTCCCATACGTGGTTAGTAGTATGTAATATTACAGTCTAGTTATTTATGTTGGCAAATCCGAAATGTCGGAAGTTGAACTTTCAATCATGGTCGCCATTGCTGTAAGTACAACAGAACACACTATCGTGCAAAAAGTCTGTTTTTCACTAAAGTATACTTATGTATGTGAAATTACTTGTTTCACATTTGAAATGCTGCTGAAAGGCAAACCATTAGTATGAGGTTTATGAAATTTTATAAACCATATCAAGAAGCATCATTTAAAATCAAGCATAAATTATTTTGTATCATATGTAAAAGCTGAGATAGTCGCAATTCAATAATATTAACTTCAATGTTTTATTTTAGTTTCTATAATGTATGTATATATATCGTACTACCGGAATAAATAATAATAATAAACAACATTAATGATAATAGTAACAATTATTATTATTTTTATTATCATTACTTTAATTATTATCATAATCAATGCTGTTATTATTATTATTATTGTTATTTTGTTGTTCTTAATGCCGTTCTTATTAATAATGTTATTATTTAAGTCGTTGTTGTTGCTGTTGAAGTTGTTGCTGTTGAAGTTGTTGCTGTTGAAGTTGCTGCTGTTGAAGTTGTTGCTGTTGAAGTTGTTGCTGTTGAAGTTGTTGCTGTTGAAGTTGTTGCTGTTGAAGTTGCTGCTGTTGAAGTTGTTGCTGTTGAAGTTGTTGCTGTTGAAGTTGTTGCTGTTGAAGTTGTTGCTGTTGAAGTTGTTGCTGTTGAAGTTGTTGCTGTTGAAGTTGTTGCTGTTGAAGTTGTTGCTGTTGAAGTTGTTGCTGTTGAAGTTGTTGCTGTTGAAGTTGTTGCTGTTGAAGTTGCTGCTGTTGAAGTTGTTGCTGTTGAAGTTGCTGCTGTTGAAGTTGCTGCTGTTGAAGTTGCTGCTGTTGAAGTTGTTGCTGTTGAAGTTGCTGCTGTTGAAGTTGTTGCTGTTGAAGTTGTTGCTGTTGAAGTTGCTGCTGTTGAAGTTGTTGCTGTTGAAGTTGTTGCTGTTGAAGTTGTTGCTGTTGAAGTTGTTGCTGTTGAAGTTGTTGCTGTTGAAGTTGTTGCTGTTGAAGTTGTTGCTGTTGAAGTTGTTGCTGTTGAAGTTGTTGCTGTTGAAGTTGTTGCTGTTGAAGTTGTTGCTGTTGAAGTTGTTGCTGTTGAAGTTGCTGCTGTTGAAGTTGTTGCTGTTGAAGTTGTTGCTGTTGAAGTTGTTGCTGTTGAAGTTGTTGCTGTTGAAGTTGTTGCTGTTGAAGTTGTTGCTGTTGAAGTTGTTGCTGTTGAAGTTGTTGCTGTTGAAGTTGTTGCTGTTGAAGTTGTTGCTGTTGAAGTTGTTGCTGTTGAAGTTGTTGCTGTTGAAGTTGTTGCTGTTGAAGTTGTTGCTGTTGAAGTTGTTGCTGTTGAAGTTGCTGCTGTTGAAGTTGTTGCTGTTGAAGTTGTTGCTGTTGAAGTTGTTGCTGTTGAAGTTGCTGCTGTTGAAGTTGCTGCTGTTGAAGTTGCTGTTAGTGTGCTGTTGAAGTTGTTGCTGTTGAAGTTGTTGCTGTTGAAGTTGTTGCTGTTGAAGTTGTTGCTGTTGAAGTTGCTGCTGTTGAAGTTGCTGCTGTTGAAGTTGTTGCTGTTGAAGTTGTTGCTGTTGAAGTTGCTGCTGTTGAAGTTGTTGCTGTTGAAGTTGTTGCTGTTGAAGTTGCTGCTGTTGAAGTTGTTGCTGTTGAAGTTGTTGCTGTTGAAGTTGCTGCTGTTGAAGTTGTTGCCGTTGAAGTTGCTGCCGTTGAAGTTGTTGAAGTTGCTGCTGTTGAAGTTGCTGCTGTTGAAGTTGGTGCTGTTGAAGTTGGTGCTGTTGAAGTTGCTGCTGTTGAAGTTGGTGCTGTTGAAGCTGTTGAAGTTGGTGCTGTTGAAGTTGCTGCTGTTGAAGTTGCTGCTGTTGAAGTTGCTGCTGTTGAAGTTGCTGCTGTTGAAGTTGCTGCTGTTGAAGTTGCTGCTGTTGAAGTTGCTGCTGTTGAAGTTGCTGCTGTTGAAGTTGCTGCTGTTGAAGTTGCTGCTGTTGAAGTTGCTGCTGTTGAAGTTGCTGCTGTTGAAGTTGCTGCTGTTGAAGTTGAAGTTTTTGTCATCGTCATTGTTGTTATACAGATGGATAAGGCGGCGCAAACGGTTAGACGCTCACTTCTCAGCGCTGCGGTCTCAATGTCGCGTCTCTGTCACTCCATGTGACTTTCGTGATGGAAGATTGGAGTTGGGAACGTTATTCTCAGAGTTTCTCGCGCTTTTCCCTGCACAAATTTCATTCCAATTTTTCTTCACTCCCATTTAATTCATTTAATTTCATTTGCCCATGCATCAGGCATGGTCGACCGGCAACCTCGTTATTCACAGACCTGCAATGTAAGGGGTTTCATCACACCTCAACCCTCGACCCTTCCATGAACAGATACTAGTAGAGTAAGAGGATAGAGATGAATATACCTTTATTGCCTAAAAACATACAGTACTACAATGTATGGAAATATCCATTAGTTACTGCGATGTCTCACTCCTTCAATGTTACATAAATCATGAACAATGGTAAAGAGGGTTCTAAGTCAATACTGATATTATAGGACTTTTAAAATTTGGAACAGAAAGATTCTTTATACCTTCTGCAAGGCGTTTGAGTGTATAGACGGATACCAACTCAAACTGCTGTGGTTTGAATGTTATTAAATTTACATTTTTTATAATATATTATCATTATCATTGTTATTATTGTTATGGTTATTATTATTATTATTATTATTATTATTATTATTATTATCAATACTAATAAAATTCATTGTTAAAACCGTTGAGGTGGAGAGTCATAAAATAAAGTAAGTTAAAATATACCTTGTTAGGTAAAATCCGTCGTCCTCAACTTAGAAAATATGTAATGTTTATGCCTGTAGGCCTTTCAGAACGTCCGTTCCATCTTCAGCAGATCCCTCTTCGCTACAACATCCAGTGTATGATGGCTGATGCTGCTGGTCCTAATGAGGTGTTGTCGTGGAAGAAGCTTTAGTCACGACAACACCACAGTAGGACCAGCAGCATCAACCATCATACTGGTTGTTGTAGCGAAGAGGGATCTGCTGAAGATGGAACGGATATTCTGAAAGGCCTACAGTCATAAAGATTACACATTTTATAAGTTGAGGACGACGGATTTTACCTAAGAAGGTATATTTTTACTTATTTTATTATTATCTTTGTAATTATTGTTTATCCCAGGATAGTTACGAAGTGATGTGCTGTAAATTCATTTTTCATATGAAGTAAATAACTGAATACGTTTACTGATGCTACATTAGAATTGCTAATTATATAAAAGTTGTAGGCTTTCACAGCTGGGGGTCTTGATTCCTGTTTAGTAAGTCTCCTGAGCTAAATGGCTTGGGCTAGATTTGTTGAAACTCGACGTTTAATCTGCTATTGTCTGCAACTGTCAGTTGAGGAGTTCACAGAGAATACGCAGAATCTCCTGAGGATGTCTACCACAGTAGTAGAGGAAACATAGAGTATCAACAAAACTGAACACGACCATTTAGCCTACTAAACAGGGATTTATAAAAAGTGTTTTACAGTGAGTTTTGATACTAATTCGCTGGTACTATCGAAACCGTAGGTTCATCGCCGCGAGGATAAAAGCTCTCCACACATATTTAACTTTTATAGGAATTAATCACTATGAGGTTTAATTTATGGTGAAATTAAATGTTTCTTACCTCTCCTCATATAAATCTTCTAAGTAGATCGCGATTGTGATACCATAACGGTCTCATCTTCACTACTTTTTTGGCGCCAAAAAAGTGCTGAAGATGAGAGCGTTATGGTCTCGAAATCGCGATCTACTTAGAAAATGTATATGAGGAGAGGTAAGAAACATTTAATTTCACCATAACTCTCCACACATCCCTATCGTAAGCTCATGTTTTCTAATCATGCCCTGAATAATATACTTCTCTCAAATCGTGGTTAATGTTATTCTCCCAACTCATTCTTAGTCTACCAACTAGGCGTTTTTCCTGTGGTTTTTTTACAAGAAATTTCCATGCCCCTCTCTCATTCCCCATTAGTGCCACATGCCCTACCATCTCAGTGTATAAGCTTAACTGTTATTATGTGTGGTTTCCTACAAAGATAATGTAACCCATTGTTAAGTAGTCTTATCCACTCGCCTGTATGTTCATCTCTCTTTTGTCCAAACATTTTCGTAAGAACTTTGTGATTTACCTAACTGCTGCGTTAATATTTCTAATACCCCACTACTGTATAATGACCTAACATTCTATGTTCCTAGGAACTTGTCCCTGTGTTTGAGAACTTGGCATGGATTCACTGAAGTCATTTCTACCCGGAAAACCAAATGGGGGATTATTTTACCTCTGAAACAATTTACAACATGGAACCATTTCCGCGTTTCATGTGAGTGTGTTTTTCTAAAGAGATCGTCACTCTTTCGAGCAAGGTACTTCTTCCGTCTGGCCTACCGCCTTCGACCTGTCCGGCATGGGTATCCCTTTCGGCAGCAATGCTACCATCGGCTAGATATCGGGGCCATTTAAACACTCAAGCTACTCCACCTCGACAAAATGGAATTCCCTTCCGCCCTATATCAGAGACTGTCAAACTATAACATCTTTAAAAAACAAACTAAAGAATTATTTAATAACAAACTAACTTGTACACCTCACTGATAGTATTCTTTTAACAATTCACAATTTTAATTATTTATTAAAATAATATTAAGATTAACAAATATTTTCTTTTGCCTTGTTTTAAATATTGTATAATCGTAAAATTAGTTTTCTATATCTCATTATTTTTCTTTGTTTTTTATATACATTAGACAGGGACAATATAATATGTCTTGCTTGTATAAATTCTATTATTAGTTTTAGTCTTAATTTTGACTAACGTTAACTGGTTGCATTATAGATCGTAATATAATAGATATTATCTTTTTGATCAAATTTTTATTTAGTATTTAATATTAGAGTTAATTGAGATTGTTATAGTCTGATGCAATATATATGTTTGTACTGGTGAGTAGAACAGAAAGCCACATGGCCTTAACTCCACCAGGCTAAATAAATGTAATCTAATCTAAAAGGATAAATATATTATTATTTCCACTAATTATATTATTCTAATATTACATTGTTACTATTATCATTATTATTATACCTGTAGGTATTCCAGTGTATGTGTGTTGTGTGTGATAGCACTTCTCAATAACACAGACACTTCACACAACCCGTGTGTTAGTATTTATAGTTTTTAGAAAATAAAATAAAATTATGTACGTGATGTATGTATAAAATTAAGGTGTTGTAATGTTGCATATGTAAGACATAAATCTGGTAAAAAAATAAATGCATTCATTTAATTTAAAAATACATGTTTATTGATGTGCAAAACTTAATGAACCATGAAACGTGTAAATAAACCGTTATCTTCTAAGCAATGTAGAGCTAACTTCGCAATAGCATGTACACTCGTACGTCAACTGAAACAACCAGGTTTTGACGGTCACTGTAATGAAAACAATAAATCAGGAGCATGACAGTGATTGATATGCACACTGAATAAATAACTGTTATTATAAAAAGCTGTATAAATATAAAATGAATGAGAGACATAATACCTCTCTTTAACAGACGAAATAATATTACGAGTATTAAGAAGGAAGTGTTTAAGAACAATTTTAGACAAAAGTAGACAGATATAAATGTGAATAACAGTGAGATTAAAATATTTATATGGAAACCAGATCTAATAAAAATAATTGTTTTTCTTAGATTGTAACAGCTTTAGCGTGTGACATAAATGGGGAATGAAAGAGGGGCATAGAAACGTCTGTAGGAAAGCCAAAAGTAAAACACCATATAATTAGGATGGATGGAGAAACATGGACTCTTATTTTAAGGGAGGAAAAAATATTATGAATAGTTGAGAATACATTTTTTAGGAATATTTTTGGACCAAAGAGAGACGAATATTCATGTATATAACAGTGGAACACATGAAGTTTTGGAAACTAGATGTAATAAAAATATTTAAGTTTTTAGATTTCAATGGGTAGGACTTTAAACACTGAATGGGGAATGAAGGGAGGGCATAGAAACTTACTTGTAGGAGAACCAGAAATATATCTCAAATAGTAATCTTGTAATTAGGATGGATGCGAAACTTGGACACTTACTTTAAGGCAGGAGAAAATATTATGAGTATTTGATAATAAAATTCTTAGGAACATTTTTGGACCAAAGAGAGATGAACAGGAAGGCGAATTGAGAAGGCTATATAACATAGAGCTAGCCTACATGATCTTTATAGGAAGCCAGATACCCTACAAAAAGAACAGTTAAGTCTTGTAGACTACGATGGGTAGGACATGTGAAACGAATGAGGAATGAAAGAGAAGCATTGAAACTTCTAATAGTAAAACTAGAGTGACATTTGGTAGGCCAGGAATGAGGAGGAAGAATAACATTAACCATGATTTGAGGGAAGTCGATTTTACAGGAGACTATTGGAAAATATTAAATCAGTGAAGGGATGTATGGATGAATTATGTCTACGAATATCTGGATCCCATATTGTTAGTGTCATATGAAGTACAATCTTCCTCAACTTGTTATACTTTAAAAAAAAGAACACTTGGAACTTATTTCATAACCAACAGATGTCTGGTACAGTAATAACCAAGGTGAGAAAAACGGTGACTCACGGGTACTTATTAAATTAGCTTATTGTTTATCGTTTAGACAAGTCGGCCGTGGTGGACAAGTGGTTACGTTCCTTGCCTCTGGTCGCAAGGGTCGATGAATTATTTTAGGATGGAAAGTCATCCGGGAGGGACTTTAAGCCGTGGGTCCCGTTTCTGAAGATTTTCAAGCTCGTAAAAGATCCTTAAGCCTGAATAAAGAGGCCTCTATGCCAAATTTACCGACCTCCTTCATTCTAGTAATAACTTAGTTGAATACTAGATGTCTCTTTGGCTTCGTAAGTTCACCGCATACCATTAATGACATCTTTGGAAAATAAGCGTAACTAAATTAACTTGGTTTAGTAACTCCTAACAAAAAGGATAAGGTCCAACATTAGGTTGTTACGCATTGTAGTACATCGTACAGACAAACAGTTTTCTGATACTTATGTAGTTCACAATAAGTTAAAACATTAAATGCACTATCTCCTCTGCTATTCAATTTCATTCTATAACATGCCATCAAATATGGTCAAAAGTGCATAGTGCTTAATGCTGTTAATCAGGTACTGATATAATGCCGTTAATGTATAATTATTAGGCGATAAGGAGGAAATAGGCCTATAACAGCCATCGTACACATTATTCCGATTGAGGGTCTTTCCACTTTTCAGCGGTTGCCCTTTTACCAGCCGGCTGCTGGCCCTTCACATCCAGATGTGTCAATCACAGAGGTAGATTATCAACAGCCAGTGTAGGGGTGACATGTGGTTAGCATGTCGAGTCCCCCCAGCCGTTATAGCTGGTTCCTCAACCTGGAGCCGCTACTTATTGTAGCTACCAAATTGCCTCACGATGCTGGGTGGGCACCGGTCCCATACTGGCCGAAATACCATGAGAAAATTTCTTCTCCCATGGAGACTCGAACCAGCGCAAGTCCCGTAGCTCTGCGCCAAGGCTTCCTACCTTAACCGCTCGGCTACGGCGCGGGACATAATAATAATAATAAATTAAATTAGAACTGTATTTGGGATTTTTTTCTGGTATAAAATTAACATCGGGAAGCTATAAGCCCCAAATAGCCACCAAACACCATTTTTGTTATCATAATCACCTATCATATTCACCTTATGTAGTATGTAAAAATTGTTTGTTGGTACTTTATGCGCGACCATACCGTTGATCCGATTGTGATGTGGTTTTTTGCAAAATGTTCAGATGATTCCTGGGATGAACATATGCTATAAGAGAGTTGTGATACTCAATTCCTACACCATTAAAAATCACCCATTGTAGTGAAAAACGTGAAAAATAACACCTTTTTGACGTTTAAATGACTTACGCTGCCTAAAGCATAACAAATACACAAAATTAATTTACACAGAATTGGATATCTCAAAAACTCTACAAAAAAGTCCCTGACAGCATATGTTTATCTTTTACGGATAACTCACAATAGCCACTTTTTGTCTTTCATTGATGCCAAGAAGATCGGGATAAGTAGATCCCGGACAAGCGTGCACTGCCGATTGTGATGGGGCTTTTTGCAAAATGTTCGTATTTTCCCGGGAAAGTTATAGGATGTAAGAGAGTTTTAATGATCAAGCCCTTCACCTATAAAAATCACCCTTTATAGTGAAAAAGTAAAATAAAAGTGACTTTTTGTACGCTTAAATGGCTTACGCTGCCTAAACTATAACAAATACACGAAATTAATATATGCATACACAGAATGTAATATCTCAAAAAAAACACTCTACAAAAAAGCCAGCGACAGCATATGTTTATCTGTTATGGATAACTCACCATAACCATATTTGTATTTCATTGATGCCAAAAATATCGGGATAAGTATATTCCTGGGCAAGCAGAGCAGCAGCACGGGTAACTCGAAATAACGAATTTTATCTTTCAGCTCATTTATACCAAATACATCGGGATACGTAGATTCCAGGGCAATGCCGGGTAATCAGCACGGGGTATCTAAAAATAATGATTTTTTTCCCCTCCTACTTATTCAACTAAACGTAAGAACAAATTATCATCTAATCAATTGAATTGGTGTTTGCTTCAAATCCATAACTTATTTAATTAAATAAAAATAAAACTTAACAGTTTTATGCGATTTTCAAATTTATTGAGATATAATTTAGTTACAGTTGTTGTACCTTGTTCAGATCTGATAAATTAATACCGAAACAGCTGTAATTAAATTATATCTTAATAAATATGGAAATCACATAAAATTGTAAGTTTTATTTTTATATAATTAAATAAATTATCATTTATTTAGGCGTAGCAGCACACGCCGGCTATTAGCTAGTTCATTATAAAAATACGAGTTAATTATGTGTTTTTCCTAAATATTCCTTTTTTTTCCTCAGTGGTGACCCTTACATTGAGCTGATTAGTTATCCTGAGAGACTATCCTTGTCCTGCTCGGTCAGGAAAGTATAATGGAAGTCAGAGTTAATTTAAGGCATGATATAATGTTATGAGTGTTTGAGAGTAGAGTGCTTATTCATTTTTTAGACCAAACAAAGAGATGAAAATACAGGTGAATAGAGAAAACTTCACACCAATGAGCTACCTGTTCGTTATTGGTGGCCAGATGTAAAAAGTACAGTTAAGTGGCGTTAACTGCGATGGCAAAGAGATGTTGCACGATAACGAAATGGAAGTGTGTCATGGAAACTTCTAATACATGAACTAGCGGGAATTCACGCGGTATGTATGCGAGGTAAATGATAACCACAATTTGAAGAGATGAACCGTTCAGGGAATTATTGGAAAACATTAGCTCTGGTTAGCGATATATAGAGAGTTATGACCGCGCAACTATGGACCTCCGGGCTCGATAGTGACAGCGATTTATATATTCAGTTATTCCTGAAACAGTTTATTATATAAATGGGAATTTTATGGGTACATAGAAGTTCATGCATTTTAAAGAATAAGGCACTTCAGCTGTTTACATCTTTACATTTTGTTTCAAATGACCAGTTATACGTATGCCTACATAATTTTCAAAATATAACTGTTTCTTACATTGGCCTTTAGGTTGGAAAAATGTTGTATATTTTCATCTGAAGATTTGTAAACTAATTTAAGTAATTAAAGCAAGCAGTAACGAAATTTTATTTAATAAATGAGGTATTTTATTGTGTCTCTGAAATGCAGCTATTTTTTCAGAGTAGCATTATTCTTGGAAAATGTTATTGCAGGATGCAAACTTCAACTTAAATAGGAATATTGCAAAAGATCACATCAAATAGTATTTCCTAGAAACAAAATTTAATACGTATTTATCGTCACGAATAATGTACTGAGTAATCTCCATAGTACTTCAAATTGCGTTTAAAATGCATTTTAATCATTATACGTTTGACAAGATATCTCTTTGTATAGGTTCTACTATTCGATATATGAATTCAAATGAGTTTGTGGCATTAACGTAGGATTTATTTTAATTCAAGGTTTAAATAGCGTTTACGAGATAGGACTTAATTAGTTAATTGTGTAGCGATAATAATAATAATAATAATAATAATAATAATAATAATAATAATAATAATAATAATAATAACCACTTTATGTTTGGGTTTTTACAGCTGCTCTTGATTTCCAAATTCTCTAGATAAATTACTCGTGGCATTACTAATGAATAATAGCCACGTCATCACCAAACAGAAGAACAGTATATTTAAATATATACTGTGTTATTTTAAAACCATGAGTCACCTGTTGTTTCCATTTCTGTATTAAATCATTAATATAGATATTAAAAAGAGTGGTGACAGACTACAGCCTTGTCTAACACTTTGGTTAACTGATATCGCTTACCTGTCATGTTTCTTACTACTGTATTAACGTTACATCTGGTATTATTCTCGTCATCGACCAAAATCTGGTAAACGTCATTCGCAATTACATGCAGATTGTTGTCAGAAATTTTCCAAATGCATACTCAGGAGCGAAATTGAATAGCAATGGTGATTAGGCATCACCGTGTTTCTATGCAGAAGCTTAATTGACGTGTTTACCAAACCTAAGACTATAAACTCAATACCAAGCGAGTTAGATAAAGCGGGTACTAAACGCCCCAGTTTCAAATCTCGGTCCTCAGCATACTGATAGTTTTTTTTGTGAATTTCCTCAATCATCAAGGCAATTGCTGGACTGCATTATCCATTTTATCGTACGATTAAACATTTAATTCCACTCGTATCATAAAGAAATTAATTGCAGATCGGATAACTGAAGGCAAATATTGGTCTCTTAAACCAATCAATAGTAAATTACCACTTACTCAATATGGTTTGAATTGTTGAAGCATCTGTAAATATGAATATAATATGAATTACATATAAACAAAAATAGTGATAAACAATGTAATTATAGACCAAGTTCAAAATTTTAATTATTTGGAATGTCATTTAGGCAATGACAAAAATTTAGATAACTCACTAAAATACAACGATTCAATTATCTATGTGGCACAATTAAACGTATTTTATTGAATAAAACTAGAAAAGAAACTATTTTAAAATTTTACAAAGTATTGGCAGTTCCATCTCTTATCTATGGATGTGAAACCTGGACATTAACAAAGGCAGATAATAAACAAATAGAGGCTGCAAAAATGAAGATGTTGAGAGCAATAGCAGGATACCAAAGGACCGATAAAAAGAAAAAAACGAAGATATAAGAACAGAACATAATATATTTAATCTCTGTGAAAGAATAAAGTACTATCAAAATGCTTACCTTCAGCAAGTATTACGAATGAATGAACAGCGCATACCAAGAAGATCGTATAATTATAAACCAAAAGGGAGAAGATTGTTGAGAAAACCATTGAATAGATGGAAGGACCAATTCGACCTATAATGAGATCGGAACAGGCCATTGGGCTTAATCCTTGTTGTTGAGGATGATGATATAAATTACACACAGTAAAATTTGAAATAAATTAATCAGACTTTCCTGTGTTGCCACTTCGATTATTGTGACATTACAATGGACCGTCTCGCGGTCTTGTTGGATTCAGAAGGGAATTCTTGAAATTAACTACAAAAAAGTTTACTACACAAAATTTCTAAATTAATTTTATTCATTTTATAGCAATTCATTTACTTATAGAATCGCAGTCGTAAAACGTTTGGTTGTATACTCGAGAACCGACATTTCCAGAATGGAGGAATAGACGCATGTGGGCTCACCGATTTAAGCTCACGAATTTCTTCTTATCATACAAGCCGAGACCCGACTCCCGCCGCCACTCGCGAAATTCAATAGCCTATCCAAAAATACGTCAAAATAAAATTTCGTAAACTCAACATGTATAGATTGCAGTATGTTAATTTGGGTTCGTTTCATTTTCAATATCCACCGACTATTTTTCCGCATACTTCGATAATCTCTCTTGGCTCCATTTTAGCTATGGAATTAAACAGCTCTCTCTCTCTCTCATTCTCTCACTCACACACTCACACTCTCACTCTTGCTCTTACACTCACACTCTCACACCGACACTCTCACACCCACACTCTCACACCCACACTCTCACACCCGACACTCTCACACCCACACTCTCACACCCACACTCTCACACCCGACACTCTCACATCCACACTCTCACACCGACACTCTCACACCGACACTCTCACACCCACACTCTCACACCCACACTCTCACACCCACACTCTCACACCCACACTCTCACACCGACACTCTCACACCCACACTCTCACACCCACACTCTCACCCGACACTCTCACACCCACACTCTCACACCCACACTCTCACACCACTCTCACACCGACACTCTCACACCCACACTCTCACACCCACACTCTCACACCCACACTCTCACACCCACACTCTCACACCCACACTCTCACACCCACACTCTCACACCCACACTCTCACACCCGACACTCTCACACCGACACTCTCACGCCCGACACTCTCACACCCGACACTCTCACACCCACACTCTCACACCCACACTCTCACACCCACACTCTCACACCGACACTCTCACACCCACACTCTCACACCCACACTCTCACATCCACACTCTCACATCCACACTCTCACACCCACACTCTCACACCCACACTCTCACACCCACACTCTCACACCGACACTCTCACACCCACACTCTCACACCGACACTCTCACACCCACACTCTCACACCCACACTCTCACACCGACACTCTCACACCGACACTCTCACACCCGACACTCTCACACCCACACTCTCACCCGACACTCTCACACCCACACTCTCACCCGACAATCTCACACCCACACTCTCACACCCACACTCTCACATCCACACTCTCACACCCACACTCTCACACCCACACTCTCACATCCACACTCTCACACCCACACTCTGACACCCAAACTCTCACTCACTCACTCACGCGCACATACGCATACTTCTTTTCCATGTCTGGCCTTTACACTTGTAGTTACCTGGCGTCCAGATTTGAATATTCTGATCACAATTTTAACACTAGCCCACAATATAAAAAAAGCTCCATGGCACGCAGGCCTAGAAAGCCCTTAGCTCACCAGCTGACTTCTCTATTCTCATCTATATGCTCCATTTACAGAGACGGAATAACAATGTATTCTGTATAGCGGTGATGTGTGAAGAGCATGTCGGATCCCCAGCCGTTACAGCTGGTTTCGCTAGATAGTGTAGCTACCCAAATTAATCGCAATTATGGGTAGGGACTATTCCCATACTGGCTGAAATTCTATGAGAAAAGGTCTTCTCAAATTGGGACTTGAACCAGCTAATGTATATGTATGTATGTATATATATATATATATATACATACACACAGAAATAAGGTTACAACATTATTATTGTAAATTTTACCAACCTCTCTGAGTGCTAAACAAATCCTGAAAGCCTTATGGTAAAATAAATATGTTAACTATCTGACTGACACTTTCGAACATGGAGGTTCATGGCTCCTCGGTCATAATTTCTCCATAATTTCCATCCTGAGAATTTTTTTCCAAACATCCCTTCTGCAATTTACCTCCATCAAATAATAGTAAATGTTATTCTCCCACTTCATTCTTGGCCTGCCGACTCTTTCATTCCCCATTCGTGCCACATGTCTTGCCAATACCAATCTATGAGACTTAACTGTTATTACAATTGCTTTCCCATATTGACCTTCTTTCTCACTGTTATAGTTTTTTCTCCATTCACCATTATTATTATTATTATTATTATTATTATTATTATTATTATTATTATTATTTTATATGTATATTTTATGAAATTTGTTTTTCGCTTGTAATTTTTTATTATGTAGCACTATTTTTTTTTCGTTTTACTTTGTTTTTAGAGAAACTATCTATGGAAAAACTGCATTTCTGAATTGCTTGAATGACGTCTGAATAATTATTCTTCACTGTGTTGGATGTTTAAAAATAAAAAAATTAAAAAATATATCGAGTTCTAGGGAACAATATTTAAAAGTGTATTTTTTATAATGCACAGTTTTTCATTGTCTTTTGAACTGCAGCACCGTTTGGAATATATTTCGTACCTAAAGAAGAGTCTGGGGAGAACAAAAATGTGAATCTCGTTTTGATGAGAAACGGAATCGATGAAGCGCATACACACTTAAAATTTGTCTTTGAACCTATTTTCCTTACTGTGAAAAAAATTTTTTGTCACGTTTTCTGGAATGATGACAGTGATGATACAGGTAGTGGGTATATTTCCTTTTCTTTCTATTCCTCTTGCAAAAACCCTTTGTTCTATATTCTGTTCATTGACTTTGTTATTGGGATTTGAAAAGAAAAACAGGAAAGGAAGGCATCATGCAGAGTCCTTTTTAGAGATAGGAAGCCAGTGTTAGTGAGATGGGGATATCTGAATAGAGAGAACTGACTTCAGTCCGTGAAGTGCTTTAATTCTCTACTCTTATTTTATTGTTTGTTCTTTCTCTTTCCTTTCTAAAACTCCCTTCTATTCCTTTCTCACCTTTCCTTAATTTATTCAAAAGCCGATATTTCTTCAGAACTCCCTTTATTTTATGATCTCCTTCTTAAGAATCATGACAAACTTTCTTAAAATATTTGGAGTTCTTGAATAATCATTCAAATGCATTAGAATTCCAATTAAATTATAAAATAACTTCAATTTACTTTTCTAACGTATTGGTTGGAATTACATTAATTTAAAATTTCAGTGAAATTATGTCCTTTCAAATAATGTTGGTCACTCATTAATTCTTTTAGTCCTAGTGTAGTCTTCGAAAATCATCATACATCACTGCTTCAGACTAAATTTTTCTTTCTAAAAATAAAACATTTATTTTATTCAACATGTTTTAAATGTAGGCCTATACAACATTTTCCTGTACCCAATATTAAGTTGTTATTATAATCCTCCATTCATCTCTATCCTTTTAGTCACCATCCTGAAGTTCCTTGTCCTTCATCAAATTCATAATTTTCTCTAGCCATGTCTTCTGGGTCTCCCTCTTACTTTCCTCCCATTTGGAACCCATTCCAAACTCCTAACTGGCATTGTCTTAATTCATCCTCCTCACGTGGTCAAATCATTTTAATTGTTTATTTCCCACCAATTTTATAATTTTTTTTGCGCCATAGTGTGTTTTGTCGTACTTACAGCAATTGCGACCATGATTAAAAGCTCAACTTCCTACATTTCAGGATTGCCAACCTACGTAACTATACTACAATAAAAATAACTATACTGTAATATTACACATTACAAACACGTGTGGGAAGTAAAACCACTGCCCTCTACTTATACTACATACCATGTATATACAAAAAAAAAAATCAAAAGGTAATGTTAATTTACATTATACGAAACAAATCACTGCATTTTAAATGAACTGAAATTTATTTGAATCAACATAAAACAATATATACGTACTTGTCGGCATTTTATCACTAAATGGTCTCAGGGCTTCCTGTTATTTCAACTAATAAACATTGTCCACACTGTTAACGTTAGTCAATTGTTTATAATGAACGCACATATTTGCAACAAAGATGTTACTATTTTACTATTGTTTATTATTTTGAAATCACCATCGCGCAAAAAATAATGTACAACACACGTTTGTGAAGTGTTTTACAGAATCTCGGAAATTAAAAACCGAGCGACCTCGATTCTGGAAAAACCACTTCCCAAACTCGCATCGTAGTATACTATTGTTAAAGTTCATTTTTTCTAGGATAAACTCTTTCTGATCCTGTCTAATATAGAGCATCGTGCAGATCTTCTTACTATGCTAAAAATTAGACAGGATCAGAAACATATTCACTTTACGTATAAAATTGGAACAATGTCAATTCCATACCCTTATATGCGTTTATGGATACGATTTGAGTCAAATCTGTCTGATATTTTCAAAATAAATCAATCAGTTCCGTCTAACAGCTACCTGAACCAATTTAACTCAATATATCCAATCTAGCATAATTTAGCGTAATCTAATCTCTAGTCTCGAAAGTTTTGGGTTAAAACCTGACCAGGGTAGATAGATTTTTAGAATGGAAAAATCCAAGGGACACGTCCTTCTGGAGGAATTTTAAGTCGTGTGTCCAAAATTCCATGTTTTGTGGCACGTAAAATAATCTCAATCCTAAATTAGAGCATCTGAGCGAAATTTGGTAGGCCTTTTTCATCAAAGTAACAACATATTTGCCTGTTATGTGCCTCTCTGAATTGATGAGCTCACTAGCTGACATGAGGGAATTACGCTTACCCTAACTAAATTAGCTTGGATAAGTTACTCCCGCAAGGAACAATCTATGTCCCACTTAAGCATATACTGGTAGAGACGGTCAGTCAGCATACTGCTGCTGCAATAATATTTGCTAGAGCTGTTGCTACGCATGGATTTCAGGAGTGAACGACGCACCCGAACAGGCGGGAGAACATTAGGACACATTGAATATGAGTACACTTTGTAGCTTTCGACATTTATAAATTATTAATCATGGAAGAGAAATAGGCACCAATGATCAACCAGATAGACTGATAATGCAAATACTTTTTTTTTTATTTGAAATATATAAATAAATTCCACTGCTATTCTACTACTATTTATATTTTATTATTTTAGATTTATTTTAGGAATTAAAATAAATAAAATGGAAGTTATGAAGAGGAAATAAGAAATATAAATAATAAAGGATAATTTGCATTTGCTTGCCTCAATGGAATATTATGGGATAAAAATATAAGTAATAAATAATAAAATTAATATATATATAATACACTTGTTAAAAGTATCATTACATATGGAGCAGAACTTCGGTCATTAACAACAAAACAAATAAGTATCTTTTGGCAACAGAAATGGATTTTATACGAAGGGCACAAGAATTTCAAGAAGAGGAAAAAAAAAAAAAGAAACTCCGTTATAAGGGAGAAAATGAAGATTGAAGATTATATTAAAACTCAGCAATTAAGATGGTACCAACATGTCCAGCGAATAGAAGAGGATCGGCTACCAAAATGTGTTTTGGAATTGAAACCTGAGGGAAGACGAAGCAGAGGAATATCTAAAACCTTCTGGAGTCAGGGAATGTATTTATATACTATATGAAGGGGAAACATCTACAACCAGAGATTGGAAGGACCGACAAAATGCTATTAGGAATCGGACGATGTCAAAGACATTAACCAACTGATAATCTATATATCTACTTTTAATTTATAGTGTTCTGCCCTAGGGCGGCAGATCTTTCATTGTAATCATAGCATTTTCATGCTATGCTTTGCAGCTTTACTAGGGAATTATAGGTGTGGTAGCTTCCCGTTGCTTTCCACACCGTGGATGATAATGATGATGGCCAGACGATATTCAGGCACCGTTTGGACCTGAAAGCTTCCAGACGTTTGTCTTACAGATCAGGAAAAATTCCGAAAAATAAACCTCGCCCAGAAAACTTGTCCAGACAGGGAATAGAACCTGGAACCACTGCATGACAATGCAGCTCGCTACCTCGAATCTACAGCGGTGGATAATGAATAATAATAATAATAATAATGATAATAATAATAATAATGATGGCTTACTTAAGCTGTCACAGTTAGGGCCTGAAGTGCCACTCAATCATTGAATAACGAAATTATACAAGTTTCATATACATAATAAAATTCAAAATATTATTTAAATGTAGCCTGAATAATGCCCAATTAATATAGTCTAATATTAACAGACTAATAAAAAGAATAAAATAAAAAATAAGAAAAGCAGTTTTCTAATTTAGATAAATTATAATTTGCAACTTAGATTAATTTTTATATGTACATAATCATAATGCTAAATATGATTTTTATCCAGGTAGATTTTCATTAACTTAATATATAAACCTGGTTAAAATTGAATAATGATAGCGATTGACAGTCCCTCATATGACTGGGAAGTGAGTTTCATCCTCTAACCATAGAAATTGTGAAGAAATCAGAGTATATACGTACACATCCTGTGGTGTGATATCGGACGTGAATGTCTCTTGAATCAAAATTGTGATGAAGCGATGCATTTTGAAAATGTGTTTAAAAAACTTGGCGAATGCGTGTGCAGAATTTGAAATAGCAAGACAGATGTATGTAGAGTTCTTCTGCCACTTAGACGAAGCCAAGATAAGGCCTAAAATAAAGAAGATTGAATACAAATTGAATGCTTAGATTATAAGCACGCTGTAGTCAGTTACTTTGTTTAGATTTCACATCAGTCAATTGTATGTCACAATAAACGAAGTGGCAAGTGGCACTAAGTAACTCACTGTTACTATCGATTTGGGTAGCTTTATGAACGCGCGAATGTAAGCTCTCCATACATTTCTATCCCGAGCTAATATTTTCCAATCATGTATTGTATAACGTAACTAGAGAAACATGTATGCTAATTGGAATTTGTTCTTGCTCTGGGAGGTGCGCCTAAGTAGTTCAAAGGTAGAGCGCCAGCATGTAATCTCGAGATTTTCTCTCTTGTTAAGTTAACCATTGCCTACAGACGGGTTGACAAGAAATATTGATTTTCAAATAAGATCCTCTGTATAATTTATCTCCCTCATTTCATGGTTAAAGTTATTCTCCCACCTCATCCTTGGCCTGCCTATGGTCTCTTTGCCTCTGGCTTTCCTACAAGGATTTATCATACCTTTCTTACTTCCAATCCGTGTTATATGTCCTGTCTATTGCAGTCTATGAGGCTTATTGCTCTTATTACAAAACTTTTCCATAACGATCATGTAGTTCACCGTTGTCTTCCCAATTCACCTACCTGATCGTAAAGAGAGATGATTTTTTAAAAGAATGTTTTTCAAATACTCGTAATATTTTCTACTACCCTTAAAGTAAGACTTGATGATTCGCTTCCATATAATGTAACTGGAGAAATAGTTTTATATACAACCATATCCGGGACCAGTTATAAATCAAAATTAATAACGTTATCGTAATGTTTTTTTTAAGTTATCGTAATGTTTTTTTTTAAGTTATCGTAATGAAAACATAGTCGATCGCGGTGGACTAGAGGTTCAAACCCGGGTTCAAATCCGGCCGCTGCCGATGGATTTTTTAGGATGGAAAAGTCCAAGGAGCAAGTCCTCCGGGAGGGACTTTAAGCCGTGGGTCCCGAGTCTGAAGATTTTCAGGCTCGTAAAAGATCATTAAGCCTGAATGAAAAGGCATCTAAGCAAAATTTACCGAATTCTCCCGTCCTAATACTACCTTGGTTCCCTTGATGTCAGTATGAGGCGGTACGCTGACCACGGACCACTCAAGTGACGTCCTTACGAAAACAAGTGTAACTAAATTAGTATGGTTCAAATTATTCTCTGTAGGGGAGAGCACCTAAATCTCTGTTAAGGGGAACATGGGCTTACAAGAAGAAGATAAACTCAAGTTTTGTACTGATAACAATGAAATTTCATAATTTCTCACGTTTATTAAAAAAAATAAAGTCCTTACGTACTTAGTTTTAAATTTTGTGATGCCAACAATGTATGCATTCTCAAGTTTATTCGATTTGTTGTTTGTATTACGTCTTCCAACAATAAGGAGCTCTCCCACATTATGGATGAAAACTGTGCTTAGATTTTTAAGCCGCGAAATTATTTAATCCACTCTAACCATGTTTGAACCCGCGAACCTCGAAATCAGAGGTTCTCATATGGAAATTTACTGATTACCAAATAAATAAGTTCAGTTTATCAATGTTTTGCAATAAACTGTTTTGCAATGAATTTGTTACGTTTTGTTCTATAACAATTTGTTATTTATAGTGTTAGTCCTGGATACTATGTAATTTTAGTGTCACACTTTTGAGAGAAGTTGGGACAATAAGAATCTCTGTAATGTGTAATAGGATCAATTTCCAAAATTTAGTCTGTTTAATATCTTTCTGTACCTTATTTATGTTTATAATGTTATTGTTCCTAGGTATTTGAGTTCAGCCACTTCATCAGAATTCCCTTATTTTGTAATTAACTGTCCAATTATTTGTGTTTCTCAATAGAATGTATGTGTTGGCCCATAGTATCTCTTCGCAGACGCCTAATAATATATCTAATAAGTATTCTATTAACAATTACAATTTATTGTGTGAATTTAGTATTAAGATTAACAAATATTATGAATTGTTTATTTAAAATATTATTTAACCGAAAAATTAGTTTATTATATCTCACTAATATTATTTTTTCATTTATATTATACAGGGACAGTCTACCAAACAATTTACCTTGTTCGTGTATATTTTATTAATAGTTTTAGTTTTAATTTTTATTATTATTATCAGTATTATGTTATCGATCTTAATCTTATAGATATAACCTTATTGATCAAATTTTCATTTAGTAATTAAAATTAGTTTTAGTTGTAATTGCTATATTCTAATATAACATATGCTTGTCCTGGTGAGTGGGAGAGAAGGCCACATAACCACAACTTTACCAGGCTAAATAAATAAAAATAAAAAATAAGACTACATCATCAGCCTATACCAAATAGATTATCAATTACACTGAGCAACAAAAAATAACCTTTTTTTGTCTCAGAAATAAAAATATGTGTTTCTGATAGTATTTTATCTCCTGAATTCAAATATGGTATCGGGTTTTCTCTATCACGCAAGGTTTCCGAGAGACAGGAATTTATAATTTCAAACACTTTAATATTTTCTACATTTGTAACTACACAATATTCGAACATTCGGACTCACCCAGAAAGTAAGAAATAACGATTTTCTGCTCTATTTCGCCTGTGGAACATCCCTCTTGATGGTCCAACAATAATCGGCCAGCATATTAGGATTCCATTTGCCTTTATATCTCTTTTCCATAGCTGAAACCATTTGAGTTAGCCTATTTGTGTTTATTTTACAATGGACAAATGGACGAAAAAACGTTTATTAAGAAATAATTATTTAAATTCATTAATTGAAATTTAAAAAAAAACTGTGGGTGATGGAGAAATTCCGGATACATATTTGAAAACACGATAGAAAAACTGCATTAAGTACAATTATTGGTACTCATGAGACAAAAATCATGTTGACCAGTGTTACCGAAGTTAGACATTAGAAATAATATTATCAACATTTATATAAGCATAAAACAATTTGATGAAAGATTCAAGTGATAATTTCTCAACTTGAAATGTATTGCAATGTAGCCATTAGGTAAGGACGCTATTATTGGCTAACCTCTTCACATCTTGGAATACATTTGAGAGGTAGTGTATTGACACTAGAGATAGCAAGTTGGGAGACGAGGAAAGTAACCCAGCTCTTGCATAATAATATCCAGTGCAGTGTTGGAAGGGTAAAATCGCAATCCTGCTGATGGTTTAAGAGCCACCAACTTGAGATTAATCAAACCCTCATGCAAATGATATCCTCCCTCCCTAAACACTCGGATTCAGACCTTTCCAAGTTTTAATGCATATCCTCTATCTTCTTTCTCTATGCTAAAGTGACTTATGTTGGATTTTCTTGATTATATCAAATATTCGTGTCAATGATATTTTATCGCAAAATTATGTAATACCTTATTAGACTTTTGACGAGAAGGTTCATGATAGGCCTACAAAATGTATATTTCTTTTGTATTTTTTTGCAAATTAACGTACTATTGTTGTCATCTAGATATTTTTGAACTATTTCGAAGATCTTAATTGATGATACTTGATAGA
Organism: Diploptera punctata; assembly: GCA_030220185.1. NCBI lineage: Eukaryota > Metazoa > Arthropoda > Insecta > Blattodea > Blaberidae > Diploptera > Diploptera punctata. The sequence goes on from JASPKZ010008295.1 coordinate 125,590, forward strand.
CACAGAAATTATAAATATTGACTAGCGATTATCCATAATTACATAATTAATAATTAATCACTAATATTATATTTAGTAGTAGGACTTTATTAGACAAAAAGTAAGATATTTACAATATTATTTACAAATATGGGTCGCACGGGCAGTAAGCCGTACGTGCTGTTGACAGTCCGTTACAATAAAGTAATAATTGGTACTAGTGTAAAGAAAAATAAACAACAAAAAAAGCAATAACATTACAATTACATAAAGAAAACACAACAATATTACAATTAAATAATAATACTATATCTGAATACCTCCAAGAATATAGAAACAATTGGCTAGCCCATATTCAGCGCATGGATCGTCACAGAATACCAAAACGAATTCTTCACTACATTCCTCGAGGCAGAAGATATGTGGGTCGACCTTTTCGGAGATGGCGGGAGACCGTAACGGGCCACTGGGCCTAATACTTGAAAGGACGATGATGATGATGATGATGAATAATAACACAATAACATTATACACTAAAAAACATTAACATTCAATTACATAAAGAAAACACAATAATAATACAATTAAATACTAACACAATAGCATTATATACTAATTAATGTATATATAATTGTTAAGAATTAATGGTATTGCATTTTGATAACATATATTTATTCATGAATGAGTGTTGTCTTTATTTTCCGCGTTTTGTGCAGAAATTTACCGAGGTTTATCCAATTTTCTGGATTTACCAATAACTCATATTATATAGCCTATATATATAAAATGCCTCTCACTCGACATGTGGCCCTTAGCGGGAAAAGTTAATGCAGGCAGGAATTAATCAAATCACTCTGGCGCCTGGCAGAGTGAGTCAGTCGACCTGCATACTTGTAAGATGAAACTCGCGTTCTATGTTAAATAACGTATTTTCGTGTTATAACGTGTTATGAAGTGTTATAATGTAAAATTAAGAACTTAGTTAAGTTCTATAGTGATCTTAGTTTATAGTTACTATTATGCTTCGATCTGCGTTCACAGTACAATGTAGGGTACTTATGTGCGATTAAGTGAAAACAGAGTTTTGGAGAGAAGTCGTTAGACGATTCATAAGAAAGTTTCCATGTATAAATCCTCCAAATAGAGAGACCGTTCTACGGCTTGTAAACGGATCTAGAAAAACGAGTTCTGTATGCGATAAGAAAACAAAACGTAAAAAAGCATGTGTTGACTGAGGAATAATTACACGAAATAGGAGAAAGATTAGAACAGACGCCAACAAAATATCTAAGGCGACTTCGCCGAGAAACCGGTATTTCAAAGAGCACAGTATGACGGGGTAAGAGAGTTATATATTAAATCATGGAGAATAACAATATTTATTATCTTTGGCCACGTGATCCTGAGATGCTGGTACGTTTTTGTAATTAAAATATTATATTGACAGAAATAAACTTAATAACAGAACTGCAACTAATGTGTGCAAATCAGTGTTTCCTATCATGGTTCCGAAAATGTGTGGATGTAGGAGGACATTTCAAACATATCCTGTCATAAGGTATATGTTTATTTTCATTCACTCTTCATTATTATGAACCAACAAAGTGAGAGGTGTGCCGTGCATTTGATATGCCAGTTCGGCGGGAGTTGCTGACTCAATGCCTGGTCACTTTTTCCGATAGCGGGGCCACATGTTGAGTGAGACATGTTGTATATGTAAGAAGGGTACAGGGAAGAACCAGGCGTTATCACGTCTTGGAATAAAATTCGACATATAATAGTCCATTAATATTTGTAAGGACGAGTTCGTTAACGAGAAAAGTCTGGCCATCACCTAGAACGAAAAATTAAAAATAGCTCTAATGGCAGTAATTTTCGCAACTAATCAGGGAATATGTAATATAAATGTAACGAGAAAATCATTTTCCAAACATCTGACCATTAAGAATGAGGATTGACCAGAATATCGAAATTTAAATATTGCTCTAGCGGCTGCCATGTTTGTTTTCTCGCATCATAACTGGATACACGTAACTCAATTAAGAAAATAAGATTATATTCCGTTAACCAGTAAAATCGGACCATACATTCAAGAATTCACTTATTTTACGTATATTTTGCGTGACGGATACTTAATTAATAGTATGTTTAATATTAGAAATATTTACCTTATATCAATGTATACCTACTTACTTACTCACTGGCACTATCGAACCCGTAGGTTCATGGCCGCGCGGACATAAGCTGTCCATACATCACAATCCTGAGTTAATGCTTTCCAATCATTCTCTGTATAATCTACTTCCCTCAAATCATAGTTAATGTTATTCTCCCACCTCATTCTTGGCCTTCCCTCTGGCTTTCCTATAAGAAGCTTCCATGCAAGTCTTTCATTCCCCATACGCTCAACGTGTCCTGTCCATCGCAGTCTACGAGACATAACTGTTCTTATTATATCTGGCTTCCTATAAAGATCACATATTTCATTGTTAAGTAGTCTTCTCCATTCACCTGTCTGTTCATCTCTCTTTGGTCCAAAAATTTTCCTAAGTACTTTATACTCAAATACTTGTAATCTCCTTTCCTCCCTTAAAGTAAGAGTCCATTATCAATGTATACACAAAAGCAACATTTGAAGATGAGGAAAACACTTAAAAACAAAAAGGAAATAAACAATTAACGAAAAAAAGAAAAGAAAATTAAAGTTAAGAAAATCTCTATTAAATTCATGTGTGTAATTTAAATTAACTAATTTGTTAATTAGCACTATCAAATCTGCAGGTTCATGACCTCGCGGATATAGCCTCTCCATACATCCTGGGCTAATATATTGCATTCATTCCTTGTATAATTCGCCCACTCTCAAATCATGCTGAATGTTATTCTCCTACATAATCTCTCACCTAACTACTTGTGATTCGTTTCTTTATTTGATAGTTTACTCTAGTTTATACCCTTACATTGCCACATGGAACATGGATCTTCCTAGAGGGAATTTCTTAAACAATCTAATTTAGTTACGCTTATTTCCCTACACGTCAGCGAGTGATATGTGGTTAGTACATCGCCCCAAATTGGCATCTAAAAGGTAACTATGGTATTATTTGGGAAAGGCCGATTAAGTTTTATCAGAGGCACTATAGGTTATTATTATTATTATTATTATTATTATTATTATTATTATTATTATTATTATTATTTACGCAGAAGTGCTAGAAAGTCTAAATGAGAACATGTCACAAATAAGGAAATTAGAAACATAATGGAAGCAGAAGAAAGCATAATTGAAAGCATTGAGGAGAAGGAATTAAAGTGGTTAGGACATGTTTTAAAAATGGAAGATGAGCGATGACCGAAGCAACTATATGAATGCCATCCGAACAGAAAGAAGAAAAGAGGCAGGCTAAAGTTAACATGGAAGGAAAACATGAAGACAGTAATGCAAGCTAGAGGGCTAAGCATCGAAGATGCTCAAGATCGTAGGCTTTGGAGGTTTGGCACGGTAAGACGCCAGCAGCTGTAAAAACCCGAAGATAATAATAATAATAATAATAATAATAATAATAATAATAATAATAATAATAATAATAATAATAATAATAATAATAATAATAATAATAATAATTATTATTATTATTATTATTATTATTATTATTATTATTATTATTATTATTATTATTATTATTATTATTATTATTACTACTACTACTACTATTTTTCTTTCTTTCTTTCTTTATTTCTTTCTTTATTTCTTTCTTTCTTTGTTTCTCTTGTTAACTTTATATTGTGTAGCCTATATCTATTATCTATCATTAATCAACATGCAGATACTTCATAATTGTTATGATATGTATAATTTAATCCTGGTGAAGTGGAAGAGACTATCTTACGGACTAACTCCATCAGATAAAATAAATAAATAAATAAATAAATAAAAATAATTTTGGCTTGAGGTTATTTTAGAAGCCCGAACATTTTCAGACTCTCAACCCACAGCTTATATTTTTTTCCCGGAGGTCTTGTCATTTGATTTTTTCCATACTAAAATAATCCTTCAACCCAGCTGAGTTTGAACCCGCGTCCTCCGGGTCTAGATGCAATGGATTTTATCCCCATACAGATTTTAATTGACAGTAAATTTATTAATTGTAAACTTAACGCTTGAATTTCATTAATTCACTAAGCGGTGTTTTGTTTTAAACATCTCCGTTATAAATCTATTTGTGCCCGTCGTCTACTGTCTGTTAAGCTTAGTATAGTTTGTGTTCTCTTCTTTTTCGAAGCATCACAATTTGTTGTTCCCGCCGGTAGAGAGTTTTCAATTTGTTTGGTAGTCAATTGACGTTTTCTCGGGAATTAATATAGGCAGAGAAGGAAAAGGGGTTTTGTGATTCATCACTTCCCATTTCCACTCCACCTGCTTTATGCAGTAATCGTCTGTCGCAACCATTTCCCTACGCACCTCGTGCCCCTGCAATGCCGTGTTTCGACTATACGCAACACGTAACAGTGAGAGAAGTTCCAAACTCCACAGCGTAAAGCTTTCTAATATCGTATTCCAGACTTCAGTTTTTTTTTTATATTCTCTTTTCCTTTCACTCTCCAGCATTGCCAGCAGTTTTAAAAATCGTTTCTTCAAGGATGTTGTTTCTATTGTGATAACGTGGTTGAAAAATGTATGACTGAAAGAGTGTATATTACTATTTGTATCCATGTAAAGAACTGATTTCAATGAAAGTTAACTTCAGTTTACTACAATTATTTGTGATTAGTAATGTCAGGAGTGATTTCCAAATCATCGATAAATTCACGAGACACGAAGTGACGAGTTACTAATATTTAACGAATAAAATTAAGCTGTTTACTCAAAAATCGTTATTTAAGTATAGTTACCAGTATTTTAAAATGTTTATACATCTAATATTAACGGCGATGTTTGAAAACAAATCAGAAATCAGAAAGTATGAAAAATAATTTTTAATTATTGAATATTATTAACTATTTTGGCAGATAAGTGCCCCAGAGTTAGAATCTGGTTACGTAAATTATTTACAAATAGTATTGGAATTATTTATAATATTTGTTGTTAGTTTGGGTTATGTTAATTCACTGTAACTTGATCCTATTATGTATTGCCAAATAGGATCCCAATATTGTAAGAATGCACCCTAGTGGAGAAATAATGAAACGCATCAAACTATACATTATAATCAACATTATAGGTTATTATTATTTTTTTAGTAAAGAACTAGTACGATCGAGGTATTTGTTCATTATTCGCTATATTCAACGTATTTGTTGGAGAAAAATAATGCACTGACCTGTTCAGAATATTAAAAAGGAGGAGCTTTCTTTATCACAAATCGAGGAGCTCATAAAGGGAAAGCGATAAAGAGCGAGGTGAAACACGACTGTCATTGGTAGTAAAACAAAATTCATTGAAACGTGATTGGACATTGACTACAATTTTGGGCATGAGTTAAATAGTTAAATTAATTATTTACATTAAAACATATGATTGGCGTAATGCCAGCAAACTTAATATAAGCAAAACAGTTATTAAATTTAACTTAAGTAGAATTTCTAATTCAAATGTTAAGTTTCCAGGCATTTATCTTGTTTCTGATTTAGAATGGAATTCTCATATCGACCCATTGGCAGAAAAATAAGTAAAATATAATTTATGTTGAGAGCACTAACTCAAAGCTTTAAATAGGAAATATTTGTTAACGGTTTATTTTAGACATAGGCCTATATAGAGTTATTTCAGCTGTGGGATTTTATTGTGGCAACCATAATTATTAGAAAAAACTTTTTATTCTACAGAAAAGAGCTATTAGAATAATTAGTGAAAATAGGAATATGACTCGCTGTAAACTACTTTTTGGCGCGATAATGAGTTTTTTCGTACTTACAGCAATGGCGACCATGATTGAAAGTTCAACTTCCTACATTTCAGGGTTGTTAACCTAAATAACTATAATATTACAAATTACAAACCACATGCGGGAAGTAAAACCACGGCTCTTTATGTATACTATTTACATTGTATATATACAAAAATATATCCAATAGGTAGTGTTAATATACATTGTAAGGAACAAGTGAACTGAACTTTATTTGAAATAATATAAAACAAATACGTACTTGCCGCCATTTTATGACCGATAGGTGTCACGACCTGCTGTAATCTCAGCTAAGGAACATCGCCCACACTGTTAACGTTAAGTCAGATGTTTATAATGAACGCAAATATTTCCAACAAAGATGTTAATATTTTACTATTATTTATTATTTTTGAAACACCATCGCGCAAAAAAATAATGTACAACGCTCGTTTCTGAAGTGTTTTACAGAATCTCGGAAATTAAAAACCTCGCTTTCGCTCGACTTTTAAACATTTCCTCTCTTCTGTAAAAACCACTTTCCAACCTCGCATCGCAATTCCCATTAAATGGCATATTACGTTGTATGCAGTTACTCGATTAAACTGTAGTGAGTAATATTTGCGACGTCATATAACTTGTTCAATACACTAGGAATGAGAGCCTTCGATAGCTCATTCACCTTTCGGATCACTCCAACTTTATTTTGGATCAAGAAACGGGGTCGATATAATTATCAATTACACCGCATATTGACCGTGGCGAATTTTCATGCTGTGGCGAAATGGGCATTAGTACCCTATATAGGGGTGTACGCCATATTGTAATTGGTTAAGGCAATATACTACAAATCGGAATATCGGTGGATCTGCGACAGCAGTCCTCCCGGCTAGGCTCGAGGAGCCCGTGGACCAACTGTGGGGTTGTCAGGAATGAGCGACCTGACGTACTATGTAGCCCAGCAATTTCCCTGAAGTTGCGACTCCAACACCTTCTCCCTGAGGTGTTGGTTTTAAGCCGAGAACCTTTGAACGTGGACGTCAATAGATAGGGAGGACAAGATACTGGGAATTGGGAGTATAGTCTTTGACCGAGGTATCCCAACGGGTGGAGATGGGCCCAGATGAAACCGGAAGGTCGAGGGTTCGAATCCCGGTGGTGTCGGGATTTTTAAAACTTACCCAAACTTTCTGGTTTCACCCTGGCCCTGAGGTCGACTCAGCCTCTAACAGAAATGAGTGCCAGGAGCTTGTTCTGGGGGTAAAGGTGGCCGTCATGCAGGGCTCACAACCCGCCTAACATCAAGTGCCGATTGTTTAGAAAAAGTGTGAGCCTTAACCTCCTACTACCTCAAGGTTCTCCTAAGGCCTGTAGTGGGATCACTTGACCTTTACCTACCCTATATCGATTCAGAGTGAGATATTAATGACAAGTTAAAAATTAATTCGTAAACGTTTTCATACTTCCAACGTATATAAATTTATTTCATATTCTGTCAAAGTTCATTATTTATTTATACAAACACACACACACACACACACATATATATATATATATATATATATATATATGTAATATTCTCTTTAATTTGCTTACTTGTTATAGTAGCTAAAGTCACGAATTACAGACAGAAATGGATTGATCACATGGATGGAATGAGTAAGGAGAGATATCCATTGTTAGCAAGCAATTATCAAGCAAGAGGAAGACGTGATGTTGGAAGACCTAGAAGACGTTGGGCTGATGCATTATGAAGTCGGAACGGGCAATTGCCTAATCCCTGGAGTGATGATGATGATGATGTTATAGTAGCTACTAGGTGGCAGTGGAGACCGAGTTCCCGCTACATCTGGTAATAATAGAGAATATGTAGGCCTATAAGAAAAATAAATGTTTGTTCTGGATTCGCCTGGTAGCGTAAGTGGTAGCGCACTGAGATGTCAACTCAGAGGTCCGGGTTCAAATCCCGTCCAGGCATTTATTTTTCTTATCTTGTCATATATATATTTATATTCAATAACACATTTTTTCAACTTATTGAAAGAATAAACTAGCCCAATTAAATGTATTTGAAATTTCTAAAACAAAAAGTGCTAATAAATATTAATAATTGTATAAGCTCTCACTAAGGAACGTGTAATCAATATTATTTGTTTTTTCTTTAGCTCTACGGTCCTTTTAGTTTAACTTTGTTCTCCCTAATCACATCTATCCATTCTTGCCCATCTTGAGCCTTCGTCCTCCACATTGCTAGTGGCATTGTATACATCATCCATTCATAATCAATCATGGTTTTGTTCTTCCAATTCTTCTCTTCCTAACTGCTGTAGCGTCTAAAGAAATCTCGGGCACACTATCGTCATGCATCCTAAAAACATGTCCTAGCCATTCCATCCTATTTTCATATCAGTTAAAATATCATCAAAGACCTAAGCTATATTAATAAATAATTAATAAATAGTGGTGTAAGACACTTTTTAATCTATATATTAATGACATCGTCGAAAATTGGAAAAGTATTGTTAATATATGTATAAGAATGGACCGTTTTAAAATATTAAACGTTTTAATGTATGCTGACGATGTGGTTATTATTCAAGAAAATGAAAATAATATGCAGTACTCTTTATATCAATTAAATCAGTTATGCCAAGAATATAATTTCAAAATATCAAATGAAAAAACAAAAATAATGGCATTTTGGAGAAACGATCATATAAGATCAAAAATCATAATAAAAACAAACCTCTGGAACAACTAACAAATTTTAATTATTTTGGTTGTAATTTTACTATAAACACCAAAACTGAAAGTGACATACTTATGAAATTGTCGAAATTTCAAATGATATTCGGAACTACACATAAACCATTAAAGAATAAAACAAGAAGAGATACTAGATTGAAGTTCTATAAAACATTGGCAGTTCCTGCGTTACTTTATGGGAGCGAAACTTGGGTAATGACAAAAAATGCAAAGTAGAATACAAAACGCAGAAATGAACTTCCTTAGAAGAACAAAAGGCTGCACTAAGTTGGATCGGATAAGGAATGAAGATATAAGAACAGAGTTAAATAGATATCCATTGGATGAGAAAATCAGAGAATACAGAGAGAAATGATTTACACATGTGGAAAGAATGAATGTAACAAGATTACCAAGAGCAGCATTCAACTACAAGCCAAGAAGTTCAAGGAATGTAGGAAGGTCAGTAAAGATGGACAGAACAGCTCTGAGGCGAGACAGGCAATTTGTCAAGCCCGTGAAGTGAAGAAGAAGAAGAAGTTAAAATATAACACCTATATGTAGGTTTTGGTGCTCCATATTTGTTAGAGTTCGCGAGATACCATTTTCAATATATCCTTCTGGGTATTTTCCTTTCACACATGCCCATCATATATTTTATGGAAGAGACCAAGACTCATTTCCATGTATCACATCCGGCTTGATATTTTAATTATTCTGTATAATCATATTTGTTTTCTTGAAAACGTATTTTGCTTTCATTACATTAATTATTTAGAGCTTAGAGAAAATAGTTATCTGGTGCTATATTTTCACACACACACACACACACACACACACACACACACACACACCACACACACACACACACACACATAAACACACATAAACACACATAAACACACATAAACACACATAAACACACATAAACACACACGCACGCACGCGCACGCGCGCGCACGCGCACGCACACGCGCACGCACACACACGCACACACACACACGCGCACACGCACGCACGCGCGCACACACACACACACACACATATATACATATATATATTTTCCATTATTATTTCTAAGAATTTGATAAATGAAGACATTAAATCACTACTACCAATTGACAAAATTAAATGCAATTTTACCATAACTGTTTAAAATATTTTTACAACGTGATAAATATTATTTAAAGAGCTTGTAATAAATAAGAACTGATGATAGGACTTTACTGTTTATATCGATGTAATCTGTACATAGTACAATTGTTTGTTACTTATAAAATTGATCGAACTAATTAGCGTTTTCTCGATTCATTCATATGTTAATTAAAGTTTCTTTGTTATAGTAATGATGTTGTGTACAATGCCGTAACTAGAAGGTTTCAGGCATCATAGCTACCTTAGAGCTGAGTTTCGTGACTTTCATTGGTTAGAGTTCCCTTGAAAGGAAGACAATGTCACTTAGAATTTCAGCATGTATGTCCCACTTAGTACCTTTAGGAATTTCGGGACTCGAACCAGTGATTGTCTAGGAGCTTTGTACCTATAAATGATGCTTTAGAACGCTAGACTATGACTCCGAACTCAAATCATGTAAGATACTATAATATTTTAGCTACAGTAAGCAGCAACTTCAGATTGGGAAAACCAGCTATAATGTCTGAGAAAGATCCAACATGCTGACAATATGTCACCCTAAGATAACTGGATAATCGTCTACCTTTATACTTAACATACTGGATGTCAGGCTAGCACCCCGTTGGTAGGGTTTGGCTTTCAAGGTGTGTCGCACCATGGAGTTAGTTTTAGTACACGATAATGTAATGTCCAATTTGTCAGTGACATCGGAGAACAAGTGATTGCTAGTATCATGTTGCCAATGTGGTAACACACTAGAGCCACGTAAAACAAAGCAAAATTAGCGTTTGCATCGGGAGCCTGATAAAGTGTAATGGATTGTACTCTAGCTAGGGATTTCGAATTAACATTTGTTTTCAAAATAATGACTAAGGTATTATTGGATAGATGAAGGTCGGTTTAATTTTGAACAGAGGTATTTTTATTCAGGCTTGCGGTTCTTTTATGAACAGTGTAATGGATTGTACACTAGCTAGGGATTTCGAATTCAAATCCTGATTCAGGCTTTAACATTTGTTTTCTAAATAATGATTAAGGTATTATTGGATGGATGAAGGTCGGTTTAATTTTGAACAGAGGTATTTTTATTCAGGCTTGCGGTTCTTTTATGAACCTGAAAATCTTCAGACTTGGGGTCCAAGGCTTAAAGTTCATCCCATAGGACTTGTCCTTTGGATTTTTCCATCCTGAAAACCCAACGATCCTGGCCGGGTTTGAATCCGCGACCCTCGGGAATAGAGGCAAGAAACATAACCACTAGACCATCGCGGCCAACTCCTGATGATAAAGATCCTAAAAAAGTACATGTACGCATGCGTAAAGTTTAAAAGAGTCTCGGTGGCTTTCGCTTCAACCTTTTTGACAATACAAGATTCTGTCTGCTTCAACTTTTTTAACAATACAAGATTCTGTCTCCTTCCTATATTATTCGCATAACTTCTAAAATAATTACTTTTTTCTTAACGAACAGCTGTGAAATAATTCTATCTTCACTTAAAACAGTTATGATCTTAATCTACATAGCCATTGACATCAAAGTTGAGATAGCCAAATTCATAGAATCCTTCTCAATATTTACAGCTCTCAAATATTTGTGCTTTTACTCCTGCGTCTATCTGGGAGGAAAGAAGGCGACTTACTTTGCAATTCAGAAGGGAAATGCTGATGGAGGGGGGGTGAGATAGAAGTGAAAGCGCGCCAGTGGTGACGAGCCGATTGTGAAAGGAAAGGGGTAGGCCAATAAAAAAGGGCCTCATGTTGGCCTCATGTCGAATTCGTGGATGAATATCAAGTGTCTAGGACTACGGTTAACGGGTATAGAGAGAAAAAAGAGCTGGCTTTTACTTCACTTTCTAACACCAAAACACTAGGCTTATATATGGTTCAAGTCTGAATCCATCTGCGTACGACTTTATACTGAAAACTTTCTCCTCGTAGATTTTTTCTATGAGAATTGCTCTCTCTTTCTCTCCTTTTTATACATGCATCGTATATGCATTGAAATGTTTGAAAAATTAGCAGAAATGAAGGCCCACGTGAAGTTCTTATAAAGAAATTGCTTACAAACACAAATACACTCTCTCTCTCTCTCTCTCTGCAAAGTTCATATAGCCTAGAGTACATGTTACTATGCTTCAGATATATACTACTGAAATAAGATGAATTATATATTGATATAGCTGTATATCATACAGAATCCATTAGTGTTTTCTTCAATTTGTTTATTTCTAATTAGGGTGCACCGATGTGGTTTCGGAGAAGCGTCGCTGACTCTTATGCATTGAGCGCGGGTTCAGTCCCCGGTTAGGACAAGTTACCCGGCTAATATTTCTTTATGATTTTTTTTAACTTGTAAGACTAATGTCAAGTAACCTCAATATCCAAAGGGTCTGCGAACTACACCTGACCATTATATTCATCATTATGTTCGCCATGTATAGTGTGAATATGTGAGTCAATGGTGTTATTCGTCTTAAACACACGATCAAGAAAAATTTTAATCTAGCTGTACCTTTTCATCGGGTATTTGAATATTCCTCATTCTTCCATTTGACTCTGAGATTCCCTCTTCTCTTGTATCGTGGACTGCTGGACTAAAAAGCAGTTTAAAAAAATCTCACTAAATATTACCTTAAACAATATGGTATATTACCATGTTCTAGGTATATTTTTATTATTCTGTATATTTTTAAATTTAGTCCACCGCTGTGGTCTCGATCCACCGACCGTTCCCCTGTTCTACCACCAAGGATGAATCCTGCAGCTGTTCTGAGACCGGCTAGGGCTTGAATCCTGAAGCCCCGTAGTGTGAGATTTTAGTACATCCAGGTGCTCATCTCCTGGCGAACCCGTAGGCTTAGCCGGGAACCAGCACGTTGCTCCCCTCTGCACTGGTTCAAGCCGTGCCCTGGTGTGCCCCAGGTACGTGTCCTTTTGCAGTTGTGGGCCAGTATGGAGCTCGCAAGCTCCAACAGGTGAGCAATAGTACGACAGAGCGCTCAACTCCTGCCGACCCCACTAATGGTTCACGAGTCCCTTGGAATTAGCCGGGAGGACTGTCTAGCAGATCCAGCGATCTTTCCCCCAGTGCAACACCTGGGGACGTGTTTTGTCCAGCCTGAGCATTAGTAAGTCAGGTCGCTCAACTCCTGACGACCTCACAGATTATCCTTGGGTCACTCGGTCCCACACCCAAAAGACCGTGCTTCCTCCATTTCCGAGTTTACTGACATGGTGGTAATTCCCAGCATTACACCCGGTATTGTCCCAACCAGCCCGTTCGCAAGACTAGGCCTAGTCGTGCCACTGCTGTGAATCCAGCCCACTGAGCAATGTAGGCATCCCGTGAGCTCATCGCCCATGGTGCCCCCACAGAGGTCCTCGGGTTCATTGAACGAAGAGAAAGGAGCTTCTGATCTCCAGTCTCCCACCATTTCGCCACGACGGCCGCTGATCCCGCTGTGGGCCAGGATATGTGAGCTTTGACAACAGGTCGCTCATCGTCCCCCTGTTGACCCCACTTATGATCCGCGAGTCCGTCGGACATGGAAGGGTACGCGATTGGCTGCTGAAGTGGGCGCAGCACGAGCTATGTAGTACGTCAGGTCGCTCGAGTCCTGACGACCTCACAAATGGCTCGCTGGTTCGGTCTGGACCTAGCCGGGAGGAATGCAAAGCAAACCACGGACCGTTCCCCTATCCGCCACCCGGGGACGCGCCCTGTTGTTGTTGTTGTTGTTGTTGTGAGCACTGTTGGGGCCCGGGAACCGGACCCTCAGGGTCGTGATTTTCGTAATCAAAGAGTTCTCGAAAGGAGACCCTGAAACTCCGGACTCTAATATTACAGTATAGTTATTTAGGTTGGCAACCTCGAATTGTAAGAAGTTGAACTTTCAGTCATTATCGCCATTGCTGTAAGTACTAGAAAACGCACTATGGCGCAAAAATGTGTTTTTATGTTTATTTAAATAAGTAGAAGGAAAAATAATTATAAATGTATTCCTTATTATCAGTTTTGCGGTTGTTAAATCGGGATAAAGGTAAATTGGCCAATTACCGGTAATTCGTTAGTTTTAGAGCTGAATCCATCGGTTTAAGGGTAATTTTATCGTTTTAGGGGTAACTTGATCGATTTACGGGTAGTTTCTCGTTTTAGAGGTAGTTTATTCGGTTTACTGGCAGTTTTTGTCGTTATAGATGTAAATCATGGGTTTAGGGGTAGTTTGGACATTTTAGATTATGTTTCTGGGTTAGGTTAGGTATCGGATATATGTAAGTATCGACCAGGTATCGGTCAACTTATGTCAAGTCAGATTACGTTCGTTTAGGTTAGGTTATGTTCGGTTAGTTTCGGTGAGGTTAGGGTAGTATAGGTTTGGTTAGGTCTAGTTAGGTTCAGTTCGATATGGTTCGTTTCGGTTAGTTTAAGTTAGGTTACATCAGGGTTAGGTCCGTGGTTTTATCGGATCGGTTGGGCATTTTAGATTATATTTCTATATTAGGTTAGGTATGTTATGTCAAGTATCGGTCAGGGTAGGTCAGGTCACTTTCGGTTAGGTTAGGTAAAGTTAGGTTGGTCTCGTTTAGTTTAGGTTCGGTTAGGTTAGGATAGGGTAGGTAAGGTTAAGTTTAGGGAGGTGAGGTTCTATATGATTCGGTTCGGTTAGATATATGTTAGGTTAGGTCCGGGTGAGGATAGTGTTATGTCCGGGTTATGCCAGGGTTAGGTCGCGGTTAGGTTAGGTTTAGATCAGGTTTAGTTCCGGGTTAGGTCCAGGTTTGGGTTTGGGTTCAGTTTGAATTCAGTTTGGGTTTGAGTTCTGAGTTCAGTTTTTCTTCGGTTTAGGTTCGGGTTGGATTCTTGTTAGGTTCAGTTTAGGTTCACACTATGGTCAGTGTAGGTTCAGTGTACGTTCAGTGAATTCTCAGTGTAGGTTTAATTTAGGTGCGGTTTAGATTAGGTTAGGTTCAGGTTGGGTTAAATTTAGCTTGAGATTAGGTTTAGGTTAGGTTCAGTTAGATTCTGGTTAGGTCCAGGCTAATTTCAGGCTTGGTTCATGTTAGGTTCAGAGTAGGTTCATGTCAGGTTCAAGTTAAGTTCTGGTTAGATTCAGGATCGGTTCAGGTTAGGTTCAGGTTGGGTTCTGGTTAAGCTCAGGTTATGTTCAGGTTACTTTCAGGCTACGTTCAGGTTGGGTTAGGTTCAGGCCAGGTTCAGTTTAGTTTCAGGTTAGGTTGAAGTTAGGTTCAGGCTAGGTCAAGCTAGATTCACATTATGTTCATGTAAGGTTCAGATTATGTTCAGATTAGGATAAGCTTAGGTTAAAGTTAGTTCAGGTTAAGTTGAGGCTAGGTTCGGGTCAGGTTCAAAATAAGTGCAAGCTAGGTTCAGGTTGGGTTCAGGCTAGATTCAAGTTACGTTCAGGCTGAGTTAAAGTTAGGTTCAGGTTAGGTTAAGGTTCAGTTATGTTCGGTTAGGTTTAGTTAGGTTAGGTTAGATTACATTAGGTTACGTTAGGTTCGATCAGATAAGGTCAGGACCGGTCAGTATAGGTCATATTCGGTCAGGTTGGGTCAGTATAGTACAGTGCAGTACAGGTCAGGTCATTTAATCGTCCAAATAGCTACTTTTCCACGTTATTCACTTCAAAGGGTAATTTTGAAAGGTGTATGAGTTGAGTATCAGAACTCTTTTATAGCCCATGTTCATCCCGAGAATCTCCTGAAGATTTTACTAAAAGCTCCATAATAGTCGGATGAATGGTATGGCAGCGTATAAAATACCAACAAACAAACATGAATTTATATATATATATATATATATATATATATATTCGATTTGGATTGTATAAAAAGGTAGTTTGAAAATATAATTAATTAGTTTATAGGTTGTTTCAGCTGAAATAACGAAGAGAGAATTTTTATTACTTATTCAACTAAACATAACAGATTTTTAGTCTTTAAGCTAATTTATGCCAAGAAGATTGGGATAAGTATATGCTTGGGCTACGCCGGGTAATCAGGATGGGGTAACTAAAAATAATAATAATAATAATATAATGATATAATGATATAAATAAATAATTATCTATCCTACACTTATTCAAATAAACGTAAAAACAAATTATCATTTATTTAGGCGTAGCAACGCACGCCGGGTATTAGCTAGTGTACAATAATAAGTTGAGAGTTTTACGTGATCTTGTTTTCTGTTAGGCTGTTACATTTAAATAGCTGGCAGACTGACTGATTGAGTGATGGCAATGACTGGCATTGCCCAATGTGCCGTTTTTCCGGGAACCAGTTGTGGTCCCTTGGCGGCCGAATTCCAATGAGCTGTTCATTATGGAGTTTACCTACTTAGCATTCACGTGTCTCGCGGCATAGGTGTTTAGTTGCAACACTGTAGCAAGTATAAATGACTTGAGGATGGTTCCTCACCAGAGCAGGGCATCATAAACCACACAGCCGGGCAAGCAGAGAGTCCGAAAGCCGGCGGAACGGAGTGAGCCACACTACTCTACCTGGAAGCCAGCACTCATATCATTGTATCATTGTGGTGGCACATAATCGGGGGGTCTGGTAAATATGTTTCGGTGTACAGAACGTCGCTGTAGCATCTGTGCCAGATTGTGAAGTTCTGCGATCCTCGTGTATATTAGGGCCGAAAATATAATTTTCAGACATTTGTTTTGAATTATCTGAACTTTCTTTTTGTTGCAATCAGCGAGGATACTCCAGACTTCACATCCATACAGCAACATGCTGCGGATCACAGCTTGATATAAAGTTAGCTTGATCCTAGTAGATAGCGTAGGCGATTTGACAAATGGATACAAAAGTGCAATAGCAGCATTAGCTTTGTGTTTTAAATGCCCAATATGAATTTTGAATATAAGTTTGGATTCTAAATGGATTCCAAGATTCTTGACTGAAGTCTCAGGACGGAGTTGATGAGTTGCCGACGTGAGTCGGGCAGGAGTACGCCTGTGAGTTTTAGTAAACATAACAGTGTTTAATTTGCATTAAGTTTAATATTCCACAGGCGTAGCCAGGATTGGACAATGTTAAGGGTTAATTGGACCACACGAATGTGGAACGGTACAGATCGGAAACGTGTCAGATAATACAAACAAGTATAATCAGCAAAGGATGGGATATTTGCTCTAGGAATGGTAGGGAAGTCGGATACATAAAGGGTATATAGAGTATGAGAGAACTGCACCTTATGGAACTCCGCCAAGAGAGTCTTGCAGTCTGATTTATACCCTCTAACCGACACATAAAATTGTTGGGAATATCTTGTGTCAGTTATTTAAACGTGGCGTACCGCATCGAGAACGAAATCAACCATAACTGTTAATATTAGCTACGTTGTGTCGTTTTTAAATGTGTAGGATTTTAATATCACAAATCTCTTACAGCCTATGTTCATAGTAGTTGTAAATATATGAAATCGCTATCAGGCAACAGCCTATGTTCATATGCAAAATAAAGTATGCAAATATTTACGGGGAGGCTGAATTTTGCTTGAGTAGAAGACAAAGTCACATGGTCGTAACTCCGTCAGAATAAATAAATACTTAATAATAAAGTGGACGTAATATTCGCTCAGAAAGTGATCCGTTTATCACACTGTATTCTTTCATGGGGAAGTTTTTCTAGTTGAACAATTAGGGTCAATTTAAGAAGAAAATAGTTCACCGCTATGATTTCAGGGTGTCGTTGCTGCCTTGTACGCAGCAAGCCCATGCTCGATCCTCGGTCGTGCAAGTGTCGTGACAAGTTTATATTTTATGTTTGTACGGCGTTTTTTTCTCACTGGTAAGACAAATGTCAAAATAATTGAGGTCCAAGAGTCCCAAACACTGAATCGTCTATCACGATACCCACATTGAGTGACCGAGACTTCATCTAGAGAACCCAGATAGCTTCTAACTACTTGCGCCTTGGAGTCCCATAAAATATGCTTAATAATTTGTATTAAATATATCATCTTATTCTTCTACTTCATGAAATTAGGCCTTTTGATCTGTTTTCAGATCAAGTGGGAATTAATGAATCTTCTCATTTAGTAAATGGACGTCCAACACTTCTATGTCCTATTGGTTTGTACTTTACTAACAGCTGGAGGATTCTATCTGTAGGCATTCTTTTAACATGTTCATACCAGTTGTTTCTCATATTGTCAATTCTATTTGTTAAATTAAAAATATTTAAGTATTTTCTAATATCTTCATTTCTTTTTTAAGTCCATAATTGTCACACCTGCTACTGAACGTAGGAACTTCATTTGTGCATTTTCTATTTTTCTTCTGTCTGAACGGTTAGAGTCCAATTTTCACTTGCATGTGTAAGACAGGCACTGCCATAATTTTATAAATATTTAAAACTGATAGTGATTTCATATATTTACAACTACTATGTATACAAATATCCACTTATAAGTGGACGTAAGATGCCTTTTTTAAAATGCCTATTACGTTATATTGTAATATACCTTGTTACCAATGCATTTTTAAAATTATATTGAATAAATAAATTGCTTATTCTCAACTTCTATGTCTTAGATATATTCTTCTGACTGTTTCACGATTCTGTAACACTTGTCAACATGATTTTTGTCTCATGAGTACCAATAGTTGCAATTAATGCAGTTTTTTATCGTGTTTTCAAATATGTATTCGGAATTTCTCCATCATCCACGTTTTTCTTTATTTCAATTTAAATTAATGCATTTAAATAATTATTTTTTAATAAACCTAGATTTCGTCTCTGAAAATCTTGGCGCAGTGAGCGATGAGCACGGTGAACACTTTCATCAGGAAATTTCAGCTATGGAAAAGAGATATCAAGGCAAATGGAATCCTAATATGCTGGCCGATTACTGTTGGACCATCAAGAGGGATGCTCCACAGACGAAATATAGCAGAAAATCGTCCTTTCTTACTTTCTAGGTGAGTCCGAAGGTTCGAATATTATACAGGTACGAATGTAGAAAATATTAAAGTGTTTGAAATTATAAATGCCTGTTCTGTCACAAACCTTGCGTGATGGAGAAAACCCGATATCATATTTGAATTCAGGAGAAAAAGTACTATCATAATCACATATTGTTCTTTCAGAGACAAAAAAAAAGTTCCTTTTTTGTTGCTCTTTATTTTCCCACGGCCCTACATATAAGCCTCCTTATTCCGGACTAATCCTTCTGTCCATATTAGTTTTGCTCTTAATTAATTTATTTATTTATTTATTTAGTAGTTTTCACAATGTTTCACATCTTCCAGCGCCAAATTAATACACTTTCATTCTCGTCTACATCTCTCTGCCATTCCAATTTCCATCGTCCAATCCTTTTTCCCTTATGCTGCTCAAAACACCATCAATCCACGTTAATTTTTATCGTCGTCCTCTTCTTCAATCCTCTAAAGCCTGTAACCAAGCTAGATTGGAAAACAGTGAAGGGGAGTAGTAAAACCTCTTTAAAAAAACAAGGTTCAGTCTGCCTGGCCGATAGTACCCTGTGATGGGCCTTGCCACGACTTACTGCTTCTGCTGCCTTGTAGTTAGACGTTGCTTCGTCAAGGGCCAAAGAAGGGAACCTTGGTTAAAAATATCCGTCCTCCATTACGGAGGTTGACGATTCAGGCTAGTTCATTTAAAGAATGTGTATAATACTAAAAAGTCCAAAATGAAATGCCGGAAGGATTTGGTCTAAATTATTATTCTTCTTCATCCAATCAAGTCTTAGGCATATAGGTCTGTTACTATCTCACTGAAGAATTATGTATCCAGCGTTTTCTTGGACGGCCTAGAGATCTCTTCACCGTTTTACAATAACGAAGCATGGCCTCGCGAACTCTATCTGAACTCAGTTTATTCAGTTGTTCTGGTATTTATGTATATATTCAATTAATACATTCAATGTACTTGATTAATAAATGATTAATGTATATAAATAATTCATCATCATCATCATAGTACATTCACGAATTTAGGCCATTTGTTGACCTGTTTCGGCCTCAAGAGAAACACCATCCAGAAGTCTTTTGAGTGGACGTCCTGGTCTTCTTCTTCCTGCAGGTTGATATCTTAACATTTGTTTGGGTATTCTGTGATCTTCCATTCGATGAACATGTTGCATCCATCTTGACTTATAATCAGAAATTTTGTTTTATAAAGATTCCATGTGTAATTCTTCTAAGATGTCTTCATTTTTTTTGTGATCTAGTAGTGTGTATCCTGCAGTCCTCCGAAGATATATCATTTCAGCAGATCTAAGTCTCTGTATATCCTTCTGTTTCTCTGTCTATATAAATAATTATTTTACGAAATTATTTTCGTATTTTATTTGGGTATGTTTGTATTGTATTTATTAAATGTCTGTATAATTTAACTTTACTTTACGATTCAGTATTGCTGTTAAAAATACAATAAATACAGGAACAATTTCTTTTAAAAATAACGATTGACAAAAATAGAGGAGATCGAGTAAAGTAGGATAGCTTCTTTTCTTTTACTGCACAAACATGGCATTCATCATTAACTTTTATATGTGGAAAGGTTTTATGTAGGTTGTAAAATCCGTTTTAAAGCTTTCACTGAACTGAAATTGACTTTGAAGTATACTATCAAATAATATAGCTCCCTTGTTGTAGACGAAGTTCTCTGTAATCACTTCTGATAGTCCTCATCGTGATATCATTATAAAACTGAATTCAGAGTGACTCCATTTTTTACAAACAACAGGTCTAAGTAATACTTTGGAACTAGATTCTCCTTCATGACAAATATTGTGTTGCCATACTTCGATTATTTTGGCGTTTATGGATCATCATCATCCTAAGCCACGACAACTTCAAAGGTGAAAGTTTTGGCCTTCTCAACAATTCATGCCAACCTGTCTCTTCATTTTCTTTAGATCGTTCATTGTATTCAGAGTGACTCCATTTTTTTACAAACAACAGGTCTAAGTAATACTTTGGTACTAGATTCTCCTCCATGACAAATATTGTGTTGCCATACTTCGATTATTTTGGCGTTTATGGATCATCATCATGCTAAGGCACGACAACTTCAAAGGTGAAAGTTTTGGCCTTCTCAACAATTCATGCCAACCTGTCTCTTCATTTTCTTTAGATCGTTCATTGTATTCAGAGTGACTCCATTTTTTACAAACAACAGGTCTAAGTAATACTTTGGTACTAGATTCTCCTCCATGACAAATATTGTGTTGCCATACTTCGATTATTTTGGCGTTTATGGATCATCATCATGCTAAGGCACGACAACTTCAAAGGTGAAAGTTTTGGCCTTCTCAACAATTCACGCCAACCTGTCTCTTCATTTTCTTTAGATCGTTCATTGTATTCAGAGTGACTCCATTTTTTACAAACAACAGGTCTAAGTAATACTTTGGTACTAGATTCTCCTCCATGACAAATATTGTGTTGCCATACTTCGATTATTTTGGCGTTTATGGATCATCATCATGCTAAGGCACGACAACTTCAAAGGTGAAAGTTTTGGCCTTCTCAACAATTCATGCCAACCTGTCTCTTCATTTTCTTTAGATCGTTCATTGTATTCAGAGTGACTCCATTTTTTTACAAACAACAGGTCTAAGTAATACTTTGGAACTAGATTCTCCTTCATGACAAATATTGTGTTGCCATACTTCGATTATTTTGGCGTTTATGGATCATCATCATCCTAAGCCACGACAACTTCAAAGGTGAAAGTTTTGGCCTTCTCAACAATTCATGCCAACCTGTCTCTTCATTTTCTTTAGATCGTTCATTGTATTCAGAGTGACTCCATTTTTTTACAAACAACAGGTCTAAGTAATACTTTGGAACTAGATTCTCCTTCATGACAAATATTGTGTTGCCATACTTCGATTATTTTGGCGTTTATGGATCATCATCATGCTAAGCCACGACAACTTCAAAGGTGAAAGTTTTGGCCTTCTCAACAATTCATGCCAACCTGTCTCTTCATTTTCTTTAGATCGTTCATTGTATTCAGAGTGACTCCATTTTTTTTACAAACAACAGGTCTAAGTAATACTTTGGAACTAGATTCTCCTTCATGACAAATATTGTGTTGCCATACTTCGATTATTTTGGCGTTTATGGATCATCATCATCCTAAGCCACGACAACTTCAAAGGTGAAAGTTTTGGCCTTCTCAACAATTCATGCCAACCTGTCTCTTCATTTTCTTTAGATCGTTCATTGTATTCAGAGTGACTCCATTTTTTTACAAACAACAGGTCTAAGTATACTTTGGAACTAGATTCTCCTTCATGACAAATATTGTGTTGCCATACTTCGATTATTTTGGCGTTTATGGATCATCATCATGCTAAGCCACGACAACTTCAAAGGTGAAAGTTTTGGCCTTCTCAACAATTCATGCCAACCTGTCTCTTCATTTTCTTTAGATCGTTCATTGTATTCAGAGTGACTCCATTTTTTTACAAACAACAGGTCTAAGTAATACTTTGGTACTAGATTCTCCTCCATGACAAATATTGTGTTGCCATACTTCGATTATTTTGGCGTTTATGGATCATCATCATGCTAAGGCACGACAACTTCAAAGGTGAAAGTTTTGGCCTTCTCAACAATTCATGCCAACCTGTCTCTTCATTTTCTTTAGATCGTTCATTGTATTCAGAGTGACTCCATTTTTTTACAAACAACAGGTCTAAGTAATACTTTGGAACTAGATTCTCCTTCATGACAAATATTGTGTTGCCATACTTCGATTATTTTGGCGTTTATGGATCATCATCATCCTAAGCCACGACAACTTCAAAGGTGAAAGTTTTGGCCTTCTCAACAATTCATGCCAACCTGTCTCTTCGTTTTCTTTAGATCGTTCATTGTATTCAGAGTGACTCCATTTTTTTACAAACAACAGGTCTAAGTAATACTTTGGAACTAGATTCTCCTTCATGACAAATATTGTGTTGCCATACTTCGATTATTTTGGCGTTTATGGATCATCATCATGCTAAGCCACGACAACTTCAAAGGTGAAAGTTTTGGCCTTCTCAACAATTCATGCCAACCTGTCTCTTCATTTTCTTTAGATCGTTCATTGTATTCAGAGTGACTCCATTTTTTTACAAACAACAGGTCTAAGTAATACTTTGGTACTAGATTCTCCTCCATGACAAATATTGTGTTGCCATACTTCGATTATTTTGGCGTTTATGGATCATCATCATGCTAAGGCACGACAACTTCAAAGGTGAAAGTTTTGGCCTTCTCAACAATTCATGCCAACCTGTCTCTTCATTTTCTTTAGATCGTTCATTGTATTCAGAGTGACTCCATTTTTTTACAAACAACAGGTCTAAGTAATACTTTGGAACTAGATTCTCCTTCATGACAAATATTGTGTTGCCATACTTCGATTATTTTGGCGTTTATGGATCATCATCATCCTAAGCCACGACAACTTCAAAGGTGAAAGTTTTGGCCTTCTCACAACAATTCATGCCAACCTGTCTCTTCATTTTCTTTAGATCGTTCATTGTATTCAGAGTGACTCCATTTTTTTACAAACAACAGGTCTAAGTAATACTTTGGTACTAGATTCTCCTCCATGACAAATATTGTGTTGCCATACTTCGATTATTTTGGCGTTTATGGATCATCATCATGCTAAGGCACGACAACTTCAAAGGGGAAAGTTTTGGCCTTCTCAACAATTCATGCCAACCTGTCTCTTCATTTTCTTTAGATCGTTCATTGTATTCAGAGTGACTCCATTTTTTTACAAACAACAGGTCTAAGTAATACTTTGGTACTAGATTCTCCTCCATGACAAATATTGTGTTGCCATACTTCGATTATTTTGGCGTTTATGGATCATCATCATGCTAAGGCACGACAACTTCAAAGGTGAAAGTTTTGGCCTTCTCAACAATTCATGCCAACCTGTCTCTTCATTTTCTTTAGATCGTTCATTGTATCATCCCCGCAATATTTTAAGTGAAATTATGACATACTTAAATCATTAACCAACTATAAATTCATAATATTTCAACTATTTCTATTTATAAAATGTAAACAAGCTTAGCCCCATTTATCTTAAACTAAACTAAAAAAAAATTAATTAATAATTAAAAAATTAAAGAAAAGTTTTAAATTAAATTTTTTTTCCATAAAACTATCTGAATTTCGGTCTTCCATCTGCTCTGACTCCTATGTTTCAATTTATAGAGCTTCTTGGCCAGTCTCTGATCATCCGTACTGATCAAATGTCCAAGCCAACTAATTCTGAGAGATCTTATGTGGTTTACTATGGCGTTTATGTATCATCAGCATCATCATCATCCTAAAGCACGACAACCTCGAAGGTGAAAGTTTTGGCCTTTTCAACATTTCATGCGAACCTGTCTCTTCATTTTCTTTAGATCGTTCATTGTGTCATCCTCCCATCTGATCTTCGGTCTTCCATCTGCTCTGACTCCTATGTTTCAATTTATAGAGCTTCTTGGCCAGTCTCTGATCATCCGTATTGATCAAATGTCGAAGCCAACTAATTCTGAGAAATATGTGGTTTACTATACTCCGATTTGTGATTAATTTGTTTATTTCGTTATTTGTTTTGATTCTCCAACAATTATCAGTTCCAGTATTTGGTTCAAATA
>JASPKZ010008295.1:155000-172346 GCA_030220185.1 Diploptera punctata
CTATTCCTCGGCGCAGGCCACACAGCAGACTGGTACCTTGGTGGACTCCCACCCTAACTGATCTCAAAATAATGACATACGGCTACCAAATAGCAAGGAACGAAGACCGAAACATAAAACAACTGAATTACAGAACAATTAGGCGCATATGCACAAATGCCATTAAAGTTACAAAGAAGGAAAGCTGGCATGAATATTTAACACGCCAAGCTACAGAAAACACCTGGGGCCTTGAATACATACTCCTATCAAAGAAACTGCACCCCAATCAAGTCCTAACGGCCATAACATCACCAGATGGCTACACCAAATCTTGGGTTGATACAGCCACCCATCTAATGGATGAACTAACTGGTCACGACCTTCAAGATTTGACACAGAAGAACAGGCGGCCACAAGGAAATATGCAAGAACCCCTCCTGACACACCAGATGCAGGAGATATAGATATAATAGATCTGGATATAATCAAAGATAGCGTAAAGAACCGCAAATCCCCAGGTGTTGACAACATATGCGTAGAAATGATCACAAAAGGTTGGAACATCCTAAAACATAAACTCCTCCACCTCTACAATGCCTGCCTCAAACATGGCGTTTTCCCAAACGCCTGGAAACATGGTCAGATAAATATTCTATTGAAAATGGGTGAAACAGATCCAACAGATCCCAGATCGTATAGACCAATTTGCCTGTTACCAGTACTGGGTAAGATGTATGAAACGTTGTTCGAAAGCAAATGCAAGAAACCCTACAATTGCAGGCGTCGAATTACCAATACGGATTCAAACCAGGCTGTGGGACAGAAGATGCCATAACCAAACTCTTCGACACAGTGCACGAAACAGAAGAAAAGATCGCTATAGGAATCTTCATCGACTTCGAAGGAGCTTACGACAGACTATGGTGATCTAACATTCTACGTGCATTAAAAAGAAGAAACTGCCCCAAGAACGTATACGCAACCATCGAAGATTACTTCAGAGGGCGAACAATTATTCTGATCGACAACGGACACATCGTTAGAAAAGAAGTTCAACTGGGATACCCCCAGGGATCTGTTCTCGGCCCCTGTCTCTGGAATCTTGTCCTCGATGAAGTTCTGCTGATCCTGGAAACCCTCCCGTACGGACAGTTGATCGCCTGTGCAGACGACCTGGTTGTTGTGATACGAGGAGTGTCCAGATGACGGATAGAAGGGAGAGGACAAGAAACCACGAACTTAATACAAAATTGGGCTGACAAACATAAGTTAACCCTATCGAAAAACAAAACCACAGGAATGCTCTTAAAGGGAAACCTCAACGAGCGCAGAGCTCCGACGATGAGGCTACATAACAACATTAGATTCAAACGCGAAATAAATTACCTTGGGGTAACGCTACAAACGAAGTTAAAAATTGACCGGCACATAACGAATGTTACACAGACCGCGAAGAACCTTTTCAACGCCATGGCAAGATTAGGTGGAGAGAGTTGGGGCTTCAGTGCCATCAGTTTCATGACACTATACAAAGCCCTATTCCAACAGATCTGCGCATATGCCGCCCACGGATGGGCTAGAAACCTAAACCAGAGACATCGGAGAACTCTTCTCTCGGCCCAGAGACATGTCCTTATTCGTGTTTGTAAAGCCTATAGAACTACGTCCACAGCAGCGTTGCCAGTAATAGCGGGTGT
This sequence comes from Diploptera punctata, assembly GCA_030220185.1. NCBI lineage: Eukaryota > Metazoa > Arthropoda > Insecta > Blattodea > Blaberidae > Diploptera > Diploptera punctata. Next base: position 156,680 of record JASPKZ010008295.1, read on the forward strand.
CCTACCAATTGATATATACCTGGAAAAAAAGGATACACCTATACTGCTTGAGTCGCAATAAACCTGTAGTCATTGACGACCTTATCCTTACACCAGACATGTACGAAGAGCCCGAGGGGCGAGAAGCCACAAAAGAATGCTTGAAGACCATCTCCAAGAAAAAATGGCAACAGCGCTGGCACAATGAAATACATGGCAGAACAACATACGAATTCCTGCCAAACGTGAAAACTCGCATGAAAATGTCATGGATAAGGCCGTCACACACGATTACTCAATTGCTCTCAGGACATGGACATTTTAGAGGCAAACTGCACGAGAGAGGACTTGTCGACTCCCCTCTATGCAACTGTCAGATCGCAGAGGAAGACGACGTGCACCACATGATATACCGCTGTGCCAAGCACGTGGATATCAGAAGACAACTAGAAATAGCCGTGCACATAAGCAACGGGGCCTGGCCTCCTCCTTTGCGGTTCTGGTTGCAGAAAGATAACTACAAGTTGATCGCGGAGTATACCCAAAAAGCCCTATGCACACGAGCTGAAGAAGAGAAGAGAAGACGAGGAAATCAACGATAGAAGAAGTAAAATTAGAACTTAGAATATATAAATATGTATACGTGATAAATTGTAATATTAAGTTTAGGTTAAGTAGATATAAGAATAATTCTTCCATTTTATGTATATTATTATTACATTGTATAAGAAACAAAATTAGACTAAGAAACCATAATGTAATATAATTGTAAACACCTTAGATTAAGTTTCAACCAGCCGCACTCTGTAAAATTATAATGAATTAAATAAAGAAATCACGCTAGATAATAAAAAGGGACAAGAGGAGACCTGAAGATATGGGCATTAAGCCCAAGGAAACGCAGGGGGATGGTGGTGGGGCTCTTAAATAAATAAATAAATAAATAAATAATTAAATATATATATATATGTATATATATATATATATATATATATATATATATGTATATATATATATATATATATATATATATATATATATATATATATATATATATCAAAATCATGCGCCATAGTCGAGCGGTTTAAGCCATGATTTCTTGGCGCAGATCTAACGGACTTTCGCTGGTTCGACTCCCCATGGTAGAATAAATTTCGTCATGGAATTTCGATTCGTATGGAACCGGTGCTCTTCTATCCTTTTGATGAATTTGGGTAGCTAAAATGAGGGAAATTTTGAAGAAGTGGCTGAATTCATATATCTAGAAACAATGATCACAAATCGTAATGAGATGCAGAAAGAAATTAAACATAGGCTCAATTCTGGGAATGAGTGCTATTATGCATTACAGGGACTCTTGACGTCCCAACTCCTTTTAAAAAACGTTTGAATGAAAATATATAAAGCTATTATTCTACCAGTTATTTTATATGAATGCGAAACAAGGACTCTTACTTTAAGGGAGGAAAGGAAGTTACGAGTATTTGAGAATAAAGTTCTTAGGAACATTTTTGGACCAAAGAAAGATGAACAGACTGGTGAATGGAGAAAACTACTTAACAGTGAACTACATGGTCTTTATAGGAAGCCAGATGTAATAAGAACAGTTAAGTCTCGTAGACTGCGATTGGCAGGACATGTGGCACGTATGGAAAATGAAAGACGTGCATTTAAGCTTCATGTAGGAAACCCAGAGGGAAAACGCCTAGTTGGTAGATCAAGAATGAGGTGGGAGAATAACATCAACTACGATTTGAGGGAAAACATCTCAGGATAGGGATGTATAGAGAACTTATGTCCGCGTGGCCATGAACCTACGGGTTCGATAGTGCCAATGAGTTAGTTAGTTAAAATAATTATCGGCTACAGGTAAAGAAATGAGCTATAACTGCTGGGAGACTCGACATACTGACCACATTTCAGACCTATTGTGGCTAGATGATCGTCTAGGGCGAGACTGGACCTGTCGCTCCATGGAGTGTTTTATTTTTATAAAACGTTGAAGCTTTAGTAGTAAAGTAATTACTCCATTATAGAGAAATATAAACTCTGCCAAATTATTATGGAAAAAAATATTTCTAATAATTTTATACGTAGAATAAAGCAAGTTCTCTCTCTATTTTTATTCCTTTATACTCTCATCAAAACTCATCAAAGCATTTTCGCCAAAGATCGTTAATGTTTAATAGCCCAGGAAGCGATAACGGCGTTTTTATTTTCTTCCGCAATTTTATTACTTTCTTTCTTTTGTTAGATTATATTTTATGCAAGATGGCAGAAATGAGGGTCATAATATTGCTAAAAAGAAGGAATATGCTATTGTTAATGTGAATTAAACATGACCCCACAATTTGTATTTTAAATGACTTAAAACATGAAATTTGAAGGTAGATTAGCTACTACGCCTAAATAAATGAAAATTAATGTGCTTTATTGTTTAGTTGAATATGTAATTTGAAATATAATTATACATTTATATTTTTAGATACCCCGTGCTGATTACCCGGTGTTCCCCGAGAATCTACTTATCCCGATCTTCTTGATATAAATGAGCTGAAATACGAACGTTAATGTGTTTTATGATTAGTTAAATAAGTGGAAGGAAAAATGTATATCGTAATTATTTTTAGATACCCCGGGTTGATTACCCGGTGTTGCCCGGGAATCTACCTATCTCGCTCTTCTCGACATAAATGAACTAAAAGACAAAATTCGTTATTGTGAGTTATCCGTAAAAGAATACCCACCATGTGCTGCTACGCTTGCACAGGAATCTACGTACTTGTCTCGATGTTCTTGGCATCAATGAAAGACAAAAATGGTTATTGTGCGTTATTCGTAAGAGATAAACATATACTGCAGGAGACGTTTTTGTAGAGCTTTTTGAGATATTCAATTCTGTGTACATTAATGTTGTGTATTTGTTATGGTTTAGGCAGCGTAAGCCATTCAAGCGTCCAAATATCTATGTTTTTTTTATTTTTTCCATTACAAAGAGCGATTTTTAAGGGTGCGGGAGTTGAGTATCACAACTCTCTTATAGCCTATGTTCATTCCGGGAATCTCCTGAATATTTTGCAAAAAGCCCCATCACAATCGGATCAACAGTATGGCTGCGCATATTATACAAACAAACAAACAAACAAACAAACAAACATTAATTGTTATATATTAGATATAAATAAATGACTACAGTAACTCACTACACTATACAACCCACAACTTCACTGTAGCGCGTACATAATTACTCCATACCTGCATATATTGAGATAATGTTTTCGACTCGTCCCCTTTATAGTTGACCTGCCTCGTATCATGGTCAATGTTATTTTCCCACCCCATTTTGGCCTCCTTCCGACCGCTGTCTCCCTGATTTGCATACAAGTAATTTTCATGCCCGTCTTCAATTCTCCATTCGTTCCACATGGCCTGCCTACTGCAGTCTAAGTGTTTAATTGCATTTTTGTTTATCTGGCTTCCCATAAAGATCATGTAACTCACTCTTAAATAATAATCTCCATTTACCTGTTTTTGTTCGAAAAAAATGTCCTAAGAACTCTATTTTCAATTACTCGCAATCCCTTATCTTCCCTTAAACTAAGAGATCGTGTTTCGCATCGATATATCTTGAATAATCATTATAGTCTATATATTTTTACTTAACTTTTTAAGGGGTTGGGATGACGAGAGTCTCTGTACTGAATAATAGCATGCGTTTCCTGAGATGAAACTATATTTAATTAGTTTCTCGAACTCAATCATGTTTGTAATTATTGTTCCTAGTTATAATAAAATATGAAATGCGCACAACGTGCAAAGAGGATTTTTCTTAGTCACTGCAGAGTTTCACCAACGATTCTAATCTCATCTACAGTTGAGCAGATGATATATTTCGCACTGTTCGCCACATCTTGCACACACGCAGTCTGGACCGGGCTCGTGGAATCTCTGGTTGCTGCACAGCTTATGGTGAAATCCATGCACAGCGAGTCTGGTCACTATGAGGCGCAATTGATATTCTCCCTGAGTCCATTCACGGTTTGTCATGGCGTCGGTAATGTAGAATTCTTCCCCTATTTTGCGTTTCTTCTCGTGGAGTTCTTGCAGGAGGGTCCTGGTTAGCTGATGTTACTGGTAGTAGGAACTTCAGCCTCAGCTCTTCTGTGTAGAATGGTCCCTTGGAGAGTACATATATAAGTCGCGAGGGTGTGTGTTTGGAAAGACAGAGCACCGTTTTTAGGTATGTAGCTTTTAGTTTCTCTAATTTTTCTAGGTTATTTTTCTTTATATGGGCCCATATATGTTGCAATGGGATCAACTTTAAGTTGTTCCTAGTTATTCGATTGCAAGTCTTGTCTTCAAAAATTTACCTAATTTTTCATTGGGATCTGATCGTTTCCATTATAGGTATGTAAATTTCTACGTGTAACCATATATTTAGCTTTATTGGTGTTTCCATAGTCATTTATTAGTGTTATATGCAGCTAATAATAAAAATCAGTAATTACACTTTAGAAATACTAACTTCATTTAGTTACATGATTTGAAATACTAAACATAACTATAATTTACAAAAAAAATAGGTGGCAAATTTAATATGGAAATATCAATTAACAAAACTAAAATTACGGCATTTCATGGGAAGGACCCCATACAAAGTAAAATCTGTCTCCAGAATAAATTTTTAGAGAGATCTAATCAATTTAAATATCTTGGATATTATCTATCTGGGATGAAAAGGATATCCCTGAAAATATTACTAGTTATAATAAAAGTTTGGGAATTATTAATCAAGTTATGAAACCATCCCTTGTACAAACAAACACCAGATTACGTTTATATAACACTTTGGCTAGACCAGTGTTGACCTATGGTAGTGAATCATGGACACTAAAAAGACAACATGAAAGCAGAATAACGGCTTGTGAAATGGGATTCATGCGCAGAACAGCAGGTTACGCCAGATGGGATCGGAAAAGGAACACCGATACCTTAAAAGAATTGAAGACTACGCCAATTTTGGAATATATCAAACAGTACCAACTAAATTGGAAACACCATCTAGAAAGAATGAGTTCAAATCGGATCCCCAAATCTGTTTATAATTATATACCAAGAGGACGAAGATCACTGGGCCGTCCTATGAAACGCTGGAGGGAAAATTTTCAATAGGATCGTAACAGGCCTTGGCCTAATACTTGGAAGGAAAAAGAAGCAATACTAAACAGCTTCGCTGATTTCTAAATTATTTTCTACAATTTCTACAAATATGAAAAACACTTCTTATGTGATAGTCAATACTTTTATAATTCATCCATTACCATTGTTGAGGTTACGCATAAAATATTAAAAATGATGTACCTGAGTTCTCAGTCGTAACTCAAATGAGTAAAATTTTCATAAAACAATAGCTAGTACCCGGCGTGCGCTGCTACGCCTAAATAAGTGAAATGTGTTTTTGAGTTTAGTTGGATAAGTAAAAAGAAAAATAATTATAAATTTATATCATAATTATTTTTTGATACCCCGTGCTGATTACTCGGCGTTGTTAGGGATCCTACTTATCCCGATCTTCTTGGTATCACTGGGTTGAAAAACAAAAATGGCTATTTTGAGTTATCTATCTTTTGACAGACATATACTGTCGTGGACTTTTTTTAGAGTTCTTCTTTTTTTCAGGTATTCAATTTTGTGCATTGATATGATGTATTTGTTATGGTTTAGGCAGAATAAGTCATTCAAGCGTCCAAAAAGCGACTTTTTTAATGTATTGGTGCCTTTTTTTAGCTCCTGCTCTATAGTACGTAGGATAATACGTAATACGTTAATTGTCCCGGAAATGTCTCTAGATGATGGGAAACCCATTAAAATTTGCCAAGTAGTTTTGAGTCCATAAAGGAGAGAATGACAAACAGACTCACACCCATTTTTATATACGAGTATAAATATTGAAGGCCATGTTCGATCATCAGATGTTAAAAAGTACCAAATATATCATGATGAAAACACGCCTAACGACATAAACTCTCTTTACTGAATATTCAAAAAAATAATTTAGTATCTTTTTATAAGTGCAGATGATGAACGAGATTACACGAAGTACCTGAACCGTCTCTATAGAATATTCATCGAAACTATGTGTAGCTTGACAGCGAACAAAAAGCAGCGCTAATATATTCTTGCCTTGACTGTACATCCCTCACTTCCCAGACAGGAGTTCCCCTATATCCTTCTTTTTGAACCAATCAGCGTCTTCTTTTGTGGTTTTTCCTCACCTGCAAGACAAATGTCAGGAAACTTTAAGATCCAAACTGTCAACGAATATTATCTGCCCATCATCATCAATTTCACAATGTTTGTAATAAATGTGTGTGTGTGAATGGCCTGTTTCGTCTTAACCCTTTCGCTTCAGGTTTAAATTCTGAATGCATTTACCCAGAAACCGCATTTAAGTTAACGTGAATTATAATGTATATTTTCAGAAATTCAAAACAAACAAAAGCTAAAGGTACTTGAGATTACAATAACGGTGAAGGCAAAAACACATACCTCTAATATTCATAAATATTAACTAAAGATTACCATGCCAAGGGATGTACAAAATATTACGAAATATATAACAGCAGAGTTAAGCGAGTGTTCCTCGTCTTCTGAGTTGAAGGCCATTTAACTGCCGGCGAGTCTACCTCGTCTTTTGAGGCGAATGGGTTAATGTTGTGTTGTCTCGGAAAAGGCTCTGGCAATTAGCTGATCACTCATTCGGGAAGGCCCTCCATGTCCTTGTGGGGTACAAGAAGTATGTACCTGATTCATAGTTAAAATCTCTCTCCCGACAGGTCGTGTCAATTTATGGCCCGGGTGACGTGTGACACGCAAAAGTAGTTATAAGGTGATAGATTAAACTGCATTAATGGAATGGAATTATTTTATCATGAGATAGTGAATTATTTGGCTAAAGAATCATGTAGAAAAGGATAAGGAGAATAACTGCTGAATTAACTATAACTTAATTATCGTGCTCACATTCCGAGATTTCAATAATAAGAGAACATTGTGATTTCTGTAGGCCTACGATTCACTGGACGTATGAAACCCGGAAGTGCATAGATGCGCGGACATAAACCCTCCCTCCAAACATTCCTTTCCTCAGTTAATATTTCGTAATAACTGCCATTACAATTCACCCCCTCAAATCATGATCTCACCTCTTCTTGGCTAATATTAAGAGCTTTCCTAAGGATTTACTAAATAATTGTATTAGTGTTATTATGTGAATATCTAATTAACTCACTGGCACTATCGAATAGATTCATGGCCGCGCGGATATAAGCTCTCCATATATCCCCATTCTGAGCCAGTGTTTTCCAATCATTCCCTGTATAATCTATTTCCCTCAAATCAGAGTCAATATTATTTTCCCACCTCATTCTTGGTCTACCAACTAGGCGTTTTCCCTCTGGTTTTCCTACAAGAAGCTTCCATGCACGTATTTCATTCCCCATTCGTGCCACATGTTCTGTCCAACGCAGTCTACGAGACTTAACTGTTCTCATTATATTTGGCTTCCTATAAAGACCATGTAATTCACTGTTATGCAAGTCTTCTCCATTCACCTGTCTGTGCATCTCTCTTTGGTCCAAAAATTGTCCTAAGAATTTTATTATCAAATGCTCGTTATCTCCTTTCCTCCTTTAAAGTAAGAGTTCATGTTTCGCACCCATATAATATAACTGGTAGAATGAATTAGGACTCTATTATAATCTCAAAGTCTCAACTTCAAAAACTAAAATTATGGCTCTTCAGGGCAAAATGCCAGTCAGAGCAAAAATAGTGATGAATAATAGAACAGATAGCACACTTTAACTATCTTGGTTCAGATATAACATACAGCTACGATTGGGATATACATAATAAATTAAACCAATATCAAATTATGTGTGGCACCATAAGAAGAACCCTCCAAAAGACTCGAAGAGAAACTCAGCTCAGGTTTTATAAAATTATGGCTGTTCCTGTTCTTTAATATGGATCTGAATCTTGGGTACTTACAAAAAAAATATCTCACACATTCAACCAACTGAAATGAAATTTTTAAGATTCCTAAAATGATGTACACGCATGGATAGATTATACTATGAATCAATAAGAAATTAACTGTAGGTATTTTCAATACTCGATTAACTAGAAGAGCACAAATACCAATGGAAAGAACATTTAGACAGAATGGACAATACAAGAATACCCAAAAAGATCAGCACCTACAAACCACATGGAAAATGATCTTTGGGACGGCCAAGGAAACGATGGACTTGAGGCCGGAACATATCGCATTGACCTAATCCTGCAAAGGAAGAAGAAGAAGAATAGTTTCATATATTTTCAGTTTAACGTTTTTTGAAAGGAGTTGGAAAATCAAGACTCTCTGTAATGCATAATAGCACGCATTTCCAGAATTGAGCCTATGTTTAATTTCCTTGCTTATCTCATTCCTGTTTGTGATTATTGTTCCTAGGTATTTGAATTCAGCCACTTCCTCAAAATTTCCCTCATTTGTCTTTATGTGAATATTACAAGTATTTAAAAATAAAATGAATAGCAACATTTTTGTATTAACAAAGAAACAGATGAATATTGGAAACAACTTAAGTGAGCTATGTGATTTCTGTGGGAAACCTTACGTGTTAAATCTCATAGACTACGATAGGCAAGAAATGTTACACAAATAAGAAATAAGAGACATGGGAACTTCTTATAGGAAAACCAGAGAGAAAATTCTAATATGCAGGTCAATTATGAGGTAAAATAATTACATTAACCACACTTAGAGGTAAATAATAAAATACATTGTCAATGAACCCAATTCACGAATTAAAATTTAAATATTTAGTCTTGAAAGGATAGCTTCGCTGTAGAAACATGTTGACTCTATTTATTTTTAGTTGGTGAATTGGGTGTATTGACGACATGTTTTATGATTTTATCGCCAAGAAGATCACTAGTTTATTAAACAAATTAGAGTAAAATTAATTATTCAGTAAATGATTGGAAAATGTTAGCCTATGATAGAGATGCATAAAACTCCGTGTTGGACAGTTGCCGTGAATTAGTCAATTCTCAATTAATCATGTTATCATGTGTGTTTTACTGCATAAAGATAAACGATTTCATGTAAACTGTTTTATATTTGTGTAAACGATATCTTACATGGAGAGAGCCTACGCGAGTGCGCGTGGAGTGAAAACACTGCACTAATCTCTTACTCTCTATCTCTCTCACTGATTCTCTCTCTTTAGTGTTTGTGTAAACTCTAGCTGGCGTTTTACAGCCCACTGCACTTATTTAATTTCCAAGCTTTTACATTGATTACCCTCCCACTTCTCCTTGTCCGCTGCTTTTCTATCCCACTTCTGCCACCATTTCTAGCGTCTCAGTCCCTCTCTTGTTTAAGTGCACTGTACTGTACTCTTCTCAGTGTTAGTTTTCAACATGCAAGAATATCTTTACTACAAAACGAGGATTCGCGAATGCACAATTATTCATATAAATGAAAAGGACAAGTTTAAAGTTAAAACATTTAACTATAGTTGAGAGTTTCTGCATAATTGATGACGTAATATGAAATTATATAGACAGTCGGTTTTACACGAGGAGTTTCAGTTACACTTAATGTGTTGAACAAACTTAAGACTATAACAAGCTAATAAGGGAAGGGGAGTCAGAAACTTGCCATGTCTTCTACGAGCTTCAGTACTGTTTATCAAAGAACAATGTAAAATTTTCACTTCCTCAGATTAACTTTAATCTTATTTCTTGTATAATTTTATTTTTTATTAATTTTATAGATAATTTCTCTTTTTAAATTAGAGTAAGATTGGACAAATCAGGATAGTTGGACCAAACGGGATACTGTCTTATATCTTCGTGATTACAGCTATCCGTTCTGAAATTATTGTTGAACTACTTTCCAAATGGTATATAATTATAAAATATTTCAGTTGGTACCGAATGTTTTTTTTTTTGCCAGTGAGGAAAACAAAATCACGCGTTCTTATTTGTCAGAAGTGAAATAAATATTTCTGCGTCAAGGGGGCCTTAATAATCTTCTTCTCAACGATATTTTCACAATAAAAGTTTATATTATCATTTAATAAGTATATTTGTATATTATTTTATAATTATCATGTTTGTAACCTCGGTTTTCCATGTATGCCATTGTTTTAAAGAAAAAGTAGTGTAGTTGTTCAAAACCGGATAGTAAACAGTTCTCTATAATGGATTACCCCAATTTCTCCTCCATGTCCCGCGCCGTAGCCGAGCGGTTTTTAGATACCATGCTTAGAGCAGAGTTACGGGATTTATACTGGTTCCAGTCTCCGTGGAGGAAGAAATTTTCTCATGGAATTTTCTTCACCCTGTGGGACCGGTGCTCAACCCACATAGTGAATAATTTGGGTACTCATAACTACAATAAGTAGCGGCTCCAGGTGGGGAAACTGACGTCACTCCTAAACTGGTTGATTATCGTTCATTCTGTGATTAACACTTGGGTGTGAGACCAGCAGTATGATCCAGCTTCAACGGGTGGGGAAACTGACGTCACTCCTAAACTGGTTGATTATCGTTCATTCTGTGATTAATACTTGGGTGTGAGACCAGCAGTATGATCCAGCTTCAACGGGTGGTGGAAACTGACGTCACTCCTAAACTGGTTGACTATCGTTCATTCTGTGATTAATACTTGGGTGTGAGACCAGCAGTATGATCCAGCTTCAACGAGTGGGGAAACTGACGTCGCTCCTAAACTGGTTGATTATCGTTCATTCTGTGATTAATACTTGGGTGTGAGACCAGCAGTATGATCCAGCTTCAATGAGTGGGGAAACTGACGTCACTCCTAAACTGGTTGATTATCGTTCATTCTGTGATTAATACTTGGGTGTGAGACCAGCAGTATGATCCAGCTTCAACGGGTGGGGAAACTGACGTCACTCCTAAACTGGTTGGATTATCGTTCATTCTGTGATTAATACTTGGGTCTGAGACCAGCAGTATGATCCAGCTTCAACGGGTGGGTAAACTGACGTCACTCCTAAACTGGTTGATTATCGTTCATTCTGTGATTAATACTTGAGTGTGAGACCAGCAGTATGATCCAGCTTCAACGGGTGGGGAAACTGACGTCACTCCGAAACTGGTTGATTATCGTTCATTCTGATTAATACTTGAGTGTGAGACCAGCAGTATGATCCAGCTTCAACGGGTGGGGAAACTCACGTCACTCCTAAACTGGTTGATTATCGTTCATTATGTGATTAATACTTGAGTGTGAGACCAGCAGTATGATCCAGCTCTAACGGGTGGGGAAACTGACGTCACTCCTAAACTGGTTGGATTATCGTTCATTCTGTGATTAATACTTGGGTCTGAGACCAGCAGTATGATCCAGCTTCAACGGGTGGGTAAACTGACGTCACTCCTAAACTGGTTGATTATCGTTCATTCTGTGATTAATACTTGGGTGTGAGACCAGCAGTATGATCCAGCTTCAACGGGTGGGGAAACTGACGTCACTCCTAAACTGGTTGGATTATCGTTCATTCTGTGATTAATACTTGGGTGTGAGACCAGCAGTATGATCCAGCTTCAACGGGTGGGGAAACTGACGTCACTCCTAAACTGGTTGATTATCGTTCATTCTGTGATTAATACTTGGGTGTGAGACCAGCAGTATGATCCAGCTTCAACGAGTGGGGAAACTGACGTCACTCCTAAACTGGTTGATTATCGTTCATTCTGTGATTAATACTTGGGTTGTGAGACCAGCAGTATGATCCAGCTTCAACGAGTGGGGAAACTGACGTCACTCCTAAACTGGTTGATTATCGTTCATTCTGTGATTAATACTTGGGTGTGAGACCAGCAGTATGATCCAGCTTCAACGGGTGGGGAAACTGACGTCACTCCTAAACTGGTTGATTATCGTTCATTATGTGATTAATACTTGGGTGTGAGACCAGCAGTATGATCCAGCTTCAACGGGTGGGGAAACTGACGTCACTCCTAAACTGGTTGATTATCGTTCATTCTGTGATTAATACTTGGGTGTGAGACCAGCAGTATGATCCAGCTTCAACGGGTGGGGAAACTGACGTCACTCCTAAACTGGTTGATTATCGTTCATTCTGTGATTAATACTTGGGTGTGAAACCAGCAGTATGATCCAGCTTCAACGGTGGGGAAACTGACGTCACTCCTAAACTGGTTGATTATCGTTCATTCTGTGATTAATACTTGGGTGTGAGACCAGCATATGATCCAGCTTCAACGGGTGGGGAAACTGACGTCACTCCTAAACTGGTTGATTATCGTTCATTCTGTGATTAATACTTGGGTGTGAGACCAGCAGTATGATCCAGCTTCAACGGTGGGGGAAACTGACGTCACTCCTAAACTGGTTGATTATCGTTCATTCTGTGATTAATACTTGAGTGTGAGACCAGCAGTATGATCCAGCTTCAACGGGTGGGGAAACTGACGTCACACCTAAACTGGTTGATTATCGTTCATTCTGTGATTAATACTTGGGTGTGAGACCAGCAGTATGATCCAGCTTCAACGGGTGGGGAAACTGACGTCACTCCTAAACTGGTTGATTATCGTTCATTCTGTGATTAATACTTGGGTGTGAGACCAGCAGTATGATCCAGCTTCAACGGGTGGGGAAACTGACATGGTGATCAGGTGTCACTCCTAAACTGGTTGATTATCGTTCATTCTCTGATTAATACTTGGGTGTGAGACCAGCAGTATGATCCAGCTTCAACGGGTGGGGGAAACTGACGTCACTCCTAAACTGGTTGACTATCGTTCATTCTGTGATTAATACTTGGGTGTGAGACCAGCAGTATGATCCAGCTTCAACGAGTGGGGAAACTGACGTCACTCCTAAACTGGTTGATTATCGTTCATTCTGTGATTAATACTTGGGTGTGAGACCAGCAGTATGATCCAGCTTCAACGAGTGGGGAAACTGACGTCACTCCTAAACTGGTTGATTATCGTTCATTCTCTGATTAATACTTGGGTGTGAGACCAGCAGTATGATCCAGCTTCAACGGGTGGGTAAACTGACGTCACTCCTAAACTGGTTGATTATCGTTCATTATGTGATTAATACTTGGGTGTGAGACCAGCAGTATGATCCAGCTTCAACGAGTGGGGAAACTGACGTCACACCTAAACTGGTTGATTATCGTTCATTCTGTGATTAATACTTGGGTTGTGAGACCAGCAGTATGATCCAGCTTCAACGAGTGGGGAAACTGACGTCACTCCTAAACTGGTTGATTATCGTTCATTCTCTGATTAATACTTGGGTGTGAGACCAGCAGTATGATCCAGCTTCAACGGGTGGGTAAACTGACGTCACTCCTAAACTGGTTGATTATCGTTCATTATGTGATTAATACTTGGGTGTGAGACCAGCAGTATGATCCAGCTTCAACGGGTGGGGGAAACTGACGTCACTCCTAAACTGGTTGATTATCGTTCATTCTGTGATTAATACTTGGGTGTGAGACCAGCAGTATGATCCAGCTTCAACGGGTGGGGAAACTGACGTCACTCCTAAACTGGTTGATTATCGTTCATTCTGTGATTAATACTTGGGTGTGAGACCAGCAGTATGATCCAGCTTCAACGGGTGGGGAAACTGACGTCACTCCTAAACTGGTTGATTATCGTTCATTCTGTGATTAATACTTGGGTGTGAGACCAGCAGTATGATCCAGCTTCAAACGGGTGGGGAAACTGACGTCACTCCTAAACTGGTGATTATCGTTCATTCTGTGATTAATACTTGGGTGTGAGACCAGCAGTATGATCCAGCTTCAACGGGTGGGGAAACTGACGTCACTCCTAAACTGGTTGATTATCGTTCATTCTGTGATTAATACTTGGGTGTGAGACCAGCAGTATGATCCAGCTTCAACCGGTGGGGAAACTGACGTCACTCCTAAACTGGTTGATTATCGTTCATTCTGTGATTAATACTTGGGTGTGAGACCAGCAGTATGATCCAGCTTCAACGGGTGGGGAAACTGACATGGTGATCAGGTGTCACTCCTAAACTGGTTGGATTATTGTTCATTCTATGATTAATACGTGGGTGTGAGACCAGCAGTAGGATAGTAGGCCAAAGACGTTGAGTTTAATTTATGTTTATCCTTCCCCTTAGCAACACATTTGTTTTTCTCTGTACAGATATCAAGAAAACACACAATGAGTTCTAAATACCAAAGATAAACAACAGGGCTATAATTTCATTCCAAAACATATTTTAACATTTTGGCCACTTGCAAAAATCAGTAGCTAAAATATTTGAATATTTAATTATAACATGAAATTATACATAATTTATAATTAGTGCCAAGGTATTATCAATTATTATTAATTTACTAGCTAATACCCGGCGTGCGCTGCTACACCTAAATACATGATAATGTGTTTTTGCATTTAGTTGAATAAGTAGTAGGAAAAATAAATATGAATTTATATCGTTATTACTTTTAGATACCCAGTGCTGATTACCCGTTGCCCGGGAATCTGAGCATCCCGATGTACTTGACATAAATGAGCTGAAAGACATAGCTCGTTATTTTGAATTATCCATAAAAGAATACACGCCGTGTGCTTCTATTCTTGCCGGGGGGAATCTACATATCCCAATCTTCTTGGCATCAATGAAAGACAAAAATGTTTTCTCTGAGTTAGCCTTAAAAGATAAACATATGCTGCAGCGAAATTTTCTGTAGAGTATTTCGAGATATTCAATTCTGTGTAGAATAATTTTGTGTATTTGTTACGGTTTAGGCAGCGTAAGCCATTTAAGCTTACAAAAAGCGACATTTTTTCACATTTTTTTACACTACAGAAGGTGATTTTTAAGGGTGAAGTGCTTGAGCATTAAAACTCCCTTATAAGCTATAACCTTCCCGGGAAAATCCTGAACATTTTTCAAAAATCCCATGACAATCGGATGAATGGTATGGCAGCACTTGCTTGCCCGGTAATCTACTAATCCCGATCTCCTTGGCATCAATGAAAGACAAAAACGCAATTCTGTGATATCGGTAAAAGATAAACATATGCTGTCGCGTACTTTTTTGTTGAAGTTTTTTGAGATATTCAATTCTGTGTACATTAATTTTGTGTATTTGTTATGATTAGGTGCGTAAGCCATTTTAGGTAAAAAAAGGGTGTTTTAAGGATTTTTGACTACAAAGGGGGATTTTATGGCTGTAGGAGTTAGGTATCTCAACTCTTTTATAGCCTACGTTCATCCCGGGAATCTCCTAAACATTTTTCAAAAAACCCCACCACAATCGGATCAACGGTATGGACGCCCATAAAGTACGAACAAATAAACAACCAACCATTCATTTTTATATATTATATTTCATGGTACCCTGTTTTATCCTACCACTCTTACAAACGAGGATAATATGCTTCAATTAAGGGATATTTCTTTTAGGGAAAAAATCATGGTTTATTAAATTTTAAAAGTCTATGAAATTACAAAATTTCTCACATAGTCTTGCAAATATTACTTCTTGTGCCAACTTTATTTTCAAATAATTACATAACGCTTTAGCTACAACTGTTTTTGTCTAAATGTCCACACAAATTT
>JASPKZ010008296.1:0-174711 GCA_030220185.1 Diploptera punctata
TTTGAAGGATCAAACCACTAACCCGCATAAGTTACGGATGTTGATTGAACTGAATTATGAAAAACACTTTGTGTGTTATTAATGGGGAATTTGTAAATCTGTATTTAAACGTCATAAAATGCTTAAAAAAAACAAGGAGGTCACTTGAACAATTTCGGTAGTTGTTTTGTGTATAGATGTTGTAAGCTACAGAAAAAATATATTTAAATTTTCGGTTAACTGACTTATATGCTGCACCCTGTGTATTTGGAAAATTTCGAGCAGCAGAAATTGTAGAACAAGTGATGAACTGGAATAAAAAATATAAAATAGATATCCAACGGGCCCGGTCCGATCCCCGTCGAGCCGGACATTCTTGAGTGACAGGTTCTCGCGAGTTTTTTCCTCACCTATAAGAACAAATGTTAGCAAACAATTATACGGCCATCATAATCATCGTACATTCATATTCGCCTTAGATTAAGTTTTAAGGATTAAGTGGACTCTCGTTGACGCACCACTATTAATCATCATCAGCCCAGCATAACACCAGCACAGTCGTAACCCCTCCTTCGGGGGGCCCCAACCTCATAAACGATAACAATTACTCCATTGCCAAAGAGCAACCACCGGAAATGCAAAATGACAACCTGAGGTTTTGAATAAATAAAATGCATAAGAGCACAAAATTAATTAGGTTTCGTCCATTATGCCAGAATGTGTGATGAAATACTTATAATTTGTTAAAAAAACATTCCCAGTGAAACCTTTAACAACTAGGCTCCAAGACAGACAGAAATTAGATGTTACAGGACTGAATAATCTTTATTTTTATATATAATTCTCTGTGTACGTGTGTTTGTCACTCAACTCCTCTTAAAACAACTTGTCCGATTTTGATGAAAATTGTTGTGTGTGTTTGATTGGGTCCCTCGATGGCTCAGATTCACAATTGGACCCTCAGAAACCTTTAGGTGTAGAAGTTCACCTGAAGAAAAATTTAAATGTCGCTCTAGCGGTCACAATTTTCCATGTTTCACAACGAAACACAGTATATCCTATTGAAATAAACCGAGGTAGATATAAAAAATGAGCGAAATTCGACAATTAGAAGTGGATGTTTACCTGAAAGTCATTGTTTGGTTCGTCTCAGCGTATACCATACAATTTAGTTAATGTATAATATTTCATCTATTTAGGCGCAGCAACGCACCCCGGGTATTAGGTAGCAGTCTGTATATGTTTGTGACTTCTAAACCCCTCAACAGAACTTCATGAAAATTTGTACATACATGTTTTCAAGTACGCCGAGCGTTTAGCCGCTTTCTTCCCAGCCATTTATTTGTCCTCGCTGCTTCTCCACGCATCCCTGTCCAACGCCCTGCTCCTTCCCCGAGCTTCCTCTACTCAGTACATCCATCTCAACTTCGGACTTCCTCCATCTGGCCTCAGTAGTGTAAAGCTTCCTCTGGTATTCTCCTCCTCCATTGTCACGATATGACCCACCCATCTCAGTCTGTAGCCGCTACCTGTTATGCTCTAAAACCTGCAGATGTAGGAGTTCACCAGAAACGAAAATTAAAAAAACTGCTCTGCGGTCACAATTTTGGATGTTTCACAACGAAACTCAGTATATGCTATTAAAATAAACCGAGGCACGTAAAAACGCAGCGAAATCCCACCATTTTAACGCCTCTGAATGCTGTTGATATGTGAGATTTTAAAAACAGCCTTTTATAAAGTTTTGCCAACAACTTTGTGGAAATGAACGTCAATATAGTGCGCAGTTGTTCTGTTATCTCTGAATTTTATGATATCTCATTCCAACTTTATGATACAGCGTGTGGGTAAAGTCCCACTTTTTCAAACCAGTTATCTGAAACGATGCTCCTTCGGATCCTGACTACAGTCCGGCAGTGTAATGTGTAGAATGCATTTTTCCCTCTTCCCAGTGAAAGGAATTTCATATACATTTATATTGCGCAGGCGCCAGTAGAATAATATTAACCCTGATTTGAAGAAGGAATGAGATGAAAAACAAGCTCAGTTCTGGAAACGCGTGCTGTTATGTATTACAGAGACTCTTGACGTCTCAACTCCTTTCGATAAATATTAAATTAAAATATATAAAACTGTCACTCTATCAGTTTATATTATATGGATGTGAAACATGGACTCTTGCTTTAAGAGAGGAAAGGAGATTACGAGTATTTGAGAATAAAGTTCTTAGGAAAATTTTTGGATCAAAGAGATGAACAGACAGGTGAATGGAGAAGATTACATAACAGTGAATTACATGGTCTTTATAGGAAGAGAGATATAATGAGAACAGTTAAGTCTCGTAGACTACGATGGACAGGGCATGTGGCACGACTGGGGAATGAAAGACGGGCCTGGAAGCTTCTTGTAGGAAAACTCCCAGTTGGTAGATCAAGAATGAAGTGGGAGAATAACATTAACCATGATTTGAGGAAAGTAGATTATAAGGCAATGATTGGAAAACATTAGCTTGGGATTGGGATGTATGGAGAGTTTATCTCTGTATGGCAGTGAGCCTATGGGTTTTGATAGTGCCAATGAGTTAGTTAGGTCCTATTTGAAGAGAAAATTATACGCTCAGACCGGGACTTGAACCCGTATAATTTTTCTCTTTAAATATGATTTCCATCATTGAGATGTATGAAATGGATAATAAAAACATAGTAAGTTTGGTATTTGAATTCAGCCACTTCTTCAAAATTTTCCTAATTTAACATTCACTGTACATTTCCATTATATAATGTATTTGTGTCTGTGACCATATATTTAGTTTTGTTGATCAGCCATCATCCTCTTATCGTGTCCTCCTTTCAGAACAAATGTGCCTCCAACCGTCTCTATCTTCCCAGGCTTTGATTCTTTTTAGTTCTTCCCAGTCGTATCCTCTCTCTTGTAGACTTTTCTTTTCTTCTCTTGGTTAATCCATCTTTCCCTTGGCCTACCTCCTTGTATCTTGAGAGTTAACAGTCTTTCTGGTATTCTTTCCTTTTCCATACTTTTTAAATGTCCTAACTATTTTAGTCTCTTTTTTTCATGTATATTGTTAATGTTTCTACACTTAATGTCTCGCTGATTTTGTCATTCCTTTTTCTATCTCTCCTTGTTTTATGTACAATTACACGTAAGAATTTCATTTCTGTAGCTCGGATTCTGCTCAAGTCTCAGCTGCATGTGTTAGAACTGGTTTGAAATAAGTAGCTTTAATGATCATATTTGAAGAGAAGAATTATATGTCAAGACTGTGACTCGAACCCAGGACCTTTGGCTTTCTGGGCCAATGCTCTACCGACTGAGCTACCGGGGCGAGTTCCACTCTAAACGCAAATTTTTCTCTTATATACATTATAAATTCCCAGCACCAAATGCTATGAAACCTTTGCTTCTAACTTTGCAAATTACGCCTTCTTTATTAAGAATACATTTATTTGGAATTTGTATATTACAATACGCGGCCAGTGTGGTTTTTCCATTGTTTTCCAGTTTTATTGATGTTCTCACTAAATTATTGAAATTAAGTAGAGATGTTTTTATAATAGTCTCCTCAAATGTTTTTTTTTGCACTTTGATCCCAAACAAAAGTAAGGAGTAACTTAGTATTTACAGGTTGCAATGAGAATGAAATGTTTTGAATTTTCAGAATCTGCCATAATCATCTAGAAACAGAAGACAGATCAAGATGCTCCAGAAATGCCGATTGGAGACAGTGACCTTGCAACAAAAGAGCAATGGCCTTTGATCAGAGTCCTGCGAGGACATATCGAGGCCGTCTGGATCAGTCGACAACTCTGCCATCTTGTGGGATGTTCATAAAGGTAACACAGTCCTGTTTTACAAATACAATTTAAAGTGAAATGTTATAACTCAGCTGAACACAATGATATCTATTAAAAATCAAATGAATTGTGAATTCTTTTTACCTCATACATCTATGTTATTTAACACAGGACTGCAGTATCGGGAATTATCATTCCAATGCTCAACTGTTGTCACGACTGTCGATTATTCATTATGCCAGTAATTTTATAAGCTGCCATCTGGTGTTGATTTTAAGAACTTTGCAACCAGATTTGGTTTGTCCGGAAATTCAAAACTCATGGTTCTAGTATGTATTTTTTTAATATATATATATGTTTTCCTAAACTGTTAATTCCAAAGCTTTAGATAGATGTTTCAAAAGTTTAACTTCTTTTTCAATTCTATGAATCTCTAATACACTGTGTGCTACTATTGTTGATATTTTATTTTCGCCATTTTTTGATACAGGGCTATTCAAATGGAAGGAACCGACTTCAAACATTTATTTCTTCCAAACTGCAAAAAAAATTATGTACTCATTTACAACGTTCCTAGAAAGAGAAAAGTTCAAATTTCACTATTTTATGCAATCAATATGAGCACCATGTGTTTCTCGACAAATATCAAAACGGTGGCTCATTTCTTACCACATACGAATTAGCTGGTCTCTAGTTATCGAATTCACAGCTTCAACAATTTGATGTCGCAGATTTTCAAGAGTGTCAGGCATAGCGGGGATAAAAATACGGTCTTTTACGTAACCCCACAGATATAAATCACATGGGGTTAGGTCTGGTGACCTGGGAGACCACCGGCGATGAAGTTGATCTTCCGCTCCTCCTCTTCCAATCCAACAGCACCAATGCAACTATGGTCGCAACTTCAAGCAACAGCGCCAATGTGGCCGTGATCAGAACTTCAAACTTTTCTCTTTCTAGGAACGTTGGAGTTGTGTTTCTATTTTTTGTAGTTTGAAATAAATAAATATTTGAAGTCTGTTCCTTCTTTTTGAATGGCGCTATATTTGTAAAGTGTTTTT
Organism: Diploptera punctata; assembly: GCA_030220185.1. NCBI lineage: Eukaryota > Metazoa > Arthropoda > Insecta > Blattodea > Blaberidae > Diploptera > Diploptera punctata. Next base: position 4,853 of record JASPKZ010008296.1, read on the forward strand.
TTGTGAGTGTCCAAATTCCTTTTTGTTTTTCCTATATACATATTTTATTGCAATCTTTGCAATTAATGTGATAAATTCCAGATTTTGTATTGTCTGGGGTGTTAACTTTAACAGAAAATTACCCAGGCTAATATAACATTACATACGATTAGCAAATTCTAAAATTTAAAAATTAAAAATATTTTAAATAAAAAAATGTGTTTAGTTAGGAGTGCCCCGATAGCTCAGCAGTAGAGCATTGGACTAGGAAACCAAAGGTCAAGGGTTCAAATCCCAGTCTGAACATATAATTTTTCTCTTCAAATATAAATGCTCTGACCGGTTCAGAGTTTATAAAAAAGAGGAATTTTCTTTATCACAAAAGCAGGAGGTGGTTAAGAGAATTCAGTAAATATCGAGGTGAATCACGACTGTCATTGGTTGTAAAACAAAATTAGTTGAAAAGTGATTGGTCATTTGGGGCATGAGTTAAATAGTGATTGGAATGTAATGTTGTTACAGGTCGTAATTTGGGAATTCTGAAGGAGCACAAAGGGTCCATTCAAGGTGAGACGTGGGAGCCAATAATCAGTTTGTGGCAACACTCAGCAGAGAAACTCAACTTACTTGCTCTTTATCTTTGCATATGTCAATTAGTTATGGTATGTATTTTTTATCTCATTTGAACGTGTGTAAACATATTTGAAGAGAAAAATTATATGCCCAGACTGGGACTCCAACCCTGCAATTTTGGCTTTCCGGACCAATGCTCTACCGGCTGAGCTACCGGGGCGAGTTCCAAACTAATCACAGATTTTTCTCTTATATACATTGACCTGGTTATCCAATGGTCCTGGATTCGAGTCCCAGTCTGGGTGTATAATTTTTCTCATCAAATATAATTTATTCATCATTGAGGTGTATGAAATGAATAACATAAACATCTAAAGACGCCGTACTGGCTTTATAATGTAATGTAAAATTCCCAAATAAATGTATTCTTAATAAAGAACCTGTCATATGTAAAGAGAGAAGCAAAGGCTTCATAGCATTTGGCGTGCAGGAATCAACAGCGTAAATAAGAGAAAAAATTGTGTTTAGATGGGAACTTGCTCAGATAGCTCAGTCGGTAAAGTATTGACCTAGAAAGCCAAAGGTCCAGGGTTCAAACCCCAGGCTAAAAATGTAATTTTTGTCTTCAAATATAATTTATCTTAGAGTGAGAAGTGTTAAATTGATAACAAAAACATTTAAAACCTCATAATATTACTTCCTATTATATTTTCAAATCAGCAAGTATTTTGTTACTTCATAGGAAATATTTTTACGTTTTAGCAGATTGAAAAATGGCTATCCAATATTTTAGGATGTTAAAATGCAGAGTCCCGTGTGTACAATGTGAGCAGAGTGAACAAGGCACAGCTGCCGGTGCCTGAAACGTCTCAACTTCACGACGACACACTCAAGTCCTTCTTCAGGAGGCTGAGCTTCACACTCTGCTCAACGTGCCTTCAGGGATCGTAGAGAACAGTAACGCCACCCTCATCTATGTTCTCCAGGTAACTCCATTACTCATATGAAGTGCTTTTTCATGAAGAATGAGTAATGTTTTTTTACATCTTACCTCATAGTTTATCAACACTTTTAAAATCCATATTAAAGCACCGTTGAGGTTATATAATAAGATATTAAATATAAAATTGGTACCTGGTAAGTCAGTCATCCTCAACTTAATTGTTAAACTTCATTGAGTAATTCCAATATGGAGGCTTTTCAAAAACAATGTTTCACCTTCAGTATCAGTCTAAATGGAGAAGATGAATCACTGTTTTTGAGAGGCCTCCATATTGGAACTACTTGATGAAGTTTAACAATTTAGTTGAGGACGACTGACTTACCAGGTACCAATTTTATATTTAACATCTCATAGTTTATGTTTTCTTAAACACGTGAACTGCAGTTTGCAAAACGAAAATCCCTTCCATTTTCAACCGACTTTATGACGACCGGACTTTTCTAAGAATCTCCATCAGTAACGTTGCCATCTGGTACATAAAAATACATACACGGTACTCTATAATCTAAAATTATTAAGTTTTTTATAATGCGGAATTTTGTCTAATATGGAAAAATAAATTGGTCCTATGCGATTCCGCTTTGATTAAGTTTTACTGCACCTGTAAACTGCTTGCCTACCTGCGCATCCTACTCTTTGTACCATTTAGACAAGTTGGATAATATTGTTTATTTTTTATTATTTCACTCACCTCATACTTCATAAATCATAGCAGACCCTGGGTTTCTTCACGTAATTTGTGACATTGTCAATGCTGCGTCACGTTCACAACTGACGTCCAACGGCCTTCTATCCTGCAGACTGACCTCCGTGCCATCTGGTGGCCGACCGAAGAATTTCCAAATCAGTCCTCTTTCTTTATAACCGGGTATTTCAAAGTTCATAGTTGTATTTTCATTCTTGCATATGTAAATTTTTTCCCAAATTGTGAGTTCCTTCGGTTTTTCCAATTGTCATCAATGAAAGTACTCTTCAGACAGATAAAAATACAGGCAAAAAATTCAAGAAGTTCACATACCATCCTTTCGTATTTGACAAGTTTCAAAAAATTTTCAACAAATTCAACATTAAATTAGCACCGAAAAATGATTACAGCTTAGGTAATTTAATAAAAACCAACAAAAATGAAAAAATTGAAGACTGTAAAAAATCGGGAATTTATCAAATTAATTGTAAAGATTGTGAAAAGATATACATAGGAAAAACGAAAAGGAATCTAAATACAAGATTAAAAGAACACCTCAGAAATGTTAAAAATGGAGAAACCGAAAAATCTGCAATAGCTGCACATGCCTGGTCAGAAAAACATAGAATAGAAACCAAAACAAAATTACTTAAACAATTGGAAAACCGAAGGAACTCACAATTTGGGAAAAAAATTTACATATGCAAGAATGAAAATACAACTATGAACTTTGAAATACCCGGTTATAAAGAAAGAGGACTGATTTGGAAATTCTTCGGTCGGCCACCAGATGGCGCGGAGGTCAGTCTGCAGGATAGAAGGCCGTTGGACGTCAGTTGTGAACGTGACGCAGCATTGACAATGTCACAAATTACGTGAAGAAACCCAGGGTCTGCTATGATTTATGAAGTATGAGGTGAGTGAAATAATAAAAAATAAACAATATTAAAGAACCTCATAGTGTTATTTCCTATCTACATAACTTAATAAAGTTGGATAATGTTGACATAATTTCTAATGGATTTTAGATTGTACCTGACTTGAAGAGAAGAAACTTGTACCTTAATATCTTGTAATGAAAACAGACAGACGTGTGAGAGCATAAACTGTACATGAACATGCGTTACCATGGTAACCCGATTGTTGCAGTTATTTTTAAAACTGAACAACAGGTGGTTACACTGTTAAAAATAAAATTACATGAAAAAAAGTTAAAAATAGCAATCATGTTAACATGGACAACGTTCAAAATATATAATGTTACGAAAACATTTGAGAAATTAATGCCTGAATATTCACAAGCCCCGTGGCCTTGTAGTCGGCATTCCAGATGTCCCGGGGTCAGATTCCTGAACTTGTACATCAGGCGTTTTGTCTAATCTTTTTTATATTCCCAATCTATACATCGTACCGAGAGCCGACAACTGACACTCAAACGAACGTCGTAACTTGTCTGAGTCAAAATTTATACTAAACGAAAATTATGTGACGCAGCGAAACGACCTCAAAATAGGGAGCTTCCTCCGCTGCCGCGCGCGATGCATCACAGTCCACAGTCAACGTTAGGAATTGTTTGATCCTTTATCTATGGAGGGACGTAATTACATGTTGGATGTAGGTGATAGATATGTAGCTGCAACACCAAAGTGTATCCCCCGATTTTGTTATCATTAGTTGTCTGAATTGTGGACGCTATTTCAAACACGTATTCACGTTAAGAAAGGCCAAGAAAGGAAAACGAAAATAAAAGAAAAAATCAGAGGTGAAGATAAAGTGGCTGCATGCAGGCCCATCTAGGTCTACATTCTAATTCTACACGAAGTTTGTTTTATATTTTAATTGGAACTTACCTCGTATTCTAGCGAAATTTTACATGCAATCGCAGCTTTCATTTAACGCCATCACGTATTAATTTACATCTGAAAACAAAATATGCTGTTTCCCGATTTTCATGAAATAAAGGAACGCGAAATTGTAATTATTTTTATAGCAAAACAAATTTTGAAATATTATTACTGTCGTAACCACGTGACCGTGATGCTATTGTTGAACCGCGACGTACAAATGTCGTAGCCTATTGAGTGATTTTTCGCATTGTTATCTTTCAAAAACGTAATAAAGAGTTTTATATGTAGTGAAACTTTAACCAGTCTCATGGGCTAGAGGTCAGCGTTCCTGACTACAGTTCATGAGGTCCCAGGTTCAATTCCCGATGTATACATAGCCATTTTTTCTTAAAGGGAATTATTCCTGTGGTTCCCATGGTCTGGAATTTAGGTTAAGTTTAGGTTAAGAACTCTCCTGGCGCCTCATTATCATTTATCACCCATCATACCATCGGGGTAACGTAACTCCGCCTTGCAGGTGCCGCAACCTATGAAATGGATTACAATTCTGCCCAAGCCAGTGGAGAAAGTCAGAAATGACATAAGAGATAACCTGGTGGCGTTAGACGAAACAAATATATAGTGCAACAGGTGTGTAGTAATGCATGTAGCAAGCAAATTATTTATTGATTGTGAATTTACAAGTAATTTTTTAACAGTTTTATGATTTGCCCGAAACAAGACAAAATATTAGTCATTTTTGTCAGTTGATATCAAAGGAATCTGAGGTGAATAAAAAACAGGTTATGGAGTAAGAATATAACATAACCTGCTCGGAGATCAGCGCCCCTAGCGTTAAACAAACTCAATGAGTATTTTACCTTTACTATTATGGATTAGTTTTTACTCATTTATTAAACAAACCAATTTGAAGACGAGTACCCACGGTGTAGGACGAAAAATATATCATTATCAGTTGTTAAATATCTTTCACTTAATTAATTTACAGTTTTTGCATTAAAAGTGAAATTATTTCTTCTACATTTCCGACATTTTGTACTGTTCATAGTTTAAAATTGGATTAGGTTTGTGTTTAGAAAACTAGAATGAAGACCACCTAACAAACACCACAACATGAGTCTCTTGAAAATGGCTGATGTCTGCGTAAAACAATAGATATGCGAATCGTTCTGTTTACTATTCAGCGAACAAATTGTCCAAAAGAACCTGTTTGTGCAAATAACTACCACATTTTTGAACATATACATACTGTACAAAGACGACCTGTCGGTACTTTGGAACATATGCACACTTTACAAGGTCACGGTGTTCTTCGGCGAATGAGGTATCAGCTCAGTATTTTTAATTAATAGTGTATAAAATTAATCAGTTAAAATTATTTAAATTAGCATAAAATTATACAACAATATATAGACTACAAAATAAATGTTGGTTATGCATGATTTGTTTTCACTCCGATCCGACTCACTTAAATAAACTGACATAAAAATCTAATTTCACCAATTAAGGGGTTAACCTCTCCCTATTTACGCACTACTTTCCGGTCTCTTGTGTCACCCGGACACAACCTGTCGGTAGAGCGTGTTAATTTAAGAAATATAACTACAGGGTGCGGCATAAGTCAATTAACCACTGCACATGGTTACAAGGGAAAAATCAGATTGGTTGAAACAGGGGTTTGAATACGGGACCTTGGAATATAATCTCAAACACTACTGCTTGAGGTGATTTTGAAGGATGCATTTTTCAGTATAAAAACCACTAAACCTGCAACATTTACGAGATTTGAAAACACTTTTAGTAATAATGCGAATTGTATGACATCATCTGGAAATCAGTGTTAAAACGACATCATAAATGCTTTAACAATAATGGTGGCCACTTTGAACAATTTAGGTAGTTGTTTTTTGTATAGTTGTTGTAAGCTGCATAAAATAATATATTTGCATTTTCGATTAACTGACTTATGCTGCACCCTGTATTTGGGGAAATTTTGGAGCAGCAGAAATTGTAGATGGACCTTGGGTAATTAGAACAAATGATGAATTGAATAAAAAATTTATAAAATTCGGATTCGATCCCCGGTGGGGACAAGTTCCTTGGGTGCTTTTTGTTCGCGGTTTTTCCTCATCTGTAAGAGAAATACAGTATCAGGAAACTTTTAAGGTCCAAACGGTTCCCGAATATCATATGACCATCTTAATCATCATCATTCATATTCTCCCTAGATTAAGTTTAGGATTAAGGACTCTCCTGGCGCACCACTATTATCATCGACCATCGTATCACCAGGACAGCTGAAGCCCCGTCTTCCGGACGCCCCAACCTCAGAAGCCAGTGCCAGATGAGAACACGAGAAATGTCAAAATTACAACCTGAGGTTTTGAATAAATAAAAGTACAAATATTAATTTGGTTTGACCTTGTATGCAGAATGCGTGATGTAAGACTTTTATTGTTAAAAAAACATTTCCAGTGAAACATTTGTCAACTAGGCTCCAAGTCAGACCGAAAATTATATGCGTTACAAGACTGAATAATCTTATTCTTCTTATTATTCATAATTTGTAGGATTTTAATTCTGTTTATTTCCAAAATCACTCCTCGGAAGAAGACGTGCATTCACTGCATAATCTATATCTTCATATATATATATATATATATATATATATATATTATTCTTCCATACGTGTGTTTGTCACTTAACTCCTAAACGACTGGTCCGATTTTGATAAAATTGTGTGTTGTGTGTGTCTGATTGCGTCCCTCGATTGTTTAGATTCACAATTTGACCCTCTTAAACCATTAGGTGTAGGAGTTCAGCTGAAGTGAAAATTTAAAAATCAGTCTAGCGATCACAATTATCGATGTTTCACAACGAAACTCAGTATATGTTATTAAAATAAACCGAGGTAGGTGTTACCCAAAACTCTGAAATCCGCCCATTTTAAGTGGGGTTTACATGAAATCCGAAAATAAGAATTTACTCTAGCAAACCGCCATGTTTGATTCGTCGAAACGTATAACTTTGTGCATACATATTTTCAGGTATGTGTGAGTGTTTATCTGCTATCATGCTCTAAAACATTAGGTGTAGGAGTTTACCTGAACGAAAATTAAAAAAAAAACATATTTGATTTGTTTAGGAGTAGGAGCGCACTCCAGCCATTAGCAAGTTGAATATAAAAAATTGAATTAGTGACAGGAAGCATTGGAATTAAATCTGTAAATATTCAACTAAATGAAGCTGCAGTGTATAATAAGTGTATTTATTCTAATGTGAAATTATTTGTGTAATGAATGTATTCAAACTTACCAAAACCTGAGCTAATATTTTCCAATCGCTCACGGCACTACACAAACGGAATGAAATTGTAAACCGTTCAAATCGTTGCTACGTTACAATGCAACACTACTCAATTGTTATATCAATCAAAACCCCATTCAAGCGTAACATTTGGATTTTTGCATTATTGGACGATCAAAGACATCGTTCCAGCATGTCCTGCTCATCGCAGTCTACGAGACTTAATTGTTCTTATTATATCTGGTTTACCACGTACCTGATTGTTATGTAGTCTTCACCATTACCTGTGTAACATACTGGCGTCTGCTTTAGAAAATTAATATTTAGCCCATCTTCTTCTCACTTTTGAACACATGTTACAATCGAGTGGGCATGGAATCTACTAGTCTCTGTTCTCATCCCATTTATAACTTAATCCTGAGTGTGGCTTCCTTCGGGAGAGAAGTAAAGTCGTGTCATAGATTTACAGTGGTTATTTCGCGATATAATTAAAATTCGTCACAGAAGTAATTCGTTAAATTAAATTGGTCACAGATATCAGCCGGGTTGTCAGCCACACACATACACACACACGCACATACACGGTCATTTTAAGTGACTACTGTACCCCCTCCGAGCTAAGTTCAAGTTGTAATGTAAACAAACCAGACGTTTGCATTTTAGAATAGCTGTTTTACCTTTAATCGTGTAAGAAAATGTAGTTTGCTCTATAAACTCGAAGTAAAGGAATAAAAATACGTATTTTTTAGAATATGTCTACATAAGTTATACGAGAGAACATCTTAATACTCTTGTATATAATTCTTGTGTCCTTGTGTTTGTCGCTCTACTTAACGACTGGATCCATTTTGATTAAATGTTTAATTGTACTGAACAACTTGTTAGGACGGTATTACTTACTAAATGTGAGAAACGGTCCCCGAACATCACATGGCCATCATAGTCATCATCATTCATATTCGCCTTACATTAAGTTTAGGATTAAGGACTTTCCTGGCGCACCCATTATCATCATCATCGCCCATCACATAATCGAGGCAGCCGTAACCCCGACTTTCTGGTGCCCCATCCTCAGAAGTGTGTTACAACTACGCCAGTGCTAGGAGAGAATGTCAGAAATGTCAAAATGGCAACGTGATGTATTGAATAAAAAAACATAAGAGCACAAACATTAATTTGTTTTCCACTAGACTCCAAGTCAGACCGAAATTTAGACGTTACAAGAGTGAATAATCTTTATATAACGCACTTCTTCTGTACGTGTGTTAGCACTCCACCCCTCCTAATCGAGTGGACGGATTGTGATGAATTTTTGTGTGTGTTTGAGTGGGTCCCTGGATTTTTTTTGTGTGTTAAAAACTTATTTATTTCCAGCATGCTCCATTACATAATTTGCAATACTATATGCTAAATAGCAAAATTAATAAACAATATATTAGTTTATATTTATACACAAAATTTGTTGTCTTTTTCATTCATGCCACTTTTTATATTCAAAATTCTGATATTTTCGAAATATGTTTGACTTACGTATTTTTGAAACGTTTTGTGTTTTTATTCATTATTTCACTAATTTCTAACTGAACAACACGCGTTTCCCTTTCTGTTTTGTATATTCACACACTCACTGGATATAGTCCACTGTTTATGTTGCTGCTTTACTCACATATTTCGTGACATCTCTCATTCTGAGTCTTCAGAAGTTTGTAGTGTTCATGCTTATTACATTTTCCTTCATTTTCCTTTCCTCTCCTTTTCCCTTTCTCCCTTTTTTTTCCTTCATATATTAATTGTTTCGGCGAATCTTGTAAAACTTCTCAAATGCATGGTTAATTGTTGCTTTGTATCTGGATAATTGTCTCCTTCATAGGTCCTTCCATGGTTTAGATTCACAATTGGACCCTCTAAAACCATTACGTGTAGGAATTCACCTGAAGTGAAAATATAAATATCGCTCTATCAGTCACAATTTTTGATGTTTCACAACGAAACTCAGTATATCGTATTAAAATAAACGGAGGAAGGTATTATCCAAAAATGAGCGAAATCCGACAATTAGAATAGGAGGTTTACCTGAAAGCCATGTTTGTTTCGTCTCGGCATATACCATACAATTTAACTAATATTTAATATTTCATTTATTTAGGCGCAGCAACGCACCCCGGGTATTAGCTAGCAGTCTGTATATGTTTGTGACTTCTTAACCCCTCAACAGAACTTCATGTAATTTTGTACATGCATGTTTTCAAGTACGCCGAGCGTTTAGCTGCTTTCTTCCCAGCCATTTATTTGTCCTCGCTGCTTCTCCACGCATCCCTGTCCAACGCCCTCCTCCATCCCCGGACACCGAGCTTCCTCTACTCCATCTCAACTTCGGTCTTCCTCCATCTGGTCTCAGTAGTGTAAGCTTTCTAGTGGTATTCACCTCCTCCATTCTCATTATATGACCAACCCATCTCAGTCTGTAGCCGCTACCTGTTAAGCTCTAAAACCTGCAGATGTAGGAGTTCGCCAGAAACGATTATTAAAAAGCAGCTCTAGCGGTCGCAAATTTCATTGACAACGAATCTCTGTATATGCTATTAAAATAAACCGTGGTAGGTATTATCCGGGGCACGCCGTAGCGTAGTGGTTAAGGCACTGAGCTACAAGCCGGAGGGTCGAGGGTTCAAGTCCCGTTGGGGTCAGGATTTTTAAACTGACCCAAACCCTCTGGCGGCACTATGGCCCTGGGGTCGACTCAGCCTCTAACTGAAATGAGTACCAGACGCTTGTTCTGGGGTAAAGGCGGCCGTCACGCAGGGCTGACAACCCGGCTGACATAAAGTGCCGATTGTCTAGAAAAAGTGGGAGCCTTAACCTCCTACTACCCCAAGGGCCTCCTGAGGCCTGTTGTGGGAATACTTTACCTTTTTAGGTATTATCCAAAAATCAGCGAAATCCGACCAATGAACTGGGGTTTACCTGAAATCTGAAAATTAGATTTGATTATAACAAACTGCTATTTGATTGGTCTAAACATTTAACTTTGCTGTAACTTTGAGTCTACACATTTTCAGGTACGGCGAGTGTTTAGCTGCTCTAATAACATTAGTTGTAGGAGTTCACCTGAAACGAGAATTTAAAAATCATATTTCATTTATTTAGGCGTAGAAGCGCACTCCAGACATCAGCAAGTTGAATATAAAATATTCGATTAGTGACAGGAAGCGTTGGAATTAGATCTTTAAGTATTCAACTAAATGAAGCTGCAGTGTATAATATGAACTGAATTTATTCTAATATGAATTATTTGTAATGAATGTATTCAAAATTACCTAACTTCCATATCCCAAGGTTGAGGTAATATTTTCCACGGCACCACACAAACAGAATGAAATTTTAAACCGTTCAATCGTTGCTACGTTACAATGTAACACTATAGCGATCAAAATCCCAGTAAGAGTAAGAATAAATTATTATTAGTTTTTTTAATATATCAGATGTTGAAGAATAGCTTACATAACAACATGTGTGGCTACCTTTCTGTTTCAAAATTCTCACAAATATTTTTGCAACATTTTTGACAGAAAATTGTGTTCAAAAGAAGAAAACTTAAGAATTATCCAGCAAATAAAATTAATGTACACTTTGCAAAAAAAAATGAACGGCTTCAAAACGCAGAGTCCCTATTACGACCCACTGCGCATGTAGAAGAGATATGACTGTTTTTCACGAGGTAACGCATTGTTAAATGTTTTAAATACGCTGTATTTAGCTCTAATTGTTATAAATAGTTAGAGATCAATCAAGGAGACATATTTCTAGATATTTACGGGTGTTGGACTTATACAATATTACTTAAATTCGACATTTTGAATAAATTTCAACTCCCGTGCATAGTGTAAAAATAAACATGACGACCAGGAATTAGATAACTGCTATCCGACGTGCAAGTAACGTAGATCGTTAAACCAATTACGAAAAAAATATACGAGAGCCAGGGTTCAAATCCCCCGACAATGAGTTTTTGTTGTTTATTTGTATTTCCGCAAAATTCATCCTATAACATTTAATTCTTGCCACGTAATATACTTCCACTTTACACTATAATTAGGTAATAATGCTGTCATCATAAACTCTATTACACTATTTAGCAACCGAAATGAATATGATTGTGTATGCAGTACCGCGTTTTAGTAACAATGGTATAAATGTGTGTAATAAAAATTAATATAGCTTCATATGTGTGTGTGTTTATTTATTATGTATTTGTGAGGAAAACGATTCATCCTTCGATTTAAGAATTTTGTGTATATAGGTCAGGTCGAGCCTAATAATCTCATAGATGATGGATAACAACAACAACAACAACAATAATAATAATAATAATAATAACAATAACGATACCGATGACGATAACGATACAGATGACGATGACGACAAATGTATTCCCAAAACTGTTTATAATTATATACCCAAGAGAACGAAGATATCTGGGCCGTCCTATGAAATGCTGGAGGGAAACTTTTCTATAGGATCGGAACAAGCCTTGACCTAATACTTGATAGGAAGATGAAGTACAAGAAGATAATAATAATAATATATAATAATACTATTTATAAATATATTTATAAATAAATAGTAATAATAATTACAAGACCGGGAAGCATGCAAGAACAAAAATATATATTTGGTTGATGATACACCTGTGAAAAATAACAGAAACAAATCCTGAAATAAAAAAAGGTAAAAAGTTATATTTCCAAATAGTTAGTCCGTTTTTTCTGTAAGAATGGACACCACAGAATACAATAGAAACCATTGTAACAATTGAAAAAATTTAACCTCATCGGGAACTGAACCCGTGACATCTTGCATACGAAAACAAGCCATAAGGCACTGAGGCTAAGCGTTTGTGTTGGCTTGCTGTACATAAATGAATGCTCTTCATTGGACGAAGGGAACGTGTTGTAGCTCTACTGTGCAATTAGTTTACTCGTGTGAATCGCGCGTTAAAACTTCTGAAATATTCGAGAAAAAGAGTCCGCTCATTCTTTTTCCTTTGCTAAGTGCAGATAGAGGTGATAATGTGTTTGTTTCACTGACTTTATATGTTGTGTAATGTTTACAGACTTTTGTGTTGAGGGGAAATAATGTAGATACATTTTTCATTAACCTTATTTTGAGCGTATTTTCAAATTCTTAAGCTCTTACAGATCATATCTTTAACTTCATATCAATTTTTTTAAATTAACTGCGTTCTTTCAGTTCAGAGAGTAAAATCTTATATGTTATGTAATACCACTTTCAATATATATTGATTGTAAATTAAAATTAAGAAATAAACGCATCTGTTTATTTTTACTAGTTATTACCGTATAAATATTAGATCGTGCAGTGTTTATTTTTTTAATTGTGCACTGAGACTTTAACTACTAGTCGTATAATCACTAATTAATTTCTATTTGAAACTTATCTGTGGAATAGGGAGTTTGTTGCGTTTTGTAGGTCTCGGAAAGAAACAAAATACATCGCTCAGGACATGACTCTATGTTTAACGCGCACCACTGCTGTTACAGGCTAATATTTGCATAAGTTGTTAGGAAACTGAAACAACTGTAATGAGAACTGTTAACAGGTTGTTTCCTTAAGATCAAGGGAGAGATGTTTGGGATGTCCTAGAAAATATATGGCGAGAATGTTTCACTGAAACCATTACAGGCTTTGGGCCTTCAACTTGTTTGGAAGAAGAAAGGGATATATATATATATATATATATATATATATATATATACACACATACTGGCTTCAGCTAGAGGTTGGAGGTAATGTTGGAGTCGGTGTATAACAAACTATCTCACTGTCACTATTGAACCCGTAGGTATATATCTGCGCGGACATAAGATCTCCATACATCTCTATCCTGAGCCAATGTTTTTCAATCATTCCCTGTGTAATCTACTTCTCTCAAATCATAGTTAATATTATTTTCCCATCTCATTATTGGTCTACCAACTGGGTATTTTTCCCCTCTGATTTTCTTACAAGAAGCTTCCATGCACCTCTTTCATTTCTCATTCGTGCCACATGTCCTGCCATCGCTGTCTATGAGACTTGACTGCTCATATTATAAGTGACTTCTTAGAAAGACCAGACAGTTCACTGTTATGAAGTCTTATCCATTCACCTGTCTGTTCATCTATCTTTGGTGCAAATATTTTCCTAAGAACTTTTCCTCAAATACTCGTAATCTCTCTTCCTCCCTTAAAGTAAGAGTCCATGTTTAGCATCCATATAATATAAAAACAAAAGCTTGGGGGGGGGAATAGATCACGCTTCATGCAACACGCCACCCTTGTACCGAAAATGTCTAGGAAAAAATCAGTTGCAATGTTTCAAATCTTAATTGTACAGCAGAACATCTACACCAACTTCACATATTCCCATCACCTAGTTGTGTTTTGTGTTGTGATAGCAACAGTGTCATGAATTAGGACCTTATCAAACTAAGTACTGTTTTGAAATCATCTAATTTAATCTGATGGCGAATTATATTGGGAAGTTTACCGTAAACTGACTTTGCTCCTAATGTCAGGGCGTTAAATTTTATACATTTATAACGTTACTGTGTGACACTGAATACAGTGTGTTGTGCAATAAAATTGTAACGGTTTATTTTTCCAATAATCTCAACGAATGTTAAAGATAAAATCTGTAATATTAAGAACGAATTATTTTAGCATCTTCTAAATATTGTTCTCCGAACTCTAGTAAATTGTAAGAAACTACGTTTATCAGTCATTATTTTAAGGTTTAGAGTTCTGAAGTGCTGCAAATTGACCATCTTTCAGCAGTTGAGGATAAAGCATTTCACCAAGTTTTCTTCTTGCACTTCGATTGGATTGTCCTCTAAATTGACGAAGAAAATAAATTATAACTATTTCTTGAGAGTCCTGCTAGTGTCTTACACTAGAACATAATAGTACACAGTTATAAACCAATTAAAATAATTAAAACATAATTCCAGAATTTACGTAACCTACGAATTGAAAGTAAATTAATGCGTTTCATAATAATTTTGTATTATGTAGTAGATAGGGTATGTCTTTTGAACTAGTTCAATTCAGTGAACTACAACATAAAGATTATTTACGTCATTCTAGTGACGTTGTTATGAACGATCAAGTTATAATAAACAGTATTTTCTCGTGATGAAGTCGTCTTTTTTTTAATAATGGACAGGACAAACTATATTTTCTTTTTGGTTTATACTGTTTTTCCTTTTTGTTTTACCTGTTTTGTTAACTTTCTTTTATCCTCACATAGACACAAGGACAGGACAAACACACCCTACCCCGCCAGGAATTGAACCCGGGTCGCCGGAGTGGAAGATAGGGACTCTACCGACTACGCCACGGCGACGGACAATTTTCATTCTTTGTCGTTTTCTTTCGTATACACTGTTCTTCCTTTTTGTTATACCTCTGTTAACCTTTTTATCTTATTCACACATACGAACACAAGACAGGACACACACCCAGACCCAGGGTGGAGATTTAAAATCCCCTACCCCGCCGGGAATCGTACCCTGGTCGCCGGAGTGGAAGGTGGGGACTCTACCGACTTCGCTACGGCGACGGACAAGCTTTAAAAATTAACGGACTAAAATTAAGCCTGACTAATAGAGTATGCTACATTAAAAAATACAAATATCAAGCTAGTGCGAGTAATATTTGTCCCGCGCCGTATTCGATTGGTTAA
Organism: Diploptera punctata; assembly: GCA_030220185.1. Taxonomy (NCBI): domain Eukaryota; kingdom Metazoa; phylum Arthropoda; class Insecta; order Blattodea; family Blaberidae; genus Diploptera; species Diploptera punctata. Next base: position 19,989 of record JASPKZ010008296.1, read on the forward strand.
GTTAGGATGTCTTGGTGCAAAGCTACGGGAGTTGAGCTGGTTCCAGGTCTCCATGGGGGGAAGACATATTCTCATGGAATTTTGGCCAATGTGGGACCGGTGCAAACCCAGCATCTTGAGTCGTTTGGGTAGCTACTGTAAGCAGCAGCTCCAGGTTGAGAAAACCAGCTGTAACAGCTGGAGAACCCAACACATTGACCATATGTCGCCTCTACACTGACTGGATGATTGTCTACATATGTGATGGATGTGAGTCCAGTAGTCAGCTGGTAAGCCTCCTAGGCCTGTCTACTAAATACCGATGTGTTTAAATGTGAACCAAAACAAAGTACATTACGTGTAAACAGTAAGAGGACCGGAGTTGCTGTTCATCTTGATATCGTTAACTAAAACCAGCTTGGTGTTCTATGTGAGGTGGTGTAACCAACTCTCTGACACTATCGGATCGGTAGATTCATGACCGCGCACATATAAACTCTCCATATATCCATATCTAGAACTAATATTTTCAAGTCATTCATATGCAATTTTCCTCACTCAAATCGTGGTTAATATTATTCTCTCACGTCATTCTAGGCAATACCTATTGTACCTTCTATTTCTTATTTTCTATATATAGTTTCTCATTCCGTCTTTCATTCTCCAACCGTTCTACAAGCCATGTCCTTTGTGATTTACGATATTTAACTGTTCTTAATACATCTGACTTCCCGTGAATGTCATTTAACTCTCTGTTATGAAGTCTTCTCCAATCACCTGTCTGTTTGTCTCTATTTGGTTCAAAAATGTTCATAAAAACTTTATTCTCTAGTACTTGTAACGTTATCTCTTGTCTGAATGTAAGAGTCTAAGTTGTGTAACCATATAATAGTAATAGGAGTATAATTGCTGTATCAATTTGCATTTTAACGTTTTTTTTAGAGAAGTTGCCGTTACGGATGTCCATGTAATACCGCACATAGACATTATCACCTACATAGATGCGAGTAAAGAAAGAAAAACATAGACATTACGTGAGAGGTATGTCAAGTAATATTTATTTATTATTATTGGACACACATAAATCCTATGTCACCTGCAGGTATATTGGGGTTATAGTTTGTGACAAAGTTATGGTAATTTATATAATTTGATCTAAACGTAAAGTTTTGTATTATTCTAATTTAAGAATACCGGTACTACATTCTATAAAGGTTTGTACCCAACAAACAACCATCGACAACATCTAGCCATCACAGTTGTTCGTGAATCTCTGTAAATCTTAAGGAATCATCTTTATAGATCATCTCATTCACACGTCTGCAATTGATTGTGTATTTCATTATCTCAGTTTTTGTTATATTCACATGCACTTGTTTTCATCTCTCAGTATTGTAGTTGTAACAGTATGCTTTGCCTCCACTTGCGAGAAGTTTAATAAAATATTTAAAAATTGATATAGGCCTATATGTAATTAAATGACATCAGCTATGTATGAGTATTTTTAAAAGTCTCAAAAATGCTTGAAAATTAAATCATAAGTTGATGTAGAAATAACGTGAATGACATCATATTATCGTTGGATCACATCTATGAACAGAGCATCTAACAAATAAGAAACTTGCTAACGAAATAAAAGACAGCGCTACCTACTAATGTAATCTAAACTAACAAACGTAACTATATAAACATCTTGGCTATTGGCTGTGGATCAAATTTGAATAATCGTATTGGCAAATTTCGATAACTATAAATCGATTGAGGGTCTTTCCACTTTTCAGCGGTTGCCCTTTTACCAGCCGGCTACTGGCCCTTCACATCCACATGTGACAATCAGAGAGGTAGATGATCAACAGCCAGTGTAGGGGTGACATGTGGTTAGCATGTCGAGTCCCCCATCCGTTATAGCTGGTTCCTCAACCTGGAGCCGCTACTTATTGTAGCTACCCAATTGACTCACGATGCTGGGTGGGCACCGGTCCCATACTAGCCGAAATACCATGAGAAAATTTCTTCCCCCATGGAGACTCGAACCAGCGCAAGTCCCGTAGCTCTGCGCCAAGGTTTCCTACCTTAACCGCTCGGCTACGGCGCGGGACTTAACTATAAATACAGTTCAATTATTACAAACAGGAATGAGATGCGCAAAGAAATTATACATAGGTTCAATTCTGGAAATGCGTGCTATTATGTATTACAGAGACTCTTGACTTCCCAACTCCTTTCGAAAAGACGTTAAACTGAAAATATATAAAACTATTATTCTGTCAGTTATATGGACTCCTGCTTTAAATGAGGAATGGAGATTGTGAGTATTTGCAAATAATGTTCTTAGGAAAATTTCTGCACCTAAAACAGGTGAATGGAGATGAGTACTTAGTTTCTATAAGAAGCCAGATATTAATAAAAAAGAGTTCAGTCACGTAGACTGTGGCACGAATGGGGAATGAAGCCTCTTGTAGGTGACCCAGAGAGAAAACACCCTATTGGTAGACCAAGGAGGAGGTGGGAGAATAACATTAATTATGATTAGAGAGAAGTACATTATACAGGGAATGATTGGAAAACATTAGCTCAGGATGGTATGTAAGGAGAAATGATGTCCGCGCGGCGATGTGCCACTGAGTTAGACTTGATATGTCCATACAGGCTAATCTCGCTAGAATAACGTTCACCAGTTCACAAATTTACCTTTCTTCACAATTACCAACTGTTCTTTAAATAGGTGTGAGAGGTTCTACGTCTGTGTATTGTCTTTGAAGCAGAAACAATCACTTAAAGTAACATTCTAAGATGTACACATTTTGAATGGGAAGGTATTGAATAATAATAGGAGTATAGGGATTAAAATAAATGTAACTATCCATCCATAGTAATTCTGCCCGAGGAAGGTCTTTCACTGCAATCATAGTATTTTCATGCTATGTTTTGCAGCTTTACTAGGGAATTGTAGGTGTGGTAGCTTCCCGTTGCTTTCCACACCGGTGAAGGATAGTGATGGTAATAATAATAATGATGATGATGATGATGATGATGATGGTCGGATGATTTTCGGGGACCGTTGGGCCTTAAGGTTCCAAGCATCTGCCTTACAGGTCAGGACAAACCCCGAAAAAATCTCACCCCGGAGCCTGTTCCGACAGGGAATCGAACCCGGCCCGCTGCGTGACAAGGCAGCACGCTACCTCGAGACCACAGCGGTGGATAGAATTACTATAATAATCTATAATACAAGACCAGAAATAAACATAGCAACTTGTGTATTGTAATTCACTTTTTCTTTGCCATAAAAATTACCGTAGACTATTAAACATTTTCAATAATTGTGCCTAAGCTACTTAATTGTCAAGTTATAGAACTAGCCACTGATGTTGTGTCTATGATATTGTGCCTGAGCTACTTAATTGTCAAGTTATAGAACCAGCCACTGATGTTGTGTCTATGATATTGTGCCTGAGCTACTTAATTGTCAAGTTATAGAACCAGCCACTGATGTTGTGTCTATGATATTGTGCCTGAGCTACTTAATTGTCAAGTTATAGAACTAGCCACTGATGTTGTATCTATGATATTGTGCCTGAGCTACTTAATTGTCAAGTTATAGAACCAGCCACTGATGTTGTATCTATGATATTGTGCCTGAGCTACTTAATTGTCAAGTTATAGAACCAGCCACTGATGTTGTGTCTATGATATTGTGCCTGAGCTACTTAATTGTCAAGTTATAGAACCAGCCACTGATGTTGTGTCTATGATATTGTGCCTGAGCTACTTAATTGTCAAGTTATAGAACCAGCCACTGATGTTGTGTCTATGATATTGTGCCTGAGCTACTTAATTGTCAAGTTATAGAACTAGCCACTGATGTTGTATCTATGATATTGGGTTTAACCCTTAAATTGACAACATATCCTATAACATAAAATGGTTTAATTTGATTAACATAAAAAACAATATAAATGCGTGTGAGTACAATATATTTAAATGTAGCCGAATTACACAATATTCAGCAATAACTTTGTTTCTTATGATTTTGTTCTTTCTGTAGTCTGAAAGATTTCAATAATTCTCACGAGAAATTAATTTTTCGACAATTTAAGTATCATTTCATTATTTGATCTGTTCAATTGGCCATTATAGATGTTACAGTTACTTGTTAGTTTTGTATTGTGCCATGTCTGAAAAAAAAGGCTTAAATTACTCAAATTATTAAGAACTCTTATAAAACCTTTTACACTTACTTACTTTACACAATTACGAAAAATAATCTTTAAATTTGACTTTGTGTCATTTATCTTATTTAACAACTCTAAATATGTAATGTATATTTTAACTTACGGTATAATAACATTTCCTTATTGTCTTCGAACGACTACTGGATACACACTATAGTACAGTCATTTGGTAGTTTTACCTGGAAAGTTTTCCGGGAGTTTTAAAAATGGGCAATTTTATAGATTTCGTTGAGCTCTTTCCGAATTTCAACTTTGCCACCTCGTATCTTCGCCGCTCGCGCTGCCATCTTGGAAAAATGGCGCCTAAATGTAATTTCTTGATAATACCTCCTTTCCGACTCATTTTATGATAAAAATATTTATATACAAAATTAAACTAGAGACAATATCCTACAGTTCATGTAATAATCGTTTTTTCGTAAAATCAATAGTTTCGGCGTACGAGCGCCGCAAAATGTAGTTCAACATGCGTTTAGGCCAAAAAAATTCATTTCCACACCATCTTGAAGAGCGTTTTTTATCGTGGTATCCCCAGTAGCTCTAATCCACATGCAATTCACTATTTCAAAATTTAGCGCATTTTCCTTCGCTTCGCTTTTCTTGATGGACCAGGTGTTGCGAGTTTATTGCATTTAGTACCGATCCAAACGTCACAGACCGAACTTTCTTCCACATCATCCGCGATGGGATTACGTATCAGTTTCATCGCAATTCTCTTCCTTCTCGATTTCATCATAAGTTTGCTCAAATTTAGTCTCCGTTCCACCCTCTTTATCGCTATCTTATGGTGGAACTTGCGAGTTACTACAGGTACCACTGCAATTCGTGCGTATAACGGAGCACTTTAACCCAGCCTTTCTGCATCCACAGGCTTTCTGATAGGCATATCTCTTTTTGCATTCGCTGTGGGCTCGAATGTGATGAAAGGATTTAGCCCGTTCTTGTTTCTTTTCCATTCTTATTGCTCTGCATTTTGTTTATTTCCATACCACTGCTGAACCTGGTGATAGGTTGTCGTGCTGCTACTTCTGTTGGTGGTAGCGACGCAATATTAAATTTACTTTTACGGTATATGCTAATGTTGTGAAGCATGCATATCTATAGCTGTTTAAAGACATACCTTTCTTACATTTCACGTTACTGTAACTGTATAATTCAAGAAGGAAGCGTTCTCCGGGTTTAGCAATTATCTCTGGATCAGCATTTGGATTTTTTAATAACTGGATAACTTTGTTTCAATTTCATTTTTCCTTGATTAAATAATGCTGATGTTGTATCACAGCTACTGAAGGCATGCAAGAATAAAACGTGATCTGCGGCTGTTTTATCTAGGATACTTTTTCTGTGAATATATTTGTTGCGAAATTTTTCCTTTTCCTGGTTTGAGAATATATATGTTTGAACGTGTAGATAAAGCCGTTAAAAGAATAAGAAATTCTATATCACCGACGGAAGATACTTATTATACCGAGTGATTTGGAATTGCGGTGAATTGTTTTCATCCATTTGCAATAAGTGCATTACCTACGTTAGATCGAACTTAACATCCAATGACATTATGGTATTTGGCGGATATCCGCAATATATAGCAAACCATATAACCAAATATACGGAGCAATCACGATCACTAAAAACTGCTTCAGTAGACATACTTTCTGACGAGACAGTGATCCCAACTGTGTCACAAAATAAATTCCTGGGCAATTATTCAAACATGAACAGCGTCATTGGAATGTTGAAGACAAAATTTGAAGCTGAGAATTCATGGTCAAACAAGCCACGGAAGATGCGGATACGCTAATAATCAATATCATAATAAGCGTTTCATCGGCACTTAATTTCGTAATGATTGTCGCCGAAGATATAGCTCTTCTTATTCGTTTGACGGCTTTATCTACACGTTCAAACATATATATTCTCAAACCAGGAAAAGGAAAAATTTCGCAACAAATATATTCACAGAAAAAGTATCCTAGATAAAACAGCCGCAGATCACGTTTTATTCTTGCATGCCTTCAGTAGCTGTGATACAACATCAGCATTATTTAATCAAGGAAAAATGAAATTGAAACAAAGTTATCCAGTTATTAAAAAATCCAAATGCTGATTCAGAGATAATTGCTAAACCCGGAGAACGCTTCCTTCTTGAATTACACGGTTACAGTAACGTGAAATGTAAGAAAAGTATGTCTTTAAACAGCTATAGATATGCATGCTTCACAAAATTAGCATATACCGTAAAAGTAAATTTAATATTGCGTCGCTACCACCAACAGAAGCAGCAGCACCAGTTTCAGCAGTGGTATGGAAATAAACAAAATGCAGAGCAATAAGAATGGAAAAGAAACAAGAACGGGCTAAATCCTTTCATCACATTCGAGCCCACAGCGAATGCAAAAAGAGATATGCCTATCAGAAAGCCTGTGGATGCAGAACGGCTGGGTTAAAGTGCTCCGTTATACGCACGAATTGCAGTGGTACCTGTAGTAACTCGCAAGTTCCACCATAAGATAGCGATAAAGAGGGTGGAACGGAGACTAAATTTGAGCAAACTTATGATGAAATCGAGAAGGAAGAGAATTGCGATGAAACTGATACGTAATCCCATCGCGGATGATGTGGAAGAAAGTTCGGTCTGTGACGTTTGGATCGGTACTAAATGCAATAAACTCGCAACACCTGGTCCATCAAGAAAAGCGAAGCGAAGGAAAATGCGCTAAATTTTGAAATAGTGAATTGCATGTGGATTAGAGCTACTGGGGATACCACGATAAAAAAACGCTCTTCAAGATGGTGTGGAAATGAATTTTTTCGAGAAGGAAGACGATTGCGATAACAGTGATAGGTAATCCTATCAAGGATGATGTGGAAAAAAGTTCGGTCTGTGACGTTTCGATCGGTACTAAAGACAATGAACTCGCAACACCTGGTCCATCAAGAAAAGCGAAGCGAAGGAAAATGCGCTAAATTTTGAAATAGTGAATTGCATGTGGATTAGAGCTACTGGGGCTACCAGATTAAAAAAACACCCCGCTTACTCTACCTCAAGATAGCGTGGAAATGAGTTTTTTTGGCCTAAACGCGTGTTGAACTACATTTTGCGGCGCTCGTACGCCGAAACTATTGATTTTACGAAAAGAAGATTATTACATGAACTGTAGGAAATTCTCTAGTTTAATTTTGTATATAAATATTTTTATCATAAAATGAGTTGGAAAGGAGGTATTATCAAAAAAACTGCATTTAGGCGCCATTTTTCCAAGATGGCGGCGCGAGCAGCAACGATACGAGGTGGCAAAGTTGAAATTCGGAAAGAGCACATCGAAATCTATAAAATTGCCCATTTTTAAAACTCCCGGAAAACTTTCCAGGTAACCTCTTTTTTTTAGACCCAAATGACTGTACTACTACTAGATCATAGAAAGATGACATGTTACAAAATTTACACATTGTATTTTAGGAAACAAAATTTCTGGTTGTAAGTAGAGTTCGGATTTTTATCTAATATTAATCTATAAATATATACATAAATATTTATTGAAAATAGTCAAAATCATTCCATCACTTCTCCATACTCATGTCATTAATCTTATTTGTTCTGCTGCTGTGTTGTTTCACAGACCTTAATAACAACCTCTCGACCGGACACCATTACAGTGTTTACATTTACCGGATGTTAATGGAGATTTTTTATCTTCATAGAACTCGAAATATCCTATACAGCAGTTTGTAATTTTCTAAAATACTCAAGATTACATGGTTTTTAACTTCCGGATTTTTTTATTTTTATGTAAGTTCACTTGTTTAATAAGTTCGGATATATTTTAACAACATTTAACATAAATCTCGCCAATTGTGGTACCTGTATTATTGCTTTCATATAAGTGATGAAGTTATGCTAGCGTTTATAAACAATTCTACTTTGAAAAACTAAAAAAAATATGCCGTGCTTTGTATTTCAGAGTCAAAGCCATGCACTGTTTTTTTAAAGTGACTACCGTCCCTCTACACAAGGGCATTCTACTTAACAAAGTAATGGATTCTAGGCTACAAACATATTAAAACATTAAATATAATTAAGCCAATTTTTTCTTAATATGCAGTAAATGAAAGTATGCATGGTTATTCATTCATTTACGTTTTTTCTTTTACCTCCCTTTTATACCAGTGTTTCGAGACCTGCTTACCTTTTTCATATATTTTTAATAATGTGTTTCCGTCTAAACCAGACCTCTGTTTAGAAAACATGTTCCTTTTCCATGAAGACACTTCTTGCCATACTCGTATTACGGAATACAATTACAGAACATACCGATGTGAGATTGTTGAAATAATTCCTGTCCTAAAAAATGTGTTACTAGAGTTTATGTAGTAATTATTATCCAACAATTTGTTGTTACTATAGTTTTTTAAAACACCATGACAATCTGGGTAGCATTAGTATTAGTCTTAGGAAAATAATAGGCTAACGTTAGAGGACTTTGTGGCCTATTAAGAGGAAAGAATAACACTGGTCTGCAAAATCAAACTTCTTTTAATCATCTGAAATATAAATGTCTCTCTAGACCAATTTTTCATGTTGATTACAAAAATGCTTTTCAATCTTTTCTAGCACGTACAGTTTTTACTATGGATATAATATATATATTTAGATGTTATAACACATATATATATATATAGATGTTATTAGCCTACATATATAAGAAAAATGTATGTTTGTGTTGGAATACTTGAGTAGCTCAGTAGGTTAGAGCGCTAAATGTACAGACTTTGGAGACACGGTATGTATATACATGTGTTATTGCGGCAGGTTATACTGATATCCATAAATGTAAGACCTAAAAAAATTAAATGATAATAGTATATTACGATGCAAGGTTGGGAATTGTTTTTTAGAGAATCGAGGAAAATGTTTAAAGACCGAACGATAGCGTGTGTTGTACATTATTTTTTGCGTGATGGTGTTTTCAAAATATTAAATAATAGTAAAATAATAACATCATTGTTGGAAACAATTGACTAACGTTAAGAGTATAGGCAATGTATATTAGTTGAAACTACGGGAGGCCGTGAGATCAATTAGTGATAAAATGACAAGTATGTATTTATTGATTTATATTGCTTCAAATAAAGGTTATTTAATTTAAAATGCAGTAATTTTTTTCGTATAATGTATATTAACACTACCTTTTGGATATTTTGTGTATATACCTTGTATGTAGTATACATAGAGGGTAGTGCTTTTACTTCCCGCACGTGTATTGTAATATGTAATATGACATTATAGTTATTTTATTACATTATAGTTATTTAGGTTGGCAACCCCGAAATGTAGGAAGTTGAACTTTCATTAAAGGTCGCCATTGCTGTAAGTACGACAAAACGCACTATCGCGCAAAAATAAACATTATTTGTGTCATTTAAACGATGTATACTTCCTGTTTCTCTGGGACATATTTTCTGGAGCATCCAGCAGTGATCTACCAGCACACAATCATTCCAGAAACCTTGGTAACTTTCCTAAGTTATCTTTATGTTCTGGTGAAAACTTTCCTTTTGTTCATAAATCCACACAGGTTCTAGATGAGAATGCAGGAAGTTAACTTTTAATGATATACGACATCACATTCTGTATACGATTTAACAAGTTTGTTAATACCATTCTTCAAAACAGGAGCTTTCTTCATTATTAACAAATTACTTACAAACACATTTGAAATTTTCGCAAAGTGCTTATTCATTGTCTATCAGAGTATTAAAGAAACTTAATTAAAAAAAATTCTTGAACTTGAAGAAAACACACCGTCATTTAATTTTATTTTCACTCATTCTGTTTAAAGCAGCGGTACTCATTTCGCGGCCCTTGAAGATTTTATTAAGGCTCTTGGAATAATTTTACCTTCATTACATTACATTTAAATTTTAAATTCTAACTATAAAATAATACTATCTTATTGAAATTCTATAAAACTTTGGATATCCCTGTGTCATTCCGAGCAGCACAGTACCGCACGTGTCCAACAATGCAATGCAATGTCCTGGCTAGTGTTATTGGTTTTGAATATGTGTACGTTTGTTTTTAAAACCGTTTAAACTTCTACATTGTCGTCCGAATCTTTCACAATGAAATATTATACAATTTAGTTTCTATGAACAAGCGACTGGATACTGTGTGTTACCTAATCAGTTGAAGTGAAGTGAAGTGAATTTCAGTGTTTAATAGTGGCTGGTGTTTTTTCGAAAGGGAAAAAGAGAAAACTCGAAGATGAAGGAAGAGTTTTTCAAGATACTTGGGAGCATGAATTTTTCTTCATACCTGCTAAAAAGGAAGGCAGTGCGATGTGTTTATTATGTCGAGACGTAGTTCAAGGTTATAAACGATTTAACTTTAATAGGCATTATCATACGGTGCATTCAAATTTTGAGTGCAAATATCCCAAAGATTCTAAATTAAGAGCAGAAAAACTAAAAACATTAAAAATGTCAATAGTGTTTGAACGGAAAATGATGTTGGATACCGTAAGTGAAAATAAATTGATAACAAAAACATCATATGAAGTAGCAGAAATCTTGGCACGCAAAATAAAACCGTTTGCCGATGTAGAGATTTTTAAGGTGTGTTTTCTAGTCGTTTGTGACACATTATTTTCTAAATTCCCAAATGCAAAACAGATAAAAAGTGACATACAAAATTTACTACTTTCCGATCCTACTTGTGTTAGGAGAGTTAACGAAATGTCTGTAGACATGCTCCTTTGTACTCTCGATGAAATTCGTGAATGTGACTATTTCAGCCTTGCTCTGGATTCGTCCACAGATATTAGTTCCACCTCTCAGTTGCTTTTATTTGTTAAATATCGTAATAAGATAGATATTATAAAGGAATAATTTTTAACTGTAATACCTATGACGGGTCAGACACGGGGAATAGATTTTTTTGAAGCAGTTAAATCTTTTTTTGACAAATACAAAATAGACCTAAACAAACTTTTCTCAGTGTGCACTGACGGTTGTCCCTCTATGGTAGGTTGTCATACAGGATTCATTTCTCTGTTAAAAAAACATTTAAATAGAGACCACTTATTAACATACCATTGCATTTTACATCAAGAAAATCTTGCTGCTAAATTTGACGAAACTTTTAGATCTGTGATGAAGAAAGTAATTAACATTGTTAATTTCATTAGATCACGTGAACTAAATCATACGCAATTGATAGAAATTCTCAAAGAGCTTAATTCACAGTATGATGATGTTATTTATCACAGTGAGGTCAGGTGGCTGAGTAAAGGAAGAGTTTTGGAACGATTTTTTAATCTTCGCCATGAAATAAAACTCTTTTTAAGTGAACGAGATAAAGAAGACCCTGAACTAGACTCTTCTTCATGGTGGTTAAAAGTTGTCTTCCTGGCTGACATAACAGGAATGCTGAATGATGTCCAAATTAAAATGCAAGGTACAAATAAACTTATTACTCAGCTCACAAGTGCAATTTTTTCTTTAGAAGAGAAATAAAAAATGTATACAGAAGAACTTAGTAATAATGATTTCACTAGTTTCCCATGTTTCCAACATCTTATTGAAGAATGTTCAGAGGAAGAAGTAAACTTGCAACCCTTCATAGAATTGCTCACTGTACTACACCATGATTTCAGCGCGAGATTTAATGATTTTATTAAGTTTCAAAACCCATTTCGATTAGTTGAAAATCCCTGGTCAATAACGACAACAGATGTAACTGGGTTGTCAATTTTTGGTCCTGAGATTAGAAATCTAAAAAATGAACTTATTGATGTCCAGCAGGATTCAGAACTGGAAGGTATTTTTCAAGAGAAACGAAAAACGAATTCAATTTTAGAGTTTTGGAATACAGTTCCAGAAAAAGAGTTCGAAAACTTGGTGTCGTGTGCATATAAAATTCTGTGTCTTTTTGGATCAACGTATGTTTGTGAAATGACTTTCAGTAAGATAAAGTTCATCAAGGGTAAAAATAGATCTCGTCTCACCAATGTGAACTTGGAAAACCTGCTGCGGATATGTGTGGCAAATCAACCAGCTCGTATTGACAAAATTGTGCAGGAGAGTAGCAGAGTTCGACCGTCAACTTCACAGCAGTAAAATACACAACTGTAAGTTGCCTTAAAATTATGTACAGTACCCTAATAATAATAATAATAATAATAATAATAATAATAATAATAATAAAATAATAAGCAGTTAATTATTAACAAAAATTAAATGACAGTAATCAGTAATTGCGTTTTGTCCATAAACGTAAAAAAAAAGCTGCGTGTTATCAAGACTGAGAACTGTGACATTTGGTGCGGCTCTCGAACAGATATAGTTTCTTATACTTGGCTCTCTTGTAATTTCTAGTGAGTACCACTGGTCTAAAGCCTATCTGAATTAACTAATAATATTGCTAATATTGGAAAAAGGAATCTTGTAATAGACTGATATTATTTCGGAGTGTGACACTACTAGATAAAAATGTATATAATAATAGTTAAGTCTAATAATCTACAATGGACAGGACATAAGGCACGGAAGATGAATCAAAGAGAGCATGGAAACTTTGTGTAGGTACACCAGAAGGAAAATGCTCAGTTGGTAGACCAAGAATGAAATGGGAGAGTAACATTGTCTATGATTTGGGGAAGTAGATTATACAAGAGATGGTTGGAAAATGCCTTTAGCTTTGGACTCGTACGAAGCTATTAACTCGGCTCAGTGGAAACAGGGGGCTTAGGCTGTAACTTGATGTTGAGTGATTCCGGGTTCTGTGGCCGTGGTCCATAGTTGGTGTTGATACCAGACGTTTCGCCCTCAACTGCGGAGGGCATCTTCAGTGGCGAGTGCTTCTAGGCGTGTTTCCTGGTCGGAAGCTCTACTTAGAGCTCTAAGTAGAGCTTCCGACCAGGAAACACGCCTAGAAGCACTCGCCACTGAAGATGCCCTCCGCAGTTGAGGGCGAAACGTCTGGTATCAACACCAACTATGGACCACGGCCACAGAACCCGGAATCACTCAACATCATGATTACCGGCCGTGAAAGCCTGCATTCAACTATTAGGCTGTAACTGTTTACAACTGAGTAACACCTGACAGGCGCGGGGGTGAACACTAATATATTAGTGTCTAAGTCTTGTCAGGGACCCAGTCTCTTGGGTAATATCGAGAGCCCCTGCCCAGGGATACGGGCGAAGACTTTAATGGCAATAACGAGTAGGAATCCCCTTTGACTTACAAGACCAGGCAAAACAACCGCAACTATGGCCGAAGGGAGTTATCGTGAGGCAGTATATTTTTCGGAGACAACAAAGGCAAGGTATACGACTATAACAAACAATCATGTAACGGAAATCCAAAATCAGCAACAACAATACAGACCCCTGCAAACTTAAGGAATGTAATAAACGCGGTACCGAAAAGGGGACCCCGTGTTCCGGATAGCACGTTACGAACGGTGAACAACAACAATAACGCGAATGACCACGTCAAAATAATGGAATGGAACGTGGAAGGACTGAACTCCGTATTAACCGCGATGCCCATAATTACATTTCAAGAAAATGATATACTATTTTTCTCAGAAACTTTCTGCATGGAAGACACAGAAATATCCAACTTTTATGGAATTCACTCCCCAGCCAAAAAAGGAGATAAAGGTCGTCCCTCAGGGGGACTAAGCTGCTTTGTAAAATCGCATCTACAACCCCTCAACGGAATCATCTGTACAGAGAACACATTAACGATATCCACCAGAATAGTAAACATAATTGGTGCATACTTCGCGCCCAACACTGAACCCGAGAGCATCATAGATGACCTAGGAAGAGCTCTGGAGAACATAGACGACGGTAAACCAACCATTCTAATGGGAGACCTCAACTGTCGCATAGATAAGTGGAACACAAAAACCCAAGCGGTAATAGACTTCCTCCTAGACTATAGACTGCGACTCCTAAACCGAGAACAGGAATTTACCTATATAGCTCCAAACGGGAGGAGTACAATCGACCTGGTCTTCACAGATAGCCAGGGACAAGCCCAAGTCAAAATAGGAAAATATGCAATTAGAAAACACCTACCAGTAATAACTAAACTCCAGCTGAGTCACCTAAGACATCCAAGACCAAACTGCAACCATAGAACAAAAATATCACGACATATCGACGAAGAAAAATGGCAAGCAAGCAAAGCAGAAATACCGGCAATAATAAGTATGATGAGACAGGGAAATCTTGACGGAGCAACAGCAGCCTTGACCGAGAACATCGCACAGGCCACCAATAAGGTAACCAGGGCCACACGCACGGCGAAGCCATGGTTCGACGAGGAATGTTACTTATCAAGGCAAAGAACTCTACAGCTCCTCCACGAAGCCAGAAAACCTGAAAACATCGCACTAACGGACTACGCAGAACAACGCCGGGAGTACAAACGCCTACTAAAAGAAAAGAAGACAGCCTATGATCTACACCTAGAACAAATCCTAATCGCCGAAACAGAAATTAAGCCATATAATATATTAAGGACTTCCAAGAAACGTCACCCAACTCCTCTCGTGAATCTGGAGCAATGGGAAACCCACTTCAGAAACCTACTAGGAGAGAAGGGCGAAACAGCAGTTGATCCAGCGCCGCACATGCATAATACAAGAACAGAACTCGACGATCCAATCACTCCTGACGATGTAGCCCGCTTCATAAGCAGTACTAAAAACAACAAGGCTGCTGGTCCGGATGGGATATTCGCAGAACACCTGAAAACCTTGTCTCAAGATCTGGCAGTACCGCAAGCCCTCCTATACAACGAATGCCTCACGAACAGCACAATCCCACAGCAATGGAGAAAGACAATAATAGTGGTACTCCACAAAGGCAAAGGCAGGAAAGACGACCCAAACAGTTACAGGGGAATCGCTTTGGAGAACACAATGTTCAAACTATTCTCCAAAATCATACTAGAGCGCATCGAGCTAAGATTACGAGCAAACATCCCCACGAATCAATTAGGATTCACTCCAGGCAGATCGACTTTACATGCAGTACAAGAAATCCTAGTTGAGATAGAAAATAGCATGACACAACCAAACACCCCCCTGTATGCAATATTCATAGATTATTCAAAAGCATTTGACAGCATTAACAAAAAAGTTACTTTGCCACAAGCTGGAGAATGCACTGGGCAGGTCAAGTCGCGAGCTGGAGACAATAAAATCGATTCTCAGCACCAACTATGTAGCAATCTACGATGGCATATCAATGTCAAAAGAAATTGCTCAAACACGAGGAGTCCTACAAGGAGACCCACTGAGCCCAGTCCTCTTTAACATTATGACGGCCGATATTGGACAAGCTATAAACGCAAGAAATACAAAGCTATTAATGTATGCCGATGACATGGCCATTCTTTCCAAGAGTCCTGAAGATCTACAGGAGGCCATGAAGAATATCAGAAAATGGGCGTCAGAAAATTCAATGGAAATAAATAGCTCCAAAACAAAAGCAATGAAGTTCAGAAGAGGAGGCAGATTATCAAAAAATGACCACTTTATGTGCGGCGACTCAGCCCTAGAAATAGTCCCCAACTTTAAGTACCTGGGAGTGACGCTGCAGACCACTGGAACCACGTTCACCATGCATATACAAGACAGGACCACAGCGGCAATAAATTCGATGTTCGACATCCCCAAGCTTGAGAGACTGTCCCTGCCAACGGCGATGGCACTGTTCCAACTCAAGGTAGCACCAGCGGCCACATACGGTATTCAGATAATTTGGATTCACCTAACAGCGAAAAACCTCAAGAAATTGGAGAATGTCAAAGCCAGATATCTCAAGAGGGCCTTGTCACTCTCAAAGTGCACAAGAAACAGCTACGCCTACAGAATAGCACATGAATCCTACTTCATTGAGGACATCAAGCTTCGCTTCAATCTACCAGAAACCCAGGCATATAAAGACGCCATCAAAGAGAGACAAAACAAAGCCAATGCAATACCGATGGAAATAATGGACACAGAAACAATGAAAACCGATGTGTGGAAAGGACCGAACTTCCAACTTCGCCACCTATACACACGCTTCGCCGCGCATGGTTTCCACTGGAAAATATGTCAGAATCCGTCATACCACGACCCGAAGGAGGACTGCAGATGTAAGCTTTGCGACGAGCCATGCTCTAGGTACCACCTAATGAAATGCCAAAGCAGAAATCAGCCTCTCACCAAAATTACAAAAGACTGGTGAAAATTCTAAATGTACACATTGTGTTTAATAAAATCAATTCAAATGTTGTAATTGGCGGAAGAGGCAACCCTCTCCTTAGGGCGAAATATAAAGACCCATCTCCGGGGTAACAAGGAGAAAGCCCTCAAAAGTGTGAGAAGAGCGGAAGAGGGCTGATATAATGGGGGGGGTTATGACGATGAACCTAAAGAAGGCAGCCCCTTCAATCGTCTTACCCTGCGAGGTGCCAGTAACACTTTCAGGGGACAATTTACTTTACTAAATGTTCTCATGAAAGCAACCTGACTGCCAGAAGAAAGATTGCTACATTATAAACCGCACGGAAGGAGAAATATTGGACGCCGACACAGAAGATGGTCTGAACAATGTTAACAATTTTAGCTTTCATGAAACCGAAACGAGCCAACAGCCTTAATCCCTGGATGATGACGATGATTGGAAAACATTAGCTGGGGATACGGATGGATATTATGTCCGCGAGGCCATGAACCAGTGAGTTATGATACTACCAGGGCTAGTACTACTATCACAATAATAATAGGTTTCATAATATTCGACTATTAACTCGTGCCCCAAATGGTAAGCAATCACCAATCACGTTTGAATTAAATTTGTTTTACAGCCAATGACAGTCGTGTTTCACCTCGCTATTTATCGATTTCTCTTTATCAGCTCCTTGTTTTGTGATCCTCCTTTTTAATATTCTGAACGACCAGCCTAATGGGCTAGTGGTCAGCGTTACTGATTACTGTTCATGAGGTGCCGGGTTCGATTCCCGGTTAGATCATAGGATTTTTTCTTAAAGGGAATTATTTCTGTGTTTGCCCATGGTCTAGAGTTTAGGTTAAGAGCTCTCCTGGCGCTTCATTATCATGTATCACCCATCATATCATTGGGGTAACGCAATTCCTGTTTCCAGGTGTCGCAACCTAAGAAATGGATTACAATTCCGCCAATGCCAGGTGAGACAGCGAAAAATATCATAAAAGACAACCTGGTGGCAAAGAAAATAATATATTCTGAAAGCTCAGAGCATTATTTATCTCCGACAAATACATTGAATATAGCAAATAATGAACAGACTCCTTGATTTTACTTAGTTTTTACTAAAAAAATAAATTAGTAGGATATAATATTGATTATAATATATAGTTTGATGTTTCATTATTTCTCCACTAGGGTGCATTCTTGCAATATTGCGATCCTATTTGACAATAAATAATATGATCAAGTTAGAGTATATTTCTGATTTGGTTTCAAACATCGCAATTTAAATTAAATATATAAATATATTAAGATACCGATAACTGTATTTAAATAATGACTTTTGAGTAAACAGCTTAATTTAATTTGTTAAATAACCCTAGCAAATGCCACTCTTGATTTTCAAATCCTCTAAATAAATTGGGAAATCAGTCCTCGCATTACTTATGACTATTTAACTCATGCCCTAAATGGGAGTCAATGACCAATCACGCTTCAATGAATTTCGTTTTGCAACCAATCACAGTCGTGTTTCACCTCGATATTTATCTACTTCTGTTTAACATATTAAGAAAGCTCCTGCTTTTTAATATTCAGAACATGTCATAGCGTTATTTTGCAGGGACTGACTCTACAACAAGTATGTTGAATATAGCAAATAATGAACAGATTCCTTCAACCTACACATTTGATAATTGTGTGTTCAATAACAGAGGAAGTCCGATGTTTCAGGGTCCCCTTACGAGGGTTTGTTGATGTGAATGTATGGAATCTATAGCTTATTAAACGAAACTTGAGTATATGTGAATATATGAAACTTGAAGCCGGGGCTAATGTATTTTACAGGAACCCGGGGTTCTACCTATTAAGGAGGACCAAAATCGATCGCTCACCGCCAACACTTAAGTGATGGCCGCAGAGCTTTCCATCTATCTATCTAAACAATATAACTGTTCAATAATTGTGTTTTTAAATACTGATTTTATGAGTTGTTTTAAAAAAATAATTAATAACCTGTAATGTTGGTTATAATATACAGTTTGATGTGTTTCATTATTTCTCCATTACGGTGCATTATTACAATATTGCGATCCTATTTGGCAATAAGTAGCATGATCTGGTAGCAGAGAAGAACGTATGAAACATATCTAAACATTTCTCATTCGTTTTCAAATATTGCTGTTTTCGTTAAATATATGAATATTTTAAAATTACTATATTTAAATATTGGTTTGTGAGTAAAAAACTTAATTGCATTCTCTAAATAGCCCTAACAAATTCCACTCTTGTTTTCCAAATCCTCTAGATACATTCACTCGTGGCGTTATTTATAACTGATAAGAATTAATGCTGTAGGTTTTATTTACTCTTGTCCACACAAATTCAGCAGAAAATTACGATTTTTAACAGAAATTGATTGCTGATGATTTGTAAGAAGTAAACCAATCAAGTCAGTTACCTCAGACATGCAATTTCGTTTAGCCAGGAATACGTTTATGTCTACAGTATCAAAGACTTTGCTGTAGTCGAGTAGAACTCTTGTCACTTTTGACCGTAGAACATTTAATGTTTTCTAAAACGTTGAGAAGTGCGGTGTTTGTGTGATGATTCGTTCCACAGTCAGACCTACTTTCATCAAGGAAGTTGCATAGACTGTTACTTGTGAGTATATTATATAATATAGTTCTTTAAACAAACAGGGAAAACATACTGATTGATTTTAAATTGAGGATTCTTTGATTTTGCTATTGTAAATGAATAAAAACAGGTATTTGATTGTAATTTGTTAGCAAGTTGTTACAAGGACGGAGAAAAGTCTTAACACTTAATGTCACATTACTAACACAATTACGCGTTATTTGCTAACTCGCTCTGAATAGTAATAAACCGTAAAATGCATGTTTTCTCTCACGCTATGCTATGTTTAGTATTATGTTGATCTGTATTCAAGGTTATTTAGAATTTACCACCCATGGAAGGTAAATTATTAACAACTTACCTCTCTACTTACTGCCTATACAATGACGGACTGGAAATATATCAACGAACTTTCACAAATGATGGTACAATTTTTAAAACTCATTTATTAGAATCGCTTGTACGCAAATACATATATTTTGTTTGTACCTATTTTATATGTGATTTAAATAACTTCTGTTTCATAGCAACAAACAACAAATATACCAATATATAATTATTATATACAATGTCGTGGTGTTCATACGCACACACACACACACACACACACACATATATATATATAGTCCATCGCTGTGGTCTCTCGAGGTAGCGTGTAACCTTGTCACACAGGGTACAGATTCGATTCCCAGTCGGGACAGGCTCCTGGGTAAGGTTTTTCGGGGTCTTTCCTCACGTGTAACACACATTTTAGGATGGTTAGGGCGCAACGGTCCCAAAAAATTATCTGTCACAGCAGTGAAAAGCAACGGGAAGCTACCACATCTATAATTACCTAGTAAAGCATGAGATACAAATGCTATGATTACGGTGAAAGACCTGCCCTCGGGCAGAGTTACTATAGAATATATATACTTACTTACATACTTACTCACTGGCACTATCGAACCCATAGGTTCATGGCCGCGCGGACATAAGCTCTCCATACATCCCTATCCTGAGCTAATGCTTTCCAATCATTCCCTGTATAATCTATTTCTCTCAAATCATAGTTAATGTTATTCTCCCACCTCATTCTTGTCTACCAACTGGTCGTTTTCCCTCTGGCTTTCCTACAAGAAGCTTCCATGCAAGTCTTTCACTCCCCATACGTGCAGCATATCCTTCCCATCGCAGTCTACGTGACAGAACTGTTCTCATTATATCTGACTTCCTATAAAGACCATGTACATTATTCTTTTGTAGTATTCTCCATTCACCTGTCTGTTCATCTCTCTTTGGTCCAAAACAATTCCTAAATACTTTATTCTCAAATACTCGTAATCTCCTTTCCTCCCTTAAACTAAGAGTCCATTAATATTTAATTTTAAGAAGTTATATTTTGAGGTTATTTTAATTATATTATTTTTGGTCTGGACATCTTACCTCAACATTAATGTTGATTTATTCTTGGACATGTTTCAAAACAATTCTGTTTTATCGTCAGCTTTCCCAGACTGGTTTTTTAATATTTAATTTTAGGAAGTTATATTTTGAGGTCTGGGAAAACTGACGATAAAACAGAATTGTTTTGAAACATGTCCAAGAACAAATCAACATTAATATTGAGGTAAGATGTCCAGACCAAAAATAATATAATTAAGAGTCCATGTTTCGCACCCATACAATATAACTGGCAGAATAATAGTTTTATATATTTTCAGTTTAACGTTTTTTGAAAGGAGTTGGGGCATCAAGAGTCACTGCAACATAATAGCATGCATTTCCAGAATTGAGCCTATGTTTAATTTCTTTGTGCATCTCATTCCTATTTGTGATTATTGTTCCTAGGTATTTGAATTCAGCCACTTTCTCAAAATTTCCCTCATTTGTCATTAGCTGTCCATTTCCATTATGTAATGTATTTCTACGTCTGACCATATATTTAGTTTTATTGATATTTACTTCCAGTCCTAATTTCTTAGTGTTACTCAATAGTGTGTGCGTGTTGTCCTTTAGTATCTCCTCGCTATCGGCCAATAGGACTACATCATCAGCATAAACTAACAGCTTATTAATACTATTGAGTTGTAAGCCTTCCTCATTCTCTAAAGATTTGATGGAATGCTCTAGTACAAAATTAAATAGTAGAGGAGAAAGTGCATCTCCTTGCTTCAACCCATTCTGGATTTCAAAAGTGTCCGAAAACTGTTTGCCTACCCGCACCCTAGTCTTTGTGCCATTTAGACACATTTGTATAAGTCTAACAAACTTTTTAGGAATTCCAAACTCCAGCAGGATACTATATAACTTCTCCCTCTTAATTGAATCATATGCTTTTTTGAAGTCTACATATAGTTGATGTACATCCTTCGACAAAAAAAAAGAGTCATCTCTTGAACGCACATTTCTTCTAAGTCATACTCGGCACAGCGCTGGGTTCAAACTAGGAAACTAGTCATAATTGTGCAGTCCCTGAGCCACTGTGTTATGTGGCGTGAACTGAAGACTCTCCTACATGTCGTGATAGCTCAACGGTAAAGCATGCTGTCACTGTTTCTGTTAGTGAAGATCGCAGGTTCGCGTCTTCAATTACGCAGTTTTTTTTCGTGATATTTGCATTAAAACGTTTTATGAATTAAATACATTTTATTTTGACATTTGAAGTAATCTATACTTTTTAAGTTCATATTTTTTTATACCGTTGAGGTTATAAAAATGTTAAATTATATATTTTTACACGCTTTATATTAGCTTGACCTGTATCTGTCTATGTAACGAACCTGTATCTATGTAATGGAATCTTTGAACACGATTTTCATCCACTTAAAAACATTGGATCGACTTGAAACATTGTATACGTGTAAAGGACCCATGACAATACAATAATTTCATAGTTTGTTTCTAAAATCCTGGCCAGAGTCATCGGAAAATAAAAAAATAAAAACCTGTGTAATAGGTTGCGGACTTAACGACTTTTTAGTCAATCGTTGTAAGAGCTCAGTTAGTAGAGCGATGGACTGTAGTGGTATATCATCATAGTACATTCAGGAAGTTAGGCCATTTGTTGACCTGTTTCTGCCTCAAGAGAAACACCATCCAGAAGTCTTTTGAGTGGACGTCCTGGTCTTCTTCTTCCTGCAGGTTGATATCTTAACATTTGTATGGGTATTCTGTGATCTTCCATTCGATGAACATGTTGCATCCATCTTGACTTATAATCAGAAATTTTGTTTTCTAAAGGTTCCATGTGTAATTCATCTAAGATGTTTCCATTTTTTTGTGATCTAGTAGTGTGTATCCTGCAGCCCTCCGAAGATATCTCATTTCATCAGATCTAAGTCTCTGTATATCCTTCTGTTTCAACGTCCATACTTCGCTACCATACAAAAGAGTTGGAAAAGCCAGTGTTTTATACACTTTCAATCTTGAATGCTTTTGGACTAACTGTGGCTTGAAGATAGAATTTATTAACCCTATAATTCTTAAAAATTTAGATATCTTTGCATTTACATCCTTTTCTTCTTCATATGAGATATTGCATCCTAGATATGTAAAATTATTCACCTGCTCCCAAATTTTATTGTCCAGTAAAATTTTACTTCTGACAGGATCTACACCTTGAAATGCCATAATTTTTATTTTTTCTGTAGATATCTTTAATCCATATTCTTCTGTAATTTTGTTAAGTTCAGACAGACCTTTCTGTAGATTATCTTCGGAATTTGCTATTATTATTTGGTCATCTGCAAACAATATGGTGTTTAATTTTGTATTTTATGATATTCTTATCCAAATTTATATTTTTTGTTCCAGCAACATATTACTTCATTGATATAAATTGCAAAAAGAGTGTTGGGGATAGGGGGCAGCCTTGTCTCACACCACGATTTATAATTCCTTCTTCAGAAAATCTGTTATTTAATTTAATCTTTATGGTGTTGTCTTTGTAAATATTTTGTATGTTCTGCCGAAGTAAATTTGGTATATTTCTGTCTTCCAATATATTTAAGAGTTTTGATCTCTTGATTGTGTCGAATGTTTTTCAAAATCTACGAAAGCAAAATGTGTTTCTAAGTTGAATTCTCTTATTTTTTCAAGCAATAGGTTTAGGTCGTAAGGGGTAGTGACATGTGTATAACATCTCCTACCCAATTCTCATCTCACCTCACCTTCTCGTGGTACAACCCGTTTTCACAAACGAGGCTCTGAGGACCGAGTCATAGCGGTATAACCTTTCCATCGGGTACTGAGTAAATGCAGTATCCTAATGTCTGTCCAGAGACTAAAAGGTAGCAGCCCTACCATTGGACTACTTAGCGTCGGGCCATTAACCTGTCCTAAGGAACTTCAAAACTACTTTCAAGTCTCAACACGAAAAAATCTAGAAGGAATTGAAATATGACGACCCTGAGCAAAGAAATATGTTAAAAGAAAACGGCTCAATGACATTGTAAGATATGCAACCTGGAATGTCCGTAGCATCCATGAAAAAGAAGAGGAACTAGACACTATATTTAAATAAGTAATAGTTTTAAAATCTAAAAGAACACGCTTTATTCGAAAACTAAAAAATGAAAAATAATTTTAATTTCCAATACGCTTGGGATAAAATAAAGTGGTCAACAAAAAAATCATCTCCAACACATATAGAATAAAATTAGAGTTATCAACAAAAAGAAAATAATTTTATCATCAAAAGCGTGGGATGCTCTATATCAATTAATATATTTGATAATAAACAGATATTGGTAAACGTAAGCTCTCTAAGAAAAAAATGTAAAGTTACCCCACGCTTTTGATGGTAAAATTATTTCCTTTTTGTTGATAACTCTAATTTTATTCTATATGTGTTGGAGATGATTTTTTTGTTGACCACTTTATTTTATCCCAAGCGTATTAGAAATTAAAATTATTTTTCATTTTTTAGTTTTCTAATAAAGCGTGTTTTTTATTTTTTTTAAAACTATTATTTATTTTTTATTTTTTAGTTTTAATATTTTACAGAATAAGATAAAAATGTAAATATCTTTAAATTCGATACTATTGTAGTATGAGCTAAAAGTAATACTCCTCTATAAAAAAAACCCTCCCAGCCGGATTTGAACCAGCGAAGTATGGATTACTGAAATTATATACCACTAAGAGTTCATTGCTCTACCAACTGAGCTCTTACAATGATTGTCTAAAAACTCGACAAGTCCGCAACATATTATACCAGTTTTCATATGTTTGATTTTCGGATGATTCTGGCCAGGATTTTAGAAACAAAATATGAAATTATTCTATTGTCACGGGTTCTCTACACGTATACAGAGTTTCAAGTCGATCCAATGTTTCTAAGTGGGTGAATATCTCGTTGAAAGATTCCGTTACATTGATACAAAAACACTTTTTTTTTTCTGATGATTATATCCAGGATTTTATAAAATAAATATAAAATTATTGTATTGTCACGGGTCCTCTACAAGTATACAAAGTTTCAAGTCGATCCGATGATTTTAAGTGGGTGAAAATCGCGTTGAAAGATTCCGTTACATAGATAGATAGATAGATAGATAGATATATAGATAGATAGATAGATAGATAGATAGATAGATAGATAGATAGATAGATAGATAGATAGATAGATAGATAGATAGATGAGATAGATACAGGTCAAGCTAATATAAAGCGTGTAAAATAGAAACATTGATATTGCAGTAACTACATAAACTAAGAAGAAACCTAAAGGAACGAAAGAAACACAAAATTATGTACAAATATATAGCGGTGTTGACAGGAAAACCCATGGACAAGCTGTAGTGGTATATAATTTCAGCAATCAGTAGGTCGCTGGTTCAAATCCGGGCCAGAGTTTTTTTTAGAAAAGTATTAAACAATTAAATTTTCATGGAATACCGGTTTATGACAATCAATTAAACTAAAAATAAAAATAAATAAATAATAGTTTAAAAACTGAAACAACACGCTTTATTAGATAACGAAACTAAAAAATAAAAAAATAAATAATAGTTTAAAAAACAAAAACAACACTCTTTATTAGAAAACCGAACAAAAAAAATTAATTTCCAACACGCTTGGGGAAAAAAATTAAAGTGGTCAACAAAAAATCATCTCTCATACATCTAGAGTAAAACTAGAGTTATCTACAAAAAAAACAATATTACCATCAAAAGCGTTGGGGCTTTTTATGGTTTTTACGTTTTCTTCTTAGAAATTTTACTTTTACCAATATCTGTTTATTATCAAATATAAGTATTAATTGATATAGAGCACCCCACGCTTTTAATATTATTTTCTTTTGTAGATAACTCTAGTTTTATTCTAGATGTGTTGGAGATTATTTTTGTGTTTACCACTTTAATGTTATCCCAAGCGTTTTGGAAAATAAAATGATTTTTCATTTTTTAGTTCAGTTTTCTAATAAAGCGTGTTGTTTTAACTTGTTTAAACTATTATTTATTTTTATCTTGTATACTACCGTCTTCCTCAACTATCTAAAATTTTCGTTGATTTCACTCTAGGCATGTTTCATCTTCTGGAGTTGTTGTAGTAGTATTGAATTAACTGTATGTCTAATAGAGGGTTTTGCTTATTAGGCACATTTTTGTTGAGAATGTTTGTATTCTTGGCCTTCTTGATAATTTCGATTTCTTGTAAAATGTTAATTTGTGTCTGTTGTTTTCTCTGTGTATAATTGACATTGTATTATCGATATTGTTGAAACTGTGGCCGCTTTCTGAAATATGTTTAGCGAAATTTGATTTCATTGTTAAATGAGAAGGCAAATCAAATTTCGCTGTTCACCAGATTGAATCCAATCGAAAATATATGGGCTAAAATGAAAATAGAGATGAACTCCAATTGGCCTGCAGATGCACGAAAAACGAAAGATGGCTTATGGGCACAAATTGAAGACGCTTGGGATGCTCTAGCCGATCGTCCACGTGCCTGTAGACATTTGATTACATCAATGCCCCGCAGATTGAGGGCGGCAATAGATGCTGAGGATTCATACACCCGATATTGATTTTGTTAAAGTTTCATTTTAGAAGATATTATTTTCTTTCTTCGTTTAATTATTAGAAGGTTTTCGTATATGTGTTTTGTGTGTGCATTAAAGCCATAAAACTCAAATACAAAGTTAAATATGAAACTATATTACAAGCGAAATGCTATCCTAACATTCAGTAAAAAAAAGTAGAACGGGAATTGAACCCGTGAGGTTACGAACGCAGATGTTGTGTGTTAAACCTCTCCACCACGGAAACACACGAAGCCAAGCTCTCTCTTTTATGTTACTTGAGTGTGCACTACGTTAACTAGCAAACACCACAGTACAATTACTGAAAACGAGTTAACGTGAATAAGGCTTCTGCGAGTGCTCATTACCGATCGGTTGATAGAAACAAGAGATTACTCTTTTCTTTTTGTCTAAGGGTGTACAGTACCATTATATTCCCATTTATTTTCTAAAATCTGCCTTATAATAAAAATCTGATCTATTGTACACCTGTTTCTTCTAAATCCACATTTATGATCTCCTAGAATGTCATCAATATAGGGAGTAAGTCTGCTTACTAATATATTTGTTAGAATTTTGTACGAAGTTGAAAGAAATGAGATGCCCTGGTAGTTGTTGCTATCAGTTTTATCTCCTTTCTTATAAATAGGTACGAATATTGATTCTTTCCATTCATCTGGAAAAGCTTCTTTTTCCCAAATCATACTAAGCAACCAGCGTATCTTGCCCATCAATTTTTCTCCCCCTGATTTTATCAGATTTGCTGGGATCTCATCTGAACCTGATGCTTTATATATCTTCAATTTTTCAAACACCATTTCAACCTCTAATGCACTTGGTTCTGCGACTAGCATTTCTGCTGTCTGTAAATTATCCTCCTATTCTGTATGTACATTTAAAAGCTGATTAAAGTAAATTTTCCATCATCTATTTGATATACTCCTGGAATCTGCAATCATATCCCCATTTTCGTTTCGAATTATGTTTGTTCTAGCCTGAAACCCTTTTTTCTCCATACTAAGTCCCTGATATAATTCTGTAATGTTCCTATGTTTTCCGATCATTTCAAGATCGTTAATCTTCTCTCTCAGATATTCCCTCTTTTTACTCTTTAGTAACTTGATGGTTTCCCGTCTAATACTACCCAATTGCTCTAAATTTACCTCTTTTGGCTCGTGTAACCATTTCATTTTTGCTAGCTTTATTTTCATTACAATGTCGGCACATTCCTCATCAAACCATTTCTTATTGTGCTTCTTTTTTAAACAACCAATTCTTTCTGATGCTGGCAATTTAATGGAGTCTCTTATAGCCTCCCGTTCTTTATTTATGTCAGTTTCTTCTTCCTTTGCCACATTGTCATACGAAGATTCCAGTACTTCAAATCTATTAGCAATATTGATTTGGTATTCTTGCCGCATTTCATCATTTTTCAAGTTTTTTAATTCAAATTTTACAGAATCATCTTTAGCGTTTGTTCCTCTCATAAGCGATAGCCGTTGTCTGATTTTCACCCTGACCAGATGATGATCCGAATTGCAGTCTGTCCCTCTAACTGATCTAACTTCTATGATGCTACTGTGCCAGCGTTTATCCACTAATACATGATCTATCTGGTTCCGAGTTTCTCCATCTGGAGACGTCCAGGTGTATTTATGAATATCCTTATGCTGAAATGTTGTGCTCATAACAATGAGATTCTTCGATGTGGCAAATGTGACTAATCTAACACCGTTGTCATTACTATCTTCGTGAAGACTGAATTTGCCTATTGTTGGTTTGAATATATCTTTCCCGCCACACTTTAGCATTAAAATCTCCTAAGACAAGTTTCATATGATATCCAGAAAAGCTATCAAATACGCATTCTAATTCTTCATAGAACTCATCCTTGATCTTGTCATCTTTATCTTATGTAGGGGAATATATATATATATGTGGGCAGACCTAGAAAGAGATGGGCTGAAGTCGAAACGGGTCAACAGAACTAATCCATGAATGAAGATGATGATGATATATATATATATATATATATATATATATATATATATATATAATCCCAAACTGAAGAAAAAATTAGTCAACGGGTACCAACAACAAAGCTATCTTGTCAAGACTTGGTAATGATAAATATGTCATTGAAACGCGTTCATTATTTTAAAATTCTTGTTTGGTGTTTGGAACTATAATTATAATATATATATCAACTATGACAAATTGACTGTAAATGGGTAAGTCGATACATTAATCTACATAAATCATTATATCATTAAAATAGTATATATATATATATATATATATATATATCCATCCATCCATCCATAGTAATTCTGCCCGGAGGCAGGTCCTTCACTGCAATCATAGCATTTTCATGCTATGCTTGCAGGTTTACTAGGGAATTGTAGGTGTGGTAGCTTCCCGTTTTTTTTCCATACCGGTGAAGGATGATGATGATAATGATGATTATGATGATAACCATATGATTTCGGGGATCGTTTGGGCCTTAAAGTTTTTCTGACATTTGCCTTACAGGTGGGGAAAAACCCCGATAAAAACCTCACATTGAAAAACTGCCCCGACCGGTGATCGAGCCCGGGCCCGCTACGTGACAAGGCAGCACGCTACCTCCAGACCACAGCTGTGGACTCTGTATGTATGCGTCGTGTGAATAGCCTTTATCTATTATGTGTTAAAATCATTAGGTGTAGGAGTTCACTGAAACGAAAATTTAAATATCGCTCTAGTGGTCACATTTTTCGATGTTTCACAACAATACTCAGAATATCCTATTAAAATAAACCAATGTAGGTATTTGCAAGAAATGAGCGTCCAGCAGATCGGCCAAGGGTTAGAAGGGAGCGTAACATTAACCATGATTTGTGGGAAGTAGATTATACAGGGGACGATTAGAAAATATCTCAGGATAGGGATGTCCGCGCGGCCATGAACCTAGGAGTTCCATAGGGCCAGTGAATTAGTTAGTTATATACCGATGACCTAGAATCCGGGAAGGAAATTTTTAATCCATCAATTATTAAGTTGTGTACAATGATTTGCATACGTTTCTTCGTGGACTGAGTGACCATTGAATACACTTAAACAGTAAGAGAGCACATTCATTTTAAGGTATCTGTACCATTTAAAATACAGTTAATAGTGTTACTAAGTAGCGGCTAAAAGGACCACCCAAAAATATGGTTTAACAAAAGAGTTTGTTAAATAAAAACAAATTAATACGATCAAATAGTTAAGCAACAGATTCGTAAAAAAATTGCTTGTTTTTACAGGTTTGGAATATGGACGAGTTCTACCACTGATTTTAGATTAAAATAATACATATTCTCTTGTAGAATCAGATTTGTTTTCTATAAAGATGTGTTGTATTCCGTGGACAAAACTATTCTTGCGACAATTTCTTAATGTTCACCTCGGTATGACATTTTCACGGAATCGCTCAATATCAAGCTTTTACTTGAGTTCTTTGTATTGTTTGTAATCCCTAGATGGTGAACCGCACGGCTTAAATAACTAGAATACCCTCCATTAACGTCATCATTTCGTTTCTACCCTATGTGATATAACAATGATTGATTTGTTCACTCTAAGATGTTCCAAAGCCAGACTTACGTTCATTATAGAGAATATTAAACGTTCCAAAGAAATGCAAGTTAGCAAAAATTCCACCCAATACATAAGAAAGGTAGCAGACATGAATATAACAGTAATTATCATAAGTAATGTCCAGAGGATTGGGAGATGAAAAAGTGGCGTTTGTTAGGACTGTTTAACGAATAAAATTAAGCTGTTTACTCACAAAATCATTATTTAAATATAGTTATTTTAAAATATTTATATGTTTAATGTAAAGGGGGATGTTTAAAAGCAAATCAGAAACGTTTGGTTATGTTTTCATTTGTTCATGCACTGCCACCCAGATCATATTATTTATTGGCAAATAGGATCGCAATATTTTAAGAATGTACCCTAGTGGGAACAAAAAATGAAACGGCACAAAACTGTATATTATAATCTATATTATAGGTTATTAATTAATTTCTGATGCACAAAGATGTAAATAGGCATATGTCAATTATATTTCTGGGAAATAACACATTTAAGAAAGTGCAAACAGTGGTTTCTTTTTATTGTGGTTTAATCAATTGCTACATTTTTTCTATTATATCCCGCAAGCGGTACTTGCTTACATTCGTGCACTATATATACAATCTGGGAGCCACATGCATTCTATGATTCTTACATCTTGATATATAAATTGCTATATTCAACATATTACACGCTTTATATTAGCTTGACCTGTATCTATCTATCTATGTAACGGACCTGCATCTACGTAACGGAATCCTTGAACTCGACTTTCACCCACCTAAACACATTAGATCGACTTGAAACTTTGTATACTTATAAAGAACCCATGGTAATACAATAATTTCATAATGTGTTCCTAAATTCCATGGTATAATCATCAGACAATCGAAAAAATAAAGACCGGTCTAATAGGTTCGGACCTATCGCCTTGTTATGCAATCGTTGTAAGAGCTCAGTTGGTAGAGCGGTGGACTGTAGCGGTATATAATTTCACTAATCTTCACTCAGGAATTTCATGCCGTTAAACGTCCATCGTCCCCGATCGCGGTTTGAAACCGGGAACCTTCAATCTAGAGTCGTGCGGGGTAACCATTACACCATCGGAACCAATACTCACATAGCCTATTAACGAATTTCAAAGGAATATATAAGGAATTGATATTGGTGTCATGAATTTATCATAAGTAATGCCACGAGTGATTTCCAAATTATCGATAAATTCACGATTCACGAAGTGAGGAGTGAATTTATCTAGAGAATTTGGAAATCAAGAGTGGCATTTGTTAGGACTATTTAACGAATAAAATTAAGCTGTTTACTCACAAATAATTATTTAACTGTAGTTATTTTAAAATATTTATATATTTAATGTAAACGGCGATGTTTGAAAACAAATGAGAAACGATATGTACGATTCATCTGCTTCTTTTGTTTATCACTGCAACCAGATCATACTATTTATTGCCAAAGGAACGCAATATTGTAAGAATGCTCTCTAGTGGAGAAAAAATGAAACACATCAAACTGTATATTAATTCATTTCTGATGTCGTATGATGTAAATATGACAATTATATTTTTCTGGATTGTTACCTGGGAAAAAATACATTTAAGAAAGTGCAAACAGTGGTTTCTTTTTTTGGTGGTATAATCAAATGCTACAAATGTTTTTATATTAACTCCCGCATGCGGCATGTGTTGACATTCATGCACTATATATACAATCTGGTATCCGTATTTCTCACAGGCTCTGTCACTGCAAAATAATGGTCAGACCTGTTCAGAATATTAAAAAGGAGGAGCTTTCTTTAATATGGTAATTATAACATTGATAAATATTTTGTGAAATACGACTCTGATTGGTTGTAAAACAGAAATCATTGAAACGTGATTGGTCATTGACTCCCATTTGGGGCATGAGTTAAATAGTCTTTGAAATCCTGTACAATCTTCATTTGTCCTACTCAGTAAGCACCCAAATTGACAAGTGAACCTGTGTGCGCGCTCCATCTATCAAGCTCTAAGGACAGCAATCTTCCTTTTTTTTTCGAAATCAAACTCGGCATATAGCAAATTTCGATTTTTCGCAATAAAATCCTGTATAAGACATTAAACTAAAATCGAAAAATGTATTCTCGAAAATCAGCATAATTTGCTAATTGGAGAAGAGTTTTGCCTGAAAACCCAATTTTAAAATCGATCTATACAAATACCGAGCCAAGTTCCGGTTGTACTGTAAACAAACTTGCATAAAATATTACTCCGCCGATTCCGTCTATTGGGGGAACCGTGGTACAACGTTTACCCGCCATAAGCACAATTGTGTACGATAAAAGCTTTATTTATAGTATTTTACGGGAATTAACACTGAGAACAACACAAGATGGTACCAATATGATTAGGAACTTCCTCAATCTTTTATTTATTTTGACAGGTACATATATATATACATATACATATAATATATATATATATATATATATATTTCGATGTTATGATTACATTTTTGTCATTGAGCAATGCAAGCTTAATTTCACATAAGAAAAATAAATGCCTGGACGGGATTTGACCCCGGAGCTCTGGATTGATTTGCTTACTTGTTATAAGAGCTACTAGGTGGCAGTGGAGATCGAGTTCCCGCTACTTCTCGTAATATTTGAGACTACATATAAGGAAAATAAATGTTTGTACTAGATTTGCTTAAGAGCGTAAGAGTGGTAGCGCACTCGAATATCAATCCAGAGGTCCGGGTTCAAGGCATTAACTTTCCTTATGTCATATATGTGTGTGTGTGTGTGTGTGTGTGTGGTCCTACCTAACTAATCGTTTATAATCATTCCACGATGTCAGTTTATAACCTTTATTTTCAGGTAAAATTATATTATGAGCAGAATATATGTTCCTTTCTGACTCACTTGTAAATTCTGCTGCTATTTTCACCCTGTTATCAATTGTCAATGTGGGATATTTTTAATTAAGTAATTTTAGTTTATTCAAAATAATTTGTTTCTTTCCGCTTTTCAAATGCTTTGCTTTCCAGTATTCAAGGTATCTACATACATTTTGCCATTTTGAAACAATTGAAATTCCACGTCTTCTGCATTGTGTAAGCATAAGAACAAAACATTGCTTATTTAATGTTTTAAATGTGTAATTATATATTTTAAGATCTTCCGATATAAGTTACATAGACGTGCGCTAGATAATATACATTTATAGTATTTTTATTTCGAGTGTTGGAGAGCGAACTACATTTTCTTACACGTTCGAAGGTGACCTTTATTCTATCGATCAAACTCAGTCATACATCAGGTTTGTTTACCTTACAACTGGAACTTGGCTCGGATGAGATGTTTTACTTCTTGTTGCAACTTAACTGGATTCATACGATTTAGTTAACAAAAAGAAAGATGTAATCCCTAAACCAGGCAAAATCTAGACATAAGTTGACTTTTGTGTGGAATTCACTTAGTATAGCAGTTCCGGCGTAATGGGCCGTTTTAGTTTTTAGTTTTGTTGGATGTATTATGTTTGTCCAGTAACTGATAATCAAGGATACGATTTGTATGTAATTAGATATTCCTTCCCTTTGTTTATACGTGGCTAAAATTTTATAACTGTCCACGAATTAGAAACTTGTTAATCAAATATGAAAATTTACCGTTACATATTTTTACATATTTGATTATAATTCATATGTTTACATTTTAGATTATAATTACATATTTTTACATATTTTAGAGATTTGTAATGTAAAACTAAATATTCTACCACATAAAAATAATTTTTGTAAATCGAAAATAATTTAAAACAGTCTGTGACAATACTTTACATTGGAAACTCAGATAGCTGATTATACGATGAAACTGTTCTTCAAATCCATGAAAAAGCTGCTGAGAGACGGTCGAAGAATAATTACATTTTCTAGATACGATAAATATAGACAGAGGATGGCACTGAAGACTTGGGTATATGGTCCCACATTACAATATACCTTTTAAACCTCCGAACCATCTACTCTGTTTATGAATAAAATAGTATAAATATGTAGGAGACACGCAGTGGTATAGTTGGTTAAGGCAGTATTCTACAAGCTGCAAGTCGAGGGGCGAAACCCATGGTATCAGCATTTTTAAACTGCTTAACCTTCTGGCCCGGGGTCACTCAGCCTCTAACAAAAATCAATACCATACTCTGTTGTAGGAGTAAAGGTGGCTATCACACAAGGCTGACATCTTGTGCCGAATGTCTAGAAATAGGAGAGACGTAGCCTCCCAATACCCCTAAGTAGGATCACTTTATCATAGAAACGTGACGATATCCTTCTTATCACGTTGTCAGACTTTTATCAGCCCCATTCTTTCAAACTAGGTCTATCTTGAAGCAAGTTTTAAAATAAAATTTGTCCAAAATTAATACTACATATTTTAAGGAAATTCTATATAGTCTTACATATTTTACGTGATATTATTACATAAATATGTACATATTTTGCTGTTAATATTACATTAATATCCTAGCCTTACTGATGCTACTCGGTTCTCAGAATGTGAAAGCCGTAAAGATAAGAGGATCTTTATCGAGTGAGCTGTGCTTAGATAACAAATCATGCGTTTAAACAAGAGAGCAGCACTTTACAATTCTTGCATTTACATCCAGCGACTATCTTATCGGATTATCAATAGTTTTTTAAATACTTTGTTCCCTTGACTTCTTCTAGATGGCAGCATTGTAGATTTAATTGACACAAAACGTATTCATTTCAGGTAATTATAATAAGATGCATAACTTGGAAATTTTTATATTTTATTTTTTTCCGTTCCATTAGCGCAGTTTAACCTCCCGACTTATTGGGACTTTTACGTGCCACGTGACATCCGGGCCTTACGGTGACACGACTTTTCGTAACAAGGGTTTGTAACTATGGATAACGTACATAATTATTTGTCCATGCAACACTGCGGGCCTCCGCGAAGGAGAGATCAGCTCATTGTCAAGGCCTCCTCCGAGACAACACAACATTAAGATGAAACATATTATTCACACACACGCACGCGCATACATACTAAACAAATTTGTACACAAAATACAAATCTATTTGGCTCTGTTGGGACACATCACATCAGAACAAAGGTAATTATAAAAAAAATTAAACTTATGATGATAAAATAATAATTTGAAAGTATGTAAAACTGTTGTTGTCCGAGTTATATTATATGGATGCCAAACATATACTCTTACTTTAGCGGTGGAAAGGAGATTACGAGTATTTGAGAATAATGTTCATAGGGAAATTTTTGTACCAAAGAGAGATGAACAGACAGGTGAATGGAGAAAACTACTTACTAGTGAGCTACATGACCTCTACAGGAAGCCAGATATGATAAGAACAGCTAAGGCTTGTAGACTGCGATGGGCAGAACATGTGGCACAAATATGGAATGAAAGAGGTGTGACTTGAGAAAACCTCAGTGTGCAGGCAAATAATGAGATGGGAGAATAATATTAACAATCATTGCATTAAATTATACAAGATACGATTGGGAACTATTAGTTTAGGGTAAGGATGTATGGAGAGCTTATGTCAGCATAGCCATAAACCTACTGGCTCGATAGTACCATTTAGTTATTATTTATACCAATAGTAGTTCCTAAATGCATTCTTTCTATAAGGCATAATGTACGAACTAAGATGCATTTTCCATGAACAATAAATATAAAGTTCTTCACTGTGATAATTACATAATGAAATTTAATTTCTTGTTGTTCTACATGATTTAAATCAGAAGTATAATTGAACATTATAATAATATTGTAATATGTTTCACTAAACTGTAAATGTATCGATAAGAATATTTAAGTTAATAACAGTAACAGTGGTTCCAGTAACACTCGGTGATTCCTATAATTATCCCCCATCGAGAATCAGGAAGGACCAGTCACTCGGATCCATTTACTGGACAAAGCAAGCAGCATGATTTGCTGTTCAAACCTCAAATATTAGGAGTTCTTAATTTGCTGTCTTGTTTTGACACCAAATTTATTACATAACTTCATAGCGTTGTTGGATAAATTAACTGTATCTACATTTTTAGCAAAATAATTATCGTCTGTAAAACAAAGAATAAAAATTAATCTTAAAAAAATCCAAAGAAAACAGTTATGAATTAGAAATACGAAATGTAGAGGACCTTGGTATAAAATTCACTTAGGAGAATTGCGTTTACAAAATATTATGTAAACTGAATATAAACTTATTAAGTTATTTAAACATAATCAGTAACACTTAGAGTGCAGATTGTAAACATTCCTCCAGAAAACACAACTTAAAACAAAATCACATACAGTTTTTTATATTTATTTGAAAATTTCTAGAAGGAAGGAATATAATTACTTAGGAACTAATTTCAGAGTACAGCAGTCATTTTATATCTTGTGTCACTAGACATCAGTTTACACTGAATAGAATTCACAGGTTGTTCATACAAATGTAGTGCACCACATTCATCTTCACATGGCACGTTTGCTGTAATTGTGATACACAAAATGGCAGGTTTTCTGGAAAAGCAATATAGAGATGTAAATAAAAAATCATCACCCACATAAGTAGATTTTATGTTCATCTTGAAATAGATTTCCGGGCTGTAGGCCGTGGTCTTGAGCCTTGAAGTTCCCCAATGTTTCGCCAGAGACTTCGTCCGGCGTTCTCAAGCGTCCCCGGAAATCTACTTCAAGATCATCATAATAACTCCGGGCGTGAAAGCCTAAGTGAATACATACGTATATATTGCTTGGCGTAAATTGTTCAAAATGAGAGGTTTTGTTCAAATGTTAATTTTAAATTATCATCACCCACATAAGTAAGTTTTGTTAGGCGTAAAATTGGACGAAGTTGTAGTTCAGGCACATTCCCATCCTTGTATTAACAAACGTTTCACAACGGTTAGTCCAAAGAGTCTTCTGTCGGAGGTAAAAAATATACAGAGTGATTGTCTGCACAGAATCTTGAATTTCATAATGCACCTAATAATTTCTAAATTCTGTGAGACATGAAATGACATTAACTTAAACATAATACTCTAAGACATTATCAATTATATTTTATATTTATAAAGTTAAGTGGAATCTTACCTTGTTTGCAAGTAACCTGCGGTCGACACTCCTCATCCACACTTCGTTCAACCTTAAATATAATTACATGTTATAAAACACAACATTCAAACTGTTTGAAATATAATGATAATTACAGTAATAATTATAATAAAATCAAACAAATTTATATACTCACTTCCCTGTTTTTACTCTTTAGTTAAATAAACTAATGGTTCATTAAATATTACATAAACAAATGAAGAATGAACAAAATGTGGACTGAATAACAATTTGCAGAAAACACAATGTATATGTCCGAGTAAGGGTGTGGATAACCTCATACTCGAAACAGGGAAGATAAAAAAACTGAAATTTTAAAATATTTTGGGTCAATAAATACATGTTTAGGTATATGAGAAAATGATGTACAAAGAAAAATTGAAATTCCTAAAAATGAAACTAAGATAATACATAGAATAATGGAATAATTTGGAAGAAAAATATTACAAAGGAATCTAAAATAAAAACTTATTAGAACATAGTACAGAATATTTTGTCATATGGAAGTCAAACTTGGTCTTTGACGGAATTATAAAAGAATAAAATTAGAACAGTTGAATTTGAATATCTCATAAGACGCCTTTAAAAAACAAGACAGGATGCAATAAGAAAAAGAATTCCTTTGGAAAGTAATTAATGTCAGTACATTTGTTGTTGAGAGGATTGAAAATCAAACTCTTAAATTTTATTGCCATGTACACAGAATGGAAGATGATAAATGGCCAAAAAATATATACTAATGGTCACTCCTTGGTGGAAATAAACGTGGCAGATCAAGGCGGAAATAGAAAACTTATGTGAGAACTATAATAGATGATAGTAATTTGGAATATGAAGATTGGAATGAGAGATATGAATGGAAACTGAAGACGGCAAACCTATAAGTGGGGGAAAGCCGAAGAAGAAGAAGTAACCTGGTGGTTTCCAATAAAACCTTACAAAATCTGAACACTTATTATGAATTTAAAAAAATAGACTGAACAAAGCACAATGGTCTAAAATTAGTGTTGGACATGTATACACCATGAAAATCCTACAAATTTCGAATAAGTGTTGGAAGATGAAGAAGCACTTATCTATTAAACGTTGTCCATTCATACCGTCCATTTATACCCCGAGAGAAGCCGCGTGGCCCACAACAACACTCGGGTTGATCTAGCATTTATAGTTAATGTCCCCCATGATCGTGGGTTTACTCCGCTTGCACTCCCAGGAACACGGATCAATTACCCGACGAATCAGGCACCTGACTACATATCTGCCCCGTTCCCACGTATGGAGTATGAAGTACAATCGTTTTTCTTGATTCATGAATTCATCCGCAGGTTCACTTAATAAACTGAAAAACAAGAAAGGCAAGCACGTCAGCACAACACTCAGAGATCCAGTAAACATAAACTAATATAACAAGTTCAATCTTGATCCACTGTGTTGGACAAAATCTGGAAATTTTCTGAGCCAAGAATTGGCACATACGTACCTTAAATACAACTTCATCCAATATTACGCCATAAAATATATTTCCTATGTGGAGTGATGATTTCTTATTAACATCTCTATATTATATTTCCAAAAAAACCTCTCATGTTAAGTATCACAGTATGAAGGTGTTGTACTACTCTCCTAGATGTAAATGATACTCGTAATCTTTACTCCCCCCTTAAACTTAAAGTCATTGTTTCGATTCCATATGATATAACACAATTACATATTTTCCATTTTTTTACAGGAATCCATGTAATCCATAGTAGCAAGCATTTTCAGTATTGAGCCTGTGTTTAATTTCTTTCTGCACTTTATTGCTATTTGTATTTTTGCCTTGGTATTTGAGTTCAGCCACTTCGTCTAAATTTCCCTCATTTGTCACTAACTTACCTTTACCATTATATAATATATTTCTAAGTGTGGCCATATATTTAGTTTTATTGATGTTTACTTCCAGTCCCAATTTATTAGTGTTACTAAGTAGAATATACATGTTGGCCCGTAGTATCTCCTCGCTATCGCCTAATAATGCTACATCACCAGCATAAACTAACAGCTTATTAATACCATTGAGCAGTGCACCTTCTTTATCCTATAAAGATTTGATGGCGTGCTCTAGTAGAAAATCGAATAGTGAATTTCAAAAGTATCTGAAAACTGTTTGCCTATCCGCACCCTACTCTTTGTACCATTTAGACATGTTCGAATTGCGTACTTGATAATGTTGACATAATTTCTAATGGAATTTAGATTATGTCTGACTTGAAGAGAAGAAACTTGGGAAATGTATAGCTTAATATCTTGTAATATGTTTCTAATGAAAACAGACAGACGTGTGAGAGCATAAACTGTGGACACAAACAATAATTCCAACTTCACAATCACATGAACATGTGTTACCATGGTAACCGGATTATTGCAGTTATTTTTAAAACTGAATAACAGGTGGTTACCTGTTAAAAATTAAGTTAAAAGTAGCAATCGAGTTAATATGGGCAATGTACCAAATATATAATTTTATGAAAATATTTGAAAAATCATTGCATGAACGTTGATAGGTTACGTGGCCTTGTAGTCAGTGTTCCAGATGGCCCACGGTTAGGGTCCGTAACTTGAACATCATTTTTTTTTTCTCTAAAGAGAATGAAACTCTGTCCATCAGGGTCTGTGTTTGAATATGAACTCATGTATCAAGGCAAGTACTGAGTGTGGATTACATTCATCAGTATAATCAACTGGCATGACTATGTGGACCGCGTGCCCACTAACAGGATTCCTAAGACAATTTTGTAATATACTGATCTAGTGGTAAAAGATCTTTTGGGTTTTCTACTTAGAGATGGTAGGAAAAAAATGTAGATCGTAATAATACTTTCAGAACTACGACACGAAAAGGAGAAGAAGATACAGATGATATTAAGAAGTTCAAGAAAAGAAAAAGAAAAAAACTAAAGAATATCCTAGGTAATTGAGCATTCCACTGACACCTTCCATAGTATACATTATTTCTGTTTGTTATTATATAGCGTCCCCGGAAATCTACTTCAAGATCATCATAATAACTCCGGGCGTGAAAGCCTAAGTGAATACATACGTATATATTGCTTGGCGTAAATTGTTCAAAATGAGAGGTTTTGTTCAAATGTTAATTTTAAACTATCATCACCCACATAAGTAGGTTTTGTTAGGCGTAAAATTGGACGAAGTTGTAGTTCAGGCACATTCCCATCCTTGTATTAACAAACGTTTCACAACGGTTAGTCCAAAGAGTCTTGTGTCTGAGGTAAAAAATATACAGAGTGATTGTCTGCACAGAATCTTGAATTTCATAATGCACCTAATAATTTCTAAATTCTGTGAGACATGAAATGACATTAACTTAAACATAATACTCTAAGACATTATCAATTATATTTTATATTTATAAAGTTAAGTGGAATCTTACCTTGTTTGCAAGTAACCTGCGGTCGACACTCCTCATCCACACTTCATTCAACCTTAAATATAATTACATGTTATAAAACACAACATTCAAACTGTTTGAAATATAATGACAATTACAGTAATAATATAATAATAACAAACAGAAATAATGTATACTATGGAAGTACATACTACACACCATGCATGATGGAGACTGTTTTCATCCCGAATTATCTCAAAACATATTTTATTAATAAGGTATAAACCGGCGGTTCTTCAAGTTATATTAAATGTGTGCGTAACAGGTAGATATTCTTAAATTGTAATTTATAATATTGTAAGATAGAAGAAACAATTTATTGTG
Organism: Diploptera punctata; assembly: GCA_030220185.1. Lineage (NCBI taxonomy): Eukaryota > Metazoa > Arthropoda > Insecta > Blattodea > Blaberidae > Diploptera > Diploptera punctata. Next base: position 60,614 of record JASPKZ010008296.1, read on the forward strand.
TTTATTTGAGAATAAAGTACTTAGGAAGATGTTTGCTACAAAGAGAGATTTACATACAGGTGAATATGTAGGGCCTACAACACAGTGAATTTCATGGTATTGATAGGAAACCAGATGTAATAACAATAGTTAAGTATTGTACACTCTGACAGGCAGTGCATGTGGCAGGTTTTAACAATGAAAGAGAAAAGCACTGGAACTTATTGTAGGAAAAGCGAAAGCAGGCAGTAGATAGGCCAAGAAAGGGGCGAAATATTAACATTAGTCATTGGGATTGCAACACCTATAGCAAGACTTAAAACAGGACACCTTAAATTAACATACGGTCAGAAGACATTCCAAAGTGTAACACATCACCACGTCATATGTTCCAATGCATCAGCACCTCTACTGGCGCATCATTACCTATTATATATCATAGGGGCAGCATAATCCACTTTCCAGACGCCTCAACCTCAGAAATGAGTTACAATAACGCGGTGCCAGGATAGAATACCAGAATGTCGAAAATTATAATGTGGTGGCATTGAAAAAAAAGCGCGATAATGGGTATTCCCGTACTTACAGCAGTGGTGACCATGATTCAAAGTCCAACCTCCTACTTTTCGGAGTTGCCAACCTAAATAACTACACTGTAATAGTACTTATTACAAAACGCGTGTGGGAAATAAAACCACTCCCTTTATGTATTCTACTTACAATGTATATAGAAAAATATATCAAAAAATTAATGTTAATATACATTATACGAAACAAATCATTGCATTTTAAATGAACTTATCGCTATTTGCAAAAAATATAAAACAATAAATACGTGGTTTCCGCCATTTTAGAACTGATTGGTGTCACGGCCTGCTGTAGGCTCAACTAATAAACATTGCCACACGGTTATCATTAGTCAGTTGTTTATAATGAACGCATATATTTCCAACAAAGTTGTTATTCTTTTGCTATTATTTATTATTTTAGAAACACCATCGCGCAAAAAATAATGTGCAACGTACAAACCGAAGTAATTTTACAGAACCTCGGAAATCAAAATCCTCGCTATCGCTGGGTTTTTAAACATTTCCTCGCTTCTGTATAATCCACTTCCCAACTTCGCTCCGTAATATACTATGTTTTATCCTCTAAAAGCAACTAAATTGCCTCGTATTGTAGAGAAATTTTCACACAATCCTCTTAATTCACAGCCTCATTTATCGCTTTCCCTTATTCATTTACGTTGTAAAAATAACGTTTTGTTTTTGGTAATCCCGACTTTTCCAGAAGTAACATAACGCGAAATTGTAATTATTTTTTAGCAAAACAGATTTTGAAATATTATTCATGCCGTAACCACGTGACCGCGATGCTATTGTTGAATCGTGACGTCATAGCTTACTTTATTGAGAGTCTTTCCAATTATCACCTTTCAAAAAACGTAATAAAGAGTTCTATATGTAGTGCAGATTTAAGCAGGTCTACAGTGATGTAGGTAGCAAGAAAATTATTCATTTATTATGAATTTTACAAGTAATTTATTATGAATTTTTTAATTTACGCGAGATAAAACAAAAATATGTCATTTTTGTCAGGAACCTTAGGCGCATAGAGAAAAAACAGGTTATGGAGGAGGAATATAATATAACCTACTGGGAGATCAGCGCCCCTAGCGTTAAACAAACTTAATGAGTATTTTATCTTTAGAATTCGCTGCATTAGCCTTTGTTTCATCTGTTAACCCAATCAATTTGAGGAAGGGAACCCGCGGGCTCGCACGAGAAATATATCATTATTAGTTGTTAATTTTTTCGATTAAATTCATTTTCACATTTTCCATTGAAAGTGGTATTATTTTTGCTACATGTCCGACATTTTGTACGATTCATAGTTTAAAATTGGATTAGATTCGTGTTTAGAAAACTAGAATGAAGATCACATACATTATTTAACAGACACCACAACATGCGCCATCTTGAAAATGGCTGATGTGTTTGCAGAACAATAGACCTGAAAATCCTTTAGTTTACTACATTGTTCAAAGTAACCTGTCTGTGCAAATAATTACCAGATTTCTTCTTTAATTTTTTATCCTTAATGGGGTAGTCTGCTGAAATATGGGTTAATTTGATGAAGAATTAAAAAATATATATTTTGGGGGATACGGATGTATGGAGAGCTTATGTCCGCGCGGCCATGAACCTACGGGTTCGATAGTGCCAGTGAGTTATATACTTAGTTATATTTTAAGAACCTCCTAATATTGCACTTTCATGAAATGTGCGTATATTTGATATATATCAAGTTTAAAGGACCTTGTCCACCATATTTTAAATAGCGTATATTGTGGGTGTGACCTAGTAGAAGCAGTTGCAGGGTGTGACGCAAGAAAATAATTCACTGGTTGTCGTATGTGACAATCGTCGATGGAATATTACTTCCAAATGCTGTATTTGTCTGCATGAAACAACGAGACTGTCTACTGTTCATTTTGTAATACTTTTTACTGTTATTAATATTAAAGAGCCGCTCTAGCGGTCGCAAATATCTATGATGCACAACGAAACTCAGTATATGCTATTAAAATAAACCGAGGTAGGTATTATCCAACACCCAGCTTAATCAGACCATTTTAAGTGGGGGTTTACGTGAAATCCGAAAATAACAATTGACTCTGGCAAACCGCTATGTTTGATTCGTCGAAACGTATAACATTGTGTATACTCATTTTCAGGTACGGCGAGTGTTTAGCTGCTATTATGCTCTAAAAACGTTAGGAGTAGGAGTTCACCTGCAACGAACGTTTAAAAATATTGTTTCATTTATTTAGGCTTAGCAGCGAACTCCGGCCACTAACTAACTAACTAACTAAATCATTCGCTCTCTCGAATCCGTAGGTTCACATCGGCGCGGACATAAGCTCTCCATACATCCGTATCCTGAGCTAATGTTTTCAATCATTCCTTGTATAATCTACGTCCCTCAACTTAAATTTGAAGAGATAACGTGTTAGTATAAGAGAAAAAATTGTGTTTAAATCGTGATGCCTAATAGCTTAAATCGTTAAAGCACGGGTGTATAGAACTAGAGATATTGGTTTCATGTCCCGATTTAGGCATGTATTTTTCTCCTCAAATTAAATTTGTCATTGAGTGAGAAGTGATAATTTTAATATGAAATATTTGGTCCAAAATTTTTCTTAACAACTTTATTCTCAAATACTCGTAATCTCCTTTCCTCCCTTAAAGTAAGAGGCCATGTTTCGCCTCCATACAATATAACTGGTAGAATAATAGTTTTATATATTTTCTAGTTTTAAAGGCACTCCGGCCACTAGCTAGTTGTATATAAAAATTGGATCATTGATAGGAAGCGATGTAAATAAATCTTTAAGAAGACATAAGTATTCAACTAAATGAAGCTCCGGTGTCTAATAAGACATATATTTATTACTGTATTCTAATATGAATTATTTTTTCTTTCTGTAAAATGAATGTATTCAAACTTACCTAACTTCCATATAAAATACCTGAGCATTCCTTATATCGCTATCCTGCTAATATTTTCCAATCGCTCACAACAGTACAGAAACAGAATGATAATCTTTTCACCGGAAATTTTTAACCATTCAATCGTTGGTACGTTACAAACAATCCACTCGGAGAAGGCAAAGCTCCATCGATCAAAACCCTGTAACCCAATTCAAGTGTAACATTTGGATTTTTGCTTTATTCGACATGATAAGCATCGTGCCACATGTCCTGGTCATGGCAGTATATGAGTAATTGTTCTTATTATATCTTGGTTTCCATCGGCCGCGGTGAACTAGTAGTTATGTTCCCGAGAGTCGCACTTCAAACCCGGGCGGAGTCGATGAATTTTTTAGGATGGAAAAATCCAAGGAACAATTCCTCCGGGAGGGACTTTGAGCCGTGGGTCCCGAGTCGGAAGATTTTTGAGGCTCGTAGAAGCTCCTTAAGCCTGAATAAAAAGGCCTCCAAGCAAAATTTACTTAATTTTCCCGTCATAGTCCTACCTTGGTTTCCTGGATGTCGGTATGAGTTGGAACGCTGACCACGTGCCACTCCAATGACATGTATAGGAAAACAAGTGTAACTAAATTAGTATGGTTCAATTTCTTCTCTGTAGGGGAGAGAGCCTATATCTCGTTGAGGAAAACAAGGGCTTATAAGATACAAGAAGATAACTGGTTTCCCGTAAAGACCATGCAGTTCACAGTTATGTAGTCATTCGCCTGTCCAACATCCTGGCGTCTGCTTTAGAAAATTCAAAATTAATATGTATCCATCTTCTTCTCAATTTCGATCACGTCTTGGACATGGAATCTACTTGTCTCTGTTCTCATCCCATTTATAACATAATCCTGAGTGTGGCTTCCTTCGGGAGAGAAGTAAAGTCTTGTCATAGATTTACAGGAGTTGGCCAAGAAGCTATTTCGTTATATAATTAAAATTCGTCATACAAATAATTCGTTAAATTAGAATTCGTCGCAGATAACATCCGGGTTTTCAACTCTGTATGACGGTCTTCTTTGCTCCCAGATGATGGTCTGGCACTCATTTCTGTTTTGAGGTTGTGTCGACACCAGAACCATTATTTTGCCAGTTTACAAATTCTGACATCATCAGGTCTCGAACCCTCGACCTTCCATCATTTAGCATTTGACATCCCCGACTGTGGCACGGCGTTTCTTTCACGTTTCTACTATTTAATTCATAAACAGTGGTTTTGCAATATGTAACTCTCCCATGTCTTTATCTACAGGGTGCTGTAAAATTCCCCGTACTAACTTCTAGGACTTTGTAGAGGGCCTGGGTTGATAATATTTAAAATTGGAAACCATGTGCGGAACTTTAGCCTATTGAGTATTCCAAGACGTGGGTTTTTAAAAGAAATATCAAAATTTTTCGAAATTTTTAAAACTGAAAAAATGTGTTGTGGAGGGTGTATCTGGGATCGTTAATGCAAGTCATGATTCAGTTTCCATTTTGTTTCTTTAGTTATTAATGAGTTTAATTGTAAAACAAGTGATGTACTGTGTCTCGCCTCATAACAAATTACTTGTAAAAGTGATCGCCTTAAAAGACAATTATTTCAAATGGCTGTAGCACGGAAACAGTAAGTTTCCGGACATGGTTTCCTATTATAATTATTATCAAGTTACTCCCCTCTACACGTCCTAGAAGTTTGTAAGGGGCATTTTACAGCACCCTGTATATTTGTTGTGTCAAGTGAATGGAATTTTTCTTGGCAGCTTTTCTATAGCTTGTGTAATCTGTATCACTATACAAACAGGTACCTGGCTTCTTATTTTTCTATTTTTTTTTACAGTTGAAAATATATTGTCATGCTGCTGTTTTGAATTACACCCCACTTAAGAAAATTATTATTTTTACAGCCGTGTCATATCGTTATAGAAATAAGTAACTCATGTTGAACATCCTGCCGGATTAATATAACTTTACCCTAATTATGAAAGAGCGATTAATTATATTATAAAATGGCTGTTATTATTTAATTACTGAGGTGATTCCCCGAGGGATTTATTTCTCATTGCCATTTACTGGTTTTGTGGTCGTGACGTCAGTCGGTTGTTATATAATGAACTCAATGGTTTGTAAATCACGTTCACACAACATGCACCTTACCGTGGGTACAGGGTGATTCAACATAATAATAATAATAATAATATTCATTAATTTATATACAGATTTTTAATGTTTACACATCTATCTGTGCCGAAAGTTTTATTTTTCTTCTCCACTCGTCCCTGTCCATCCACTTATGTCCTACAGTCCTCTTGTTCTCATTCCAGTTCTTATTTATTGCACTCATGAGTTTCGAGGTATTCCTTTCCTTCTTCTTCCAGGTGAACACCATTCCAATGTTTTCAAGGTACCCTTTTTTCCAGCATACGTCATACGTGCCCATACCAATTTAATTGCATATATATATATTTTTTTTTTTTTTGTCTAATTTTGAACATCTTACTTCTCTCCTCAAAAAATCCATTCCCATTGATTTATGTTTTTGTTCTAATTTTTTGTTGAATTTCAAAACTTCAGCCCCATATGAGACAGTATTTCTCACTATTCAATTGTATATTTGTAACTTTTTTCTGGCTAACAGTGAACTACTTGGTCTTTATAGGAAGCCAGATATAATACGAACGTTTAAGTCTCGTAGACTGCTATGGGCAAGACATGCAACACGATTAGGGAATGAAAGACAAGCATGGAAGCTTCTTGTAGGAAAACGAGAGGGAAAATGCCCAATTGGTAGACTAAGAATGAGGTGAGAGAATAACATTAACAATGATTTGAGGAAAGTGGATTGTACAGTGAATGATTGGAAAACATTGGCTCAGGAGAGGGATATGTGGAGAGGTTATGTCTGGGCGAATAATTCCATTCTCTTCATACTTCTCCTGATTATTTTTGTGGGTTCCCTCTCCTGCTTCTGGTTTCACCATTAAATTCCAAGTTCATTTTCGTAATTACATCAATATTGTCTGAAATCCCATGATTGTCCCAACATCCAATATTCATTAACTGCTGTACTGTATCCGAGCTAAGTTCCTGTTGTACTGTAAACAAACTTGCTTAAGATATTACTCCGCCGACTACGTCTGTTGGGGGAACCGTGGTGTTAATTTTACCCGCCAATGGTGTCAATGATAGAAACATTTCTTCGGTTATATCGTACCCAACTAGGGGAAATAAGCTTGAATACAAGACAAGATGGTACCAATAATTAGTAACATCCATTTGTTATTGAATTATGACGAAAATGATATATGGGCCTACCTATCCAGACGTTTACACTTTTTTCAAGATGTCGGTAGATATCCTATATTTCCAAACGTCTACAAGCAGATGCATGCTCAATGATTTCTTATCCGAGAATTATCCCATGTAGTTGTACTTGTTTTCTAATAGATGTCAGAGTGGCACCTGGTCAGTGTTCAGCCTCATAGTGACATCTAGGAAACCATGGTAGTATTATGATGGGAAAATTAGGTAAATTTTCTTTGATGATTTTTTATTCAGGCTTAAGGATCTTTTATGAGCCTGAAAGTCTCAAACTAGGATCTCACGGCTTGAAGACCGTCCCGGAGGACTTGGTCCTTGGATTTTTCATCCTAAAAGAGTCCATTGACCCCGTCTAGGTTTGAACCCGCGACCCTCGGGACCAGAGGAAAGTGGCACAGTAAACACTTGTCCATCGCTGTCAATGCGTATTGAATCTTGAGGCGCGACATTCACCCAGCCACCTCCCTAAATGAGCAGCCCAACAATTAATAATCGGGAGAGAGAAAATAAATTTATAAATAATTAATTAATTAAGTGACCGATGAAATCATCTAACATACATCTTATTTACATTCAAACAAATCAGAAAATTGCGTAGAATACAATTATGTAATTATTTATCAAAAAATAAATTATCCCGTGGAATTAATGATGAAATAAGAACGTTCAGTTATGAGTAATATAGGGAAAATTCTGATGACTGTAACGCACTCTATTGTATTTTGATGGACTCGAGACATTCCTACAATAAGTTAAAGATTTAAAGAATTCTTTTCAGTCCAGAGGATTAGATGCATTTATTCAGACGGTTAGAACTGACAATGCCTAAGCCTTGTACGCTGGACAGCTGAATACAATAAGAAATATATTGCTGAGAATTATGGAAACCCAGTAAACGGGCATTTTTACAGAGGATGATGCAAGCTAATTAGAAGCGAAAGAAGCCACCAGAGCATTCTAGAGTCAATATTGGAAGCCAAGCCTTTACCAAATTAGTCGGGATTCCCGGGCTTCTTGCAGAAAACAAAAAAAAAGTATGCCCCAATTTTATCCAGTCTCAAAAGTAGGAGTGTTCTAAAACATTTGGTGACGTCACAACGAACCAAAGGGTCCAGAACCCTACTACCCAAAATTATAAGACAAATGCACCAATGGGTATATGCATTGTATCTTAAGGTGGGCGTTATCATACGGTCGCAAATTATGTCGAGTGGGAGTAAGAGTTAACCTTATAACCAGAATTACAGACCAAAATGTTTAATTCTCGTGGTGCCACTGGCACTTAATAGCAGCAATAAACATGTTCATCGTGACAAAGTGCTAATGCGAGCGCATGTCCTCGTCGTTAATCGACCATCGGAAGTAATAAAATCCTTATATAAAACTTGCACTGGAGTCCGTTGCTAAACGGACTTAGAAATAAAATATAACAATATAGGAGCGGTGTATTTAAGAATTCAACCGTCAAATTAAGCCTCCTCAGCATAAAGTGGAACCACGTGATAAACGCCGATCGCTACGCACTTTGATTCTTTTATTGTGTGTGTTCAACTGTTCAACGTAAAATGAAGTGATATTGCATCTTCAACTTGTCTTTTCTCAACGAGATATAATCGTGTCCACACAATCCTTGTGTATCCCGTGACCAAGAGAATCTCATCCTACCGCAACCCACTGAGCTACCCGAGGTCCTCGACTAAAGAGCAATCCTTTCTCATTCCTGACGCTCACTAAATACCATATTTACCACCTACCCTTACTAAGAAACCCCATATATAACCTTCCATCAATCCCCATTTTTTGTTTCAATCTATGATAATTATTATAGGTCCTATATCTTAACATTTTCCCACATAACGTATATAGATATGTGCTAGGTAGGCCTAATATATATATATATATATATATATATATATATATATATATATAATAGTCCACCGCTGTGGTCTTGAGGTAGCGTGCTGCCTTGTGACGTACCGGGCCCGGGTTATATCACCGGTCAGGGCATTTTTGTGGGTGACGTTTTTATCGGGGTCTTTCCTCACCTGTAAGACAAATGTCAGGAAAACGTTAAGGCCCAAACGGTCCCAGAAATCATATGGCCATCATCATCATCATCATCATTGTCCTTCACCGGTGTGGAAAGCAACGGGAAGCTACCACACCTACAATTCCCTACTAAAGCTGCAAGCATTACATCAAAATTGTTTGATTGAAGCGAAGGTCTTGACCTCGGGCAGAATTACTATGGATGGATATATATATATATATATATATATATATATATATTGTAGATTTTCGCGGAAACATGATTAAGAAAGTTTTCTTGGGTTCTCCGCGTCACTGATTCACAAATTTGAGGGTGTTTGTAGAGGTAAAACAAAACTCTTTTGTTATTTAAAACACAATTGACAGATTATACGTTTCCCCACTACGGGTCCTTGAACAGTTTGACGCTGAGCTTCCCTTAGGTCACGTGTTCACTGTAGTTTTGAGACTGGTATCTTTACCACCAGTAGAGGATAACCACGTCTGGGAGTTTTAAGGCAACTCGTGTATTCTACCATAAACGTGTGGGCTGGTATTGTTCACGGCCATCTGATTGGGCTGTTTCTTCTGACTAACTGACTTTGGTGGAGGAAATTATCTTATCTTTCTTCGTGAAATCATCCAGCGTCAAACACAACAAAGACCCCTAGCGGGATTGATCGTAGGCCTACAACTGAAACTTTGCTCGGATTGATTCAGTCCTACTTTATTTTGTTTTGGACTAATAGAGGTATACATTTTACATGTCTAAAACAGGGAGTTGGCTCATTGCTAAAATTACCAACCTGGAGGACCGGATAATTTGTCATCTAGGTTGTCTGCTTATAGACTTTAGACAAACAACACTGAGCTATAAGGCAGCAACTGTTAGTTTTGATTCGTTTCGAGTAAAAACAACAATAATAATATAAAAATGTAAATGTGAAACAGAATAACAATAATTATTTATTAGAAGTTTACATTGTATGTACACCCTTCGACAAAATAAATAATAGTTTTAAAAAACTAAAAGAACACGCTTTATTAGAAAACTGAAAAATAATTTTAATTTCCAATACGCTTGGGATAAAATAAAGTGGTCAACAAAAAAATCATCTCCAACACATGTAGAATAAAACTAGTTATCAACAAAAAGAAAATAATTTTACCATCAAAAGCGTGGGGTGCTCTATATCAATTAATATATTTGATAATAAACAGATATTGATAAAAGTAAGCTCTCTAAGAAGAAAATGTAAAAATCATAAAATTCACCCCACGCTTTTGATGGTAATTTTTTTTCTTTTTTTTGATAACTCTAATTTCATTCTATATGTGTTGGGGATGATTTTTTTGTTGACCACTTTATTTTATCCCAAGCGTGCTGGAAATTAAAATTATTTTTCAGTTTTCTAATAAAGCGTGTTCTTTTAGTTTTTTAAAACTATTATTTATTTTTTATTTGTTAGTTTTAATATTTTACAGAATAAGATAAAAATGTAAGTATCTTTAAATTCGATACTATTGTAGTATGAACTAAAAGTAATACTCTTCTATAAAAAAAAACCCTCCCAGCCGGATTTGAACCAGCGACGTATGGATTACTGAAATTATATACCAGTAAGAGTTCACTGCTCTACCAACTGAGCTCTTACAACGAATCACTAAAAACTCGACAAGTCCGCAACCTATTATACCAGTTTTCATTTTTTTGATTTTCGGATGATTCTGGCCAGAATGTTAGAAACAAAATATGAAATTATTGTATTGTCACGGGTTCTCTACAAGTATACAAAGTTTCAAGTCGATCCAATGTTTCTAAGTGGGTGAAAATCACGTTGAAAGATTCCGTTACATTGATACAAAAACACTTTTTTTTTATTTTCTGATGATTATGGCCAGGATTTTAGAAAATAAATATGAAATTATTGTATTGTCACCGGTCCTCTACAAGTATACAAAGTTTCAAGTCAATCCAATGTTTCTAAGTGGGTGAAAATTGCGTTGAAATATTCCGTTACATTGATACAAAAACACTTTTTTACACGCTTTATATTAGCTTGACCCGTATCTATCTATCTATCTATGTAACGGAATCTTTCAACGCGATTTTCGCCCACTTCAAATCATGGGGTCGACTTGAAACTTTGTATACTTGTAGTGGACCCGTGACAATACAATAATTTCATATTTATTGATATTCTGATGATTATGGCCAGAATTTTAGAAAATAAATAAGAAATTGTTGTATTGTCACGGGTCCTCTACAAGTATACAAAGGTTCAAGTCGATCCGATGATTTTAAGTGGGTGAAAATCGCGTTGAAAATTCCGTTACATAGATAGATAGATAGATAGATAGATAGATACAGGTCAAGCTAATATAAAGCGTGTAAAAATGAGTCATCTCTTGAACGCCCATTTCTTCTAAGTCATACTCGGCACAGCGCTGGGTTCAAACTAGGAAACTAGACATAATTGTGCAGTCCCTGAGCCACTGTGTTATGTGGCGTGAAGACTCTCCTACGTGTCGTGATAGCTCAAAGGTAAAGCATGCTGTCACTGTTTCTGTTAGTGAAGATCGCAGGTTCGCGTCTTCAATTACGCAATTTCTTTTCGTGGTATTTGTTTTAAAACATTTTATGAATTATATATATTTCATTTCCACATTTGAATTAATCTACACTTTTTGTTTTTTATGCCGTTGAGGTTATAACATTGTTAAATTATATATTTTATACGCTTTATATTAACTTGACCTGTGTCTGTCTATGTAACGGACCTGTATCTATGTAACGGAATCTTTGAACACGATTTTCACCCACTTAAGAACATTAGATCGACTTGAAACTTTGTATACTAGTAAAGGACTCATGACAATACAATAATTTCATTATTTGGTTTTTAAATCTTGGCCAGAATCATCAGAAAATTAAAAAAATAAAATAAAAACCGGTGTAATAGATTGCGGATTTATCGACTTATTAGTCAATCGTTGTAAGAGCTCAGTTGGTAGAGCGGTGGACTGTAGTGGTATATAATTTCAGTAATCCATAGGCCGCTGGTTCAAATCCAGGCCGGAGGATTTTTTTAGAAGAGTGTTAAGCAATTAAATTTTCATGGGATTCCAGTTTATGACAATCAATTAAACTAAAAATAATAGTTTAAAAAACTGAAACAACACGCTTTATTAGAAAACCACACTAAAAAATTAAAAATAAATAATAGTTTAAAAAAACTAATACAACCCGCTTTATTAGAAAACCGAACTAAAAAATGAAAACTAATTTTAATTGCCAACACGCTTGGGATAAAATTAAAGTGGTCAACAAAACAGTCATCTCCAACACATCTGGAATGAAACTAGAGTTATCTACAAAAAAATAATTTTACCATCAAAAGCTTGGGGTGCTTTTTATGTTTTTTTACGTTTTCTTCTTAGATACTATAATTTTACCAATATGTGTTTATTACCAAATATATTAATTCATATAGGGCACCCCACGCTTTTGATGGTGTTTTTTTGTAGATAACTCTAGTTTTATTCTAGTTGTTTTGGAGACAATTTTTTGTTGACAAGTTTAATTTTATCCCAAGCGTGTTGGAAATTTAAACTATTTTTCATTTTTAGCTCGGTTTTCTAATAAAGCGTGTTGTTTTAGTTTTTAAACAATTATTTATTTTTACCTTGTATACTATAGTCTTCTTCAACTATTTAAAGTTTTCGTTGATTTCACTTTAAGCCTTTCGATGCATGCTTCATTCTCTGGAGTTATTGTAGTAGTATTGAATTAACTGTATGTCTAATAGAGGGTTTTGCTCATTAGGCATATTTTCGTTGAGAATTTTTGTATTTTTGGCCTTCTTGATAATTTCGAATTCTTCTAAAATGTTAATTTTGTGTCTGTTGTTTTCCCTGTGTATAATTGACATTGTATTATCGATATTGTCGAAACTTTGGCCGCTTTCTGAAATGTGTTAAGCTAAATTTGATTTGATTGTTAAAGGAGAAGGCAAATCGAATTTCGCTGTTCTCCTGATTTGAATCCAATCGAAAATGTATGAGCTAAGATGAAGATCGAGGTGGCCTGCAGATGCACGAAAGACGAAAGATCGCTTATGGCACAAATTCAAGATGCCTGGGATGCTCTAGACGATTGTCCACGTGCCTGTAGAAATTTCATTACATCAATGCCCCGAGGATTGAGGGCGGTAATAGATGCTGAGGGTCCATACACCCGATATTAATTTGGTTTAAGTTTTCATTTTAGATTATATTATTTTCTATCTATCTATCTTCGGGATTTTTTACAGCTGCTGCCGTCTTCCCGTGCTAAACCTCCAAAGCCTACGATCTTGGGCATCTTCAATGCTTAGCCCTCTTGCTTGCATTAATGTCTTCATGTTTTCCTTTATTTTCTTTCTTCATTTAATTATTAGAAGGTTTTAATTTATGTGTTTTGTGTGTGCATTAAAGCCATAAAACTCAAATATAAAATTAAATATTGAAACTTTATTACAGGCGAAATGCTATCCTAACATTCAGTAGAAAAAATTAAAAAAGTAGAACGGGAATCGAACCCGTGAGGTTACGAACGGGGTTGTTGTGTGTTAAGCCTCTCGGCCACGGAAACACACAAAGGCAAGCTCTCTCTTTCATGTTACTTGAGTGTGCACTGCGTTAACTAGCAAACAACACAGTACAATTACTGAAAACGTGTTAATGTGAATAAGGCTTCTGCGAGTGCTCACGAAGTTCCCCGATCGGTTGATAGAATCAAGAGATGACTCATTTTTGTTGTCTAAGGGTGTACATATGTCTATAGATGTAATCAAAGTTATGCAGAATTTTTTATTTGTATTCCCTATTTTTTCAAAGATAAGTTTGATTTTAAAGTAAATATTTCAATATTTGTAACTATTCTTTCACTTATTCGAGAATAAAACAGGTAATCATAATGTCTGAAGTCTGTAAATATTAGTAGGAGTCATAAATATATTATTTATAAAAAATGTCATATGCACTTTCAGTTATACCTCTACGAGTGCACGTCAACATTTGCTGGATGTTATGTTGCAAACAACGTTCTGAAAATATGTTGATATTAGAGTAGGTTACAGTGTTTTGTTCTGTTTTATACTTGACATGCAGAACACTTTACATTACAACAAAACAGAAAGGTTTCAAGTGTGTTGTTATGCATATTTCTTAATAAGTAAGTAATTATATTAAAACAATAACTGACTTATCAGTAAATATTGATAAATTAAAAACATAAATAATTAAAATATAAACTTTGCTTATGAAGGTATTCGAAAAATCTGCTTCCTCCACGAATTCAGCATGTGGCGCCCCGACTGTCCCTGTTCCTGAGCAATTCAATGGAAACATTACACCAAGGAATACATTTTAAATTTTACATTTAATAATTTTCACAATTAGTTTAAACAGAGAATAGCATAACTAATTAATTATTGACTCTACTTATATGTATATAATACATATGTATCCAGTACCTACTCTGGCAGCATATAATTTTTGTATAGAACAGATATTGTCCGATATTCACGGACTATGTATTGGTCCTAACACATTTAATATTATAATTTGTCATTATTAAATAATCATATTTAAACTTTTTCTTGTAACGGATCTTTTTTAAATTGTTGGAATAAACCTTTATAATAAACTAGGGAAATAATATATATGCTGTAAGCAGTGTTTATAAAAATGTTAGATAGTCACATCCGTTTTAATGGCAAATATCTCATGTAAAATTTCCTTCTGAGTTTTTCCATTATCATCTTAATCCGCTGCATTTTTAACTCAGATAATAAATCCAAATTCACAGCTCAAACAAATTATATAACAAATAGCACGGAAATTTCTCGAATGTTTTATTGAAATTGTGGAATTTCTCACCTGCCGCAAGACGTGGCTAATGTCGCATGTGGTTCCACTAATGAAGCCGCCCGGTGCACAGTGATCCAAAATGTCAAAGAACCGGCAAAAATAATTTTTTTTACTTTCGTTAGAAGAAAAAATGTTTACAGTTTACTACAAAATTAGATGTGATAACAATCTGACAAAGAAATTAAACCTTTATACTAATTATTAGACCTAATGTTCGGGCCGTTAAATTAAGCGTCATAAAACTGAATTTTTATTCCATATTTTAGTCAAATTATTTACACTTTTTCTAATAATTATTTTAATGTCACTCACTTCGTATAATTGTGTTAACAGACTTACCCATTCACATTATTGAACATAGTCCGAGAGACAGAGAACATTATTATTATTATTATTATTATTATTATTATTATTATTATTATTACTGTTATTATTATTATTACTATTAATATTATTATTATTGCTATTATTATTATTATTATTATTATTATTATTATTACTATTATTATTATTATTAATATTTTTATTATTACTGTTATTATTATTATTAGTGTTATTATAATTATTATTACTGTTATTATTATTATTACTGTTATTATTACTGTTATTATTAATATTATTATTGTTATTATTATTATTATTGTTATTATTATTATTGTTATTATTATTATTATTGTTATTATTATTATTGTTATTATTATTATTATTATTATTATTATTATTATTATTATTATTATTATTATTATTATTATTATTATTATTATTATTATTATTATTATTATTATTATTATTATTATTATTATTATTTAGAGTCTCACCCCCCCCGAGTTACCTTTTAACGGATAAGCTGTGACCCCAAATTTAGTATAACGATTAATATATACGATTAATCAACAAACTGAAGAATAAACTGAATATAGAATGTGAAGAAATTAAATAATATCTTAATTGGGGAAATTTGCAAGCGTCAGATCCCACGGTTAGCAGAAATAATCTTTATGCGAAAGGGCCGTATGCAGCCTGCAATTAAACCAGAAATCCTTATGCTGGATTTGCTTGCTAACATCACGTTTGGAGAAACGTGAAATTCCAAAATTTACACCTGCGGGTAAACACGCTACAGTACCCATGGGAAGGAAATAAAAATATATAGGTAGATTTTAACAAAGTTCTTCCCTGGGAGACATGTAATTTAAAATAGCCAATCAAAATCAGAATTAGGATGTACAACCACATATGAATACAAAGGGTCCTGACTTCGATACTGAACTCAAGAGGACAAACCAACGAGACTTACACTTAATAGTTCGTGGAGAGAAGGTCTAAATCGTATTTTTATAATAATGTCTGGAAATAACAGTCACGGAACTTTCCCCCGATTTCTAAATCATCAGATAGCTCGTGTCCTCCCAAGTTTGGGATATTGAATGTGCGTAACAGAACATTTTTATTAATCAAGTGTAAAATGCATTTAAGTGTCATTCTACTTAGTTTTCAACGAGGCAACATCTCTTGAAATCAACAGCAACGTACTCTCCTGAGCGTCAAGTCATAATGGTAGACCATCGAGACTCGTTAGTAGTGCTGCAGTGTAAAAACAAAAAAAGGAGTTAGGCTGGTAGTTCCGCTTACTGTGATTGGTCGTGTATATATAAGGAGATCGAAACCGACCAATAGACGCGAGGCAGCTAATTTCTTAATTTTATTGACCGGGCCTAGGCCCGGTCCATTGGATAGTGTGTTTTTGTGTTTCTTCTAAATATAATTTCTTTGTGTAAAGTGGCTAACAGTGTGGTGTTGTGATTTATTCACAAAAATTGTGTAGTGTAAACCTGCCTAAGTGGTAAGTGTTTTCAGAAAATTTAATATATCAGTGAACTAAGTCTTGGCTTGCCAAGCAATGGCTCATATGTTAAATATAGATGATCCAATGGATAGTGAAAGTGAGGATCCCGGGGCTTTCGTACGCTGGGAAGAGGCAGCTCAAAATTTTGAGAAATACAGTGCTAAAAATAAATTTGAGGAAAATCCAAAATTCAAAGATATCATCCACCATATTCGTGGAGCATTTTTGATAATTACAAATTATCTTGCCACCTTCAAAGCGTGCGATAAATCCGAGGCAGTTGGTGACTTTACATCGACCTGTTTCGAAAATTTAACAAAATTGTTCAAAACATATAGTGTAGAACAAGGCCTATTTAATGCCATATTGAAGGAGTTGAAGGCTGATTTGGTTGAACTCCAATCAATGAGCCTTCTTACCTTAGATGATCCAATGTTTCCAGAATCTGACGTGGAAGCGGAATTATCTCCTGCTACTCTACTCCGTGTAGCTCTGCTAACTTGGACGGCAGAGAGAATCCAAATCCATCTCAATTTCAAAAGACTCAACCAACTCAAGAGGTCAAAATTAGTAAGAAAAGGCGAAATAAAAGTAAAAGCATAGGAACTAAAAAAGTTGTAAAATCAAATGATATCAAATCAAGTAGAAAACATGAAAGTCAGTCTAATCAGATCGAGGCAAAGTCTCCTGCTGTGGTTCCAGTGGTTGAGACTGCCAACAGATTTTCAGTTTTAACTGACATGACAGAACCAATTGCTGGAACTTCCTGACAAGAGGTTCCACCACCTACTTCTATCGCCGGTCCTTCTACGACCACTAACAAAACTACACCTATCAGAAATATTGGCTCCGCGAAACAGAGACCGCCACCCATTACTGTTAGTGAGCATGCGGATATCTGTTTCGCATGAACAAGGAATTAAGAGCACTCATTAGTGGAGAACTCCGAGTAGTAAATATTTCTGAATGTGTGCGTTACTACGCAGCTTCAATGGAAGACTTTCTGATCATGAAAACGTATTTTGATTCCTTACATAAGGAATGGGGCACGCCGTAGCGTAGTGGTCAAGGCACTGAGCTACAAGCCGGAGGGTCGAGGGTTCAAGTCCCGTTGGCGTCAGGATTTTTAAATTGACCCAAACCCTCTGGCGGCACTATGGTCCTGGGGTCGACTCAGCCTCTAACGGAAATAAGTACCAGACGCTTGTTCTGGGGGTAAAGGCGGCCGTCACGCAGGGCTGACAACCCGGCTGACATAAAGTTGCCGATTGTCTAGAAAAAGTGGGAGCCTTAAGCTCCTACTACCCCAAGGGCCTCCGTGCCTGTTGTGGGATCACTTTACTTTTTACATAAGGAATGCTATACGTATCAAATCTTAAAGGACACTCCATTGAAGGTAGCACTGAAACGTCTACCAGCAAATATCAAAATTGAAGAAATTGAACAGGAGATCAGGTCCTTGGGATTTCCTCTTCAGAACGTAACGCAAATCATTGCGAAAAAAGAGAAATTTGGAAAACCCCTACCGGTTTTCATTTTGGAACTAAAGCGAACAGCAGAGGCTTTCAAAATTTATGATCTGAAAAGGCTATGTTATTGTGTCGTGGCCGTAGAAGCATATAGACCAAGTGCCGGTCTTAAACAATGTTTTAAGTGCCTGTCCTTCAACCACACATTTCCTGCCTGTAGCCGGACGCCACGATGCGTAACCTGTGCCGAGGCCCATGGGCATAAGGACTGCCCCATTAAGGCCTCTACACAGAGAAACCCTAATTTACTAAAGTGTGTAAATTGCGGGGCGTCTGGTCACCCTGCTTCATACCGTGGCTATCCAGCTTTCCAAGCAGCGCTGGAGAAGTATGAACAAGTCAAAAAACCAAAAGTTACCCAATTACCATCCTTCAACCCAAGACTTTCACTTCGGTGAAAGTCAATCCTCATGTTACCTTCTCCCAAGTAACCTAACCTGGTACTTCTTCACAAACAAATGTGAACAACAATGTTCAAGATCGCACTATACCGGCGATACAATTAAGTACACATGTGGAGGAGTTTCTCCAAGATATTCAGCCCTTAGTGGCTAGTTTATCTACTATGGAGAAATTCCTCTTCATGCACAAAATATTTAACCTATGTTCCATAGGTTAAATATTGAGGAACCTTACATTATCCAGATGGTATTCTAGAGAGAAAACATCTTCCTACTATGGCTAGGTTTAACATAAGTCATGAACCCCATATTGATAGCCATAAGGAAATTTAGCTGCATAAGTCGCCCAGTGGGTAACAGTACGCAGTAAGTGGGATGGTGCAGTCACCTCCGATTAAAAAGAAAGACCAATTAAAATATCTACCCAGTGACATACCCCGACACCAAAAGCCCCAACCTCGAGCATAATGCCCTTATCCCCGGGTCTGTTCTGTCCCTATCTATATCTACTCTTTACTAAAGTACATAATAAAAATAAAGAAACCGAGAACACGAGAGCCAGACAGCCCGTGAGTCCGATGGTCCGGCTTCCGTCCGGCTTCCGCCATACTTCCACCAGGCACCCGCCAGACTTCCGCTAGACTTCCGTGAGACTGACTTCCGCGAGACTGAATTCCGTGAGGCTGGCTTCCGTCAGACTTTGACACTTTCACGCTTTCAGAGTTCCAGAGTCAGCAAGATCATGGAAACAAGTAATAACGTAAACAAGAGGACCGGACGTTAATTTAAGCAGAGAAAGATATGTTAACATTAAAAATCTCTAAATAAATAAATGATTTTTTTTCTTAATTAATGTGCCTATCTATGATTATAGATCAATATATTTATCCAAGTTTCTCGCAAATAAGTTTTTTTTGTTAAGATTAGTCATTAACTAATATTTTGCACCTAACATCTAATTAAATGTCCTCGCATCATTTATGTGCAGTCAGATATTCGTAAATACTTATAATTTTTAATCTTACGCAAGTGGACGAATTTGCGAGCCAAATACTGACTTCTAGATTTTTGCCGATTTCTTATTGTAGATCACTGTGCAGTTCTTGTATCTTCGTTTCTCGCGCCATTACTAGAATAAGAATAGATTTTTAGTAGTCTTTTTAATATATCAGTGTTGAAAAATAGCTTACATAACAACATATGTGGCTACCTCTCTATTTCAAAATTGTCAGAAAACTTTTGCAACATTTTTGAATAAAAGAATATTATGTTTATAACAAGAAAACTTAAGATATACAGCAAATAAAATTAATGTAAACTTTGCAAAAAAATGAGCGGCTTCAAAACGCAGAGTCCCTGTTGTGACCCACTGCGCATGTAGAAGAGAGAGGCCTAAGGCTGTGTTTCACGAGGTAACGCATTGTTAAATGTTTTATATACGCTGTATTTAGCTCTAATGGTCATAAATAGTTAGAGATAAATGAAGGAGACATATTTCTATATATTTACGAGTGTTCGACTTATACAATATTACTCAAATTCGACATTTCGAATGAAGTTCAACAGTCGTGCATTGTGTAAAAATAAACAAGACAACCAATTTTTAGATAACTATTATCCGACGTGCAAGTAACGTAGATCGTTAAACCAATTATGAAAATAAATAAATACATGTGAGAGCCAGGGTTCAAATCTCTCAACATTGGTTTTTTGTTGCTTATTTGTATTTCCGCAAAATTCATCCTATAACATTTAATTCCTGCCACGAAATCTACATCCACTTTACACTATAATTAGGTAATAATGATGTCATCATGAACTCTATTACACTATTTAGCTCCCGGAATGAATTTGATTGTGTATGCAGTACCGCGTTTTAATAATAATGCTATAAATGTGTATAATAAAAGTGTATCTATGAATATATTTATTACGTATTAGCAAGGAAAACGTTTCATCCTTCAATTTATAAATTTAGTGTATTTAGGTCAGGTACAGCCTAATAATAGCACATAGTTGATGGACAACAACAACAATAATAATAATAATCATAATAATATTAATAATAATATAGTAATACTATTTATAAATGAATAGTAATAATAAATAAAGACCGGGAAGGATGGAAGGAAAAAAATTGTACATTTTGGTTGAGGATACCTGTGTAAATAACAGAAACAATCCTGAAATTAAATTAAAAACTAATATTTCCAAATAGTAAGTTCGTTTCTTCTGTAAGAATGGACACACCGAATACAATAGAAAGCATTGTAACAATTAAAACATTTAACCTCATCGGGAACTGAACCTGTGACATCTTGCATACGAAGGAAGCCATAAGGCACTGATCTAAGCGTTCATTGGCTTGCTGTACATAAAAGAATGCTTTTTATTGGATGAAGGGGAACGTGTTGCAGCTTTACAGTGCAAATTAGTTTACTCGTGTGAATCGCGCATAAAACTTGAAATGTTGGAGATCAAGAGTCCGCTCATTCTTTCTCCTTTGCTAAGTGCACTTAGAGGTGATAATGTGTTTGTTTCATAAGCACTGACTTTATATGTTGTGTAATATTTACAGACTTTTGTGATGAGAGGAAATACTATATTTTCATTTTCCATTAATCTTTTTTTGAGCATATTTAAAAATTCTTAAAGTCTTACAGATCTTATCTTTAACTTCATATCAATTGTTTAAAATAACTGGGTTCGTTCAGTTCAGAGAGTAAAACCTTATTTGCTGTGTAATATCACTTTCATTATATATTGATTGGAAATAAAAAATTAAGAAGTAAACGCATCTGTTTATCTTAACTAGTTATTATTGTATAAGTATTAAATCGTGCAGTGTTTATTTTTGTATAATTGTTGACAGAGATTTTAACTGCTACAGTTTAATCACTAATTTATTTCTATTTGAAACTTATCTGTAGATTAGCGTGTTCGTTGCGTTTTGTAGGTCTCGGAAAGAAACAAAATACATCGCTCTGGATGTGATTCTAAGTTTATCGCTCACTATATTTGTTACAGACTAATATTGGCAGAAGATGTTGGGAAACCTGAAACTGAAACAACTGCAATGACAACTGTGAACAGGTTGTTTCCTTAATATCAATGATTATAGGATTATAGGTTAAGTCATGCTTCAATACCGTCCTCAAGGGAAGAGATCTTTGGGATGTCCTAGAAAAGATAGACCGAGAATGTTTCACTGAAACCATTACAGGCTTTGGGCCTTCAACTTGTTTACTTGTTTGGAAGAAGAAAATGATATGAATATATATATATATATATATATATATATATATACTGACTTTCAGCTAGAGGCTGGAGTCGGTGTACAACAAACTATCTCACTGTCACTATCGAACCCGTAGGTACATATCCGCGCGGACATAAGCTCTCCATACATCCCTATCCTGAGCTAATGTTTTCCAATCATTCCCTGTATAATATACTTCTCTCAAATCATAGTTAATATTATTCTCCCAACTCATTCTTGGTCTACCAACTTGGCTTCTTTCCCTGTGGTATTCTTAAAAGAAGCTTCCTTGCACGTCTATCATTTCCCATTCGTCCCACATGTCCTGCCCTTCGCTGTCTAAAAGATTTAACTGATCTTATTATATTATCTGACTTCTTAGAAAGACCAGTTAGTTCACTGTTATGAAGTCATATCCATTCACCTGTTAGTTTATTTCTCTTTGGTCCAAAAATTTTCATGAGAACTTTTCCTCAAATACTCGTAATATTTGTTTCCTCTCTTAAAGTAAGAGTCCATATTTCTCATCCATATGATATAGGTGCACGAGCTTGGGGTGGATTAATGGATCACGCTTCTTGCAACACGACACATTGTACCAAAAATATCAAGGGAAAAAAACCCAGTTGCAGCGTTTCAAATGTTAACCTACGTGCAGAACATCCCATCACCTAGTTGTGTTTTGTGTTGTGATAGCGACAGTGTCATGAATTAGGACCTTATTGAAACTAAGTACTGCTTTGAAAACCTCCAATTCAATCTGATGGCGAATTATAATGGGAAGTTTACCGAAAAGTGACTTTGCTTCTAATGTCAGGGCGTTAAATTATATAAATTTATAACGTTACTGTAAATACATATCAAAAATATTTATTTTCCAAGAAAGATGAAGATTATCAAAGTTATAACATACTTGAAAGGAAGGTTAAAGCTGAAGTCAGGAAACATAAAAATGAAATGTGGAATAGGGTATGTGGAGAAATCGAGCGTACAGTAGGCTATTCAAAGTCAGCCCAAGCATGGAGGACAATTAAAAACATGCGAAATGATGATATGACAAAGTTTTAATTTAGTACCAATGAAAACTTTTCAGGAACATTTTTAAATGCTTTTAAGATAAACTAGGAGAGAATTCTTAGACTATGCTACACTGGTAATGAAAAGGGTGACTTAATGGAACCTATAACTGAAGAGGAGGTAAGACACGTATTGAGAATATCAAAAAATGGAACAGCGGAAAGTACAGGAGGAATAACAATGGTAATAATTAGTTTTGGTGGTTCTGGAATTATACGAATATTAACTAGACTTTTAAACCAAGTGATAGAAGGAGATCCTATTCCAGATGAGTGGAAGTTATCGTATATTAGTGCAATATGCAAAAATAAAGGGAATAAAAGAGATCCATCAAACTATAGAGGGATCAGTGTTATGGCAACAATTAGTAGAATGTTAAGTACGATTATTAAAATTGGATTGGAGGAACTAATACAAAATAACAGATCAGAAGAACAAACAAGTTTTACAGCAGGTAAGTCGTGCCTTGATAATACATTTGTGTTTAGGCAGATTACGGAAAAGATGTTGGCTAAAGGGAAAGAAGTTGATATGACATTTATAGATCTGGAAAAGGCATATGACTCTGTACCCATCAACAAGCTTTGGGTGCAATGGAGAAGTTTGGAATACCTAAATCTCTTATACATTTTATAAAAAGAATATATGATTGTAAAGTAAGTATTAAAGGTTGGAAATAGAGTATCCTCAGAATTTGATATAACAAAAGGATTAAGATAAGGATGCGGGATGTCACCAACATTGTTGAAGATATATTTAGAATATGATATTAATGAAATGGAATAAGTCATGTAGGGCAATGGGAATCAACATTAATGGCCATTTACCGCGCAATTTATTATTCGCTGATGACCAGATTATAATAGCACAAGATAAAGAAGATAAATAATATATGATTAGAAAGTTGATAGATGCATTTGAGGTAGGTGGACTGAAGACAAATTGTATCAAAACAGAATATATGGTAACCGGATGAAATTCAGAAGACCTACAAATAAATAATATGATAATTAAACGTGCTGATGAATTTAAATATCTTGGGTCTACAATAGATAAATCTGGTACTTGTGAAAAATATATTATTAACAGTAAATTGTGAAAGGAAGGCGATTAGATCCCTGAATGGACTTTTATGGAATAGAAATTTGACCAGAAAAACAAAAAATAGATTATACAGACAGTAATAGAAAGTATACTTACATATGGATCAGAAAGCTGGACAATAAATGAAAGGATGCAGAAAAGAAACTTGGCGACAGAAATGGAGGGATTACGGAGAAGTATGAGAATATCCAGCCTACAACATATTCGAAATACATATATCAGACAAGAAATGGATGCACAAGACACCGTTATCGAAAGGATAACGAAGAGAGCTTTACAGTGGTATGGGCATGTGCAACGGATGTCGGAAGACCAGTGGCCTAAACAGGTGTTAGATGGGATGGTACCAGGCAGAAGGAAGAGGGGAAGAAGTAGAAGAACATGGTACGAGGGAATATATGATGCCATGATGAAAAGGTATGGAAAAAGTATAATGGGAAGATAGTGTGGGCAAGACAACCACACTATTACTACCATTTATCCGGGATCGTGTATTGCTGCTGCTTCTATTAACGTGGATCTGATATCCTGCAAGGTTATCAATCACAAAGTTGCTTGCCTTGGGCCCATAGAAGGCAGCAATCGATTCATCTTTCTCTCTCAGATATAAATAAATAATGATTCTCAAATACATAGAGTGAGTGAAAATGACAATAATGGTCAATCAAGAAAGCTAAACAGCAAAATAGTAAGGGAGCTGGAAATAGTTTCCTACGTGAGTGAATTTCCGTATAGGATTGTAAACAACTACGTGCACATTAATGAAATAGCAGGGAAGTTGTATAAAAGATGACATTTAATAGAAACAAGTTGTCTGAAGTAAAAACAAATTAACAAAACATTTTGATCATTGAATAAACAAAAAGGAGAAATGTAAACAAATAAATGACGATACTCTTACAATAGAAAAAACCACACCACACCTCACATCACACTCATGCTAACGTCCGAACCAGGGGCAACTTCTTCCCTGGTCTGCCGGACCAACTAAACCACGCCGCTTCTCGGCTTCAGACGTCCTTGTCCATTAGAGCCCCAATCGCATCGCGGATTGGATGCTGACTCAAACCTTGAATGAATGATAAAGTTCTGCCTGTGCACCACGTATATGAAGGTTCCGAAGTAGAGGGGAGATGCGCCGTAAACACTGCGCAGCGGGAAGGGTAAAGAGTGGAGAGAGGGGGTAAAAACAAGGAGAAAGGGATATTGGCATAGTTCATAAATATTCCTGTCTAGGGAGGAGACCAACGCTACAATAATGAGCCGAAAAACACACTTTCGGTTCAATATCTCCTCCTGCACCCTCCGGGAAAAAGAAAACAGTCCATAAACTTCAAAACAATGCCAGAAAGTCCCAGAAGTCTTATAGACTTAAATCACCATCACGATGTTGCAAAGAAACCCGATAGGAAATCCCACGTTGGGAGGGGCACGGTAGCACTATTAGATTCCGAGCGGTAAACTTCATCACAAATTTCATCGTCCCCCAAAATCACTATCACCACACTCGCTTCTACGTCGACTCTCCAGGCGCTGTAAATGAATTCCAATCCTGACACTGCCGCCATAGTAAGACTCCGCGGTGTTCCAGGTGAAAAACAGGGTGACGATACCATGACTGGATTGCTGGGTCGCAATCCCGATCAACCGCTCTCCAGGAATCTGTAGTTGCAGAACCACCATTTCGATCAGCTGGGCACTCGGGGTCGGCCGGATCCGCCAAGTGCTCGACTGCCGAACATTCCAAGTTGCTCTCCTATGCCAATATTAAGGAAGGGTGAACTGAAACAAGAAAACAGGCGAAGACAGAAAAAACGGAACCTCAAACGTTATTGCATAACATATAACATAGTACAAGTGTTCTTTCATAAACATCCGTGGCATTAATCCACTACAGAACATACTTTCACTAACGTGTTGTTTTATGACGTGGCCATCGACGCTTACTAATTTCTAGTTACACTTGCTTTTAGAACTTAGCCTGCGTCTTATAATAACAAAATCTGGACCACATATACCGAAACTCACTCAAGGGTCTCCCACAAACGAAATGGCTCAATCAGCCCATATACCGATGTCCAAAACAAGCTTTCCTGATATCCAAAACAAGCAAAGAACTACGCCAAAAAATTCTCTAGAATATAGTTCACGCAATATCTTTACGTTACCTTCGATATCAATACCTAGTAAGCTCAATTCTCGGACCAAATTGTCCTTAGATACAACATCAATCCAACTAGGCATGTTTACTAAACCCAATAAACAAAAGGTGTAAACAACTATAAGAGAACGTAGTTATTTATACATAAGTCACTCTATGTTTACATGCAAAGAGAGATGAATCAATATTATTTACGTCAAACAGTTCAAACACGTAAATAAGTACGTTTCAATAACTTTTACGTAGATAATAAGTATCGAAAACAAATAGTTATCCACGATATAATACCTCTGAAAAATGTCGACATCAAAATGCTTTCTAATTCCAAAAATCATTTACGACCATACAGAGTATATACCCTTGTTCTGGCACTTGAATCCAGAACCCCAAAACTTAAGTTCAAAATTTCAAATCGACACCCACTTCAACCACTGCCAATAGAATACAGCATACCTTTCAAAACCGAAAGAAACAAAACCACACGCTCTGGCTACCATTTGTAGCTTTTTAAAAACCCACGCTAACTGCTACCATTTGTGGCGTTTATAATAACCACGCTAACCACCATTTTGCGCGGGGCGCGAAATGACCCCTATTAATAAACCACGCTTCTGCGCAACCATTTGTGGGTAAGAGAACCACGCTACTACTACCATTTATCCGGGATCGTGTTTTGTTGCTGCTGCTTCTATTAACGTGGATCTGATATCCTGCAAGGTTTTCAATCACAAAGTTGCTTGCCTTGGGCCCATAGAAGGCAGCAATCGATTCATCTTTCTCTCTCAGATATAAATAAATAATGATTCTCAAATACATAGAGTGAGTGAAAATGACAATAATGGTCAATCAAGAAAGCTAAACAGCAAAATAGTAAGGGAGCTGGAAATAGTTTCCTACGTGAGTGAATTTCCGTATAGGATTGTAAACAACTACGTGCACATTAATGAAATAGCAGGGAAGTTGTATAAAAGATGACATTTAATAGAAACAAGTTGTCTGAAGTAAAAACAAATTAACAAAACATTTTGATCATTCATTAAACAAAAAGGAGAAATGTAAACAAACAAATGACGATACTCTTACAATAGAAAAAACCACACCATACCTCACATCACACTCATGCTAACGTCCGAACCAGGGGCAACTTCTTCCCTGGTCTACCGGACCAACTAAACCACGCCGCTTCTCGGCTTCAGACGTCCTTGTCCATTAGAGTCCCAATCGCATCGCGGATTGGATGCTGACTCAAACCTTGAATGAATGATAAAGTTCTGCCTGTGCACCACGTATATGAAGGTTCCGAAGTAGAGGGGAGATGCGCCGTAAACACTGCGCAGCGGGAAGGGTAAAGAGTGGAGAGAGGGGGTAAATACAAGGAGAAAGGGATATTGGCATAGTTCATAAATATTCCAGTCTAGGGAGAAGAACGACGCTACAATAATGAGCCGAAAAACACACTTTCGGTTCAATAGGAATCTCTGGAAAGAAGGAATCAAAGGCAAACTTCTGTAATGTGGAAAGACTGTATTAAGTATATAACGTTACTGTGACACTGAATTCAGTGTGTTGTGCAATAAAAGCTGTAACGATTTATTTTACAAATAATACCGATTAATGTTAAAGAAAAAATCTGTAATATTAAGAATGGAATATTTTACTATCTTCTAAATATTGTTCTCGTATAATGCATACATTATTCTTAACTCGAATAAAATTATTATAATAAACTGCATTTATCAGTCATTATTTTAGGGATTCTGCTATAAGGATTTTAAAATTTAGAGATTTGAACTGCCGTAAAGTGACGATATTTCAGCAGATGAGTGAGGCATTTCACCAAGTTTTCTTCTTGCTCTTCGATTGGGATGCTCTCTAAATTGGCGAAGAAAACAGATATTAATTATTTCTTGAGAGTCCTGCTTTTGTTTTGCACGTATAATTAATTATCTTCTACAATGATCCAATGAATACTAGAACATTGTAGTACACATTTATAAACCAATTAAAATAATTGAAAACATCGACAAGTCATCAGTGCTATAATTCCAGAATTTAGTAACCAACGAATTGAAAGTTAATTAATGCGTTTCATAATAAGTTGGTAATTATGTAGTAGGTACCGCTTTCGAACTAGTTCAATTCAGTGAACTACAACATAACAATTATTTATGTTATTCCAGTGACGATTCTTATGAACGATCAAATTATAATAAACAGTAATTTCTCGAGAAGAACTCATCTTAAAAACTAACAGACTAAAGTTCAATCTAACTAATAGTGTATTTTACATAAAAAAAACAAATATCAAGCTAGTGTGAGTAATTTTTTTCCCGCGCCGTAGCCGAGAGTGTAAGGTAGGATACATTGGTGCAAAGCTACGGGAGTTGCGCTGGTTCTTGTCTCAATGGAGGAAGATTTTTTCTCATAGAATTTCAGCCAGTATGGGACCGGTGCAAACCCAGCATCGTGAGTCATTTGGGTAGCTACAATAAGTAGCAGCTCCAGGTTGAGAAAACCAGCTATAACAGCTGGAGAACCCAAGACGCTGACCATATGTCGTCCCTACACTAACTGGATGATTGTCTACATATGTGGATGTGATGCCAGCAGCCAGCTGGTAAGCCAAGGACCTTCTAGGCCTGTCGTGCCTTGGAATTGGAGTTAGAATGAGTAGTTTTAGTTAGTTTTATGAACTTAATGCCGATCTGTTTAATTGTGAACCAGAACTAAACACATTACGGTACGTGTAAATAGTAAGAGGAACGGAGTTGCTGGTCATCTTCATATCGTTAACTAAAATTAGCTTGGGATTCTATGCGAGATGATGTAACCAACGCTCTGACACAATAGATTCATTCCGAAGCAAATATAAACTCTCCACATAGCCATATCCCGAACTAATATTTTTCAGTCATTCGTATGTAATTTTCCTCACTCAAATCGTGGTTAATGTTATTCTCCCACCTCATTCTTGGCAATACCTACGGTTACCCTCTATTCCTTATTTTCTATATATAGTTTCCAATTCCCAATTTCATTCCCCATCCGTTCTACAAGTCATGCCCTTTGCAATTTACGAGATTTAACTGTTCTTAATACATCTGACTTCACAAGAAGGTAATGTAGTTCTCTATTATGAAAGTCTTCACCAATCACCTGTCGTTTTTGGAAGCTTCTTGTAGGAAAACCAGAGGTTAAACGCCCAGTTGGTAGACCAAAAATGAGGTGGGAGAATAACGTTAACCACGATTTGAGGGAAGTAGATTATACAGGGAATGATTGGAAATCATTAGCTCAGGATAGGGATGTATGGCTAGTTTATGTCCGCGCGGCCTTTAGCCTACGGGTTCGATAATACCAGTAAGTAAATACGTTTGTCTCTCTTTGGTCGTAAAATGTCCATAAAAACTTTACTCCCTGATACTTCTAACGTATTATACGCCCTGAAATTGTCTATATTTCGTATCCATATAATTGTGCTGGCTGTAGCATTATTACCGTATATACTAATTAATTATTGCACTGTTAGCCAATAGCATAAAATCCATATATATATATATATATATAAGTATTGAATTAACAATCAGAATGTATTTATATTATATTATGAAGGGAAATTGCGTACTGGACACTCTAATATATAATGATAATTACATGTGGATATTCAAGTTGAAACAGGCAGGGGCGTTGAGTTTGGATAATATTACTCACCATCCCTCAGTCTAATACAGGGGCGTCGAGTCAAGATAAGATTACTCTCCATCCCCTAGTTGAATACAGTAAGATAACATGGCTGGTAAATTCCAGTCTTCATACGTAACTTTAGAAGATATATGTCCTTATTTGGAAATGAGGGTGATACATTCCAACTCAGCGTCCATGCCACGCCCGCTTATCAGAGGGTTTATAACGGCTGATGCCCTTGGCATCAGGGCTTATTCTTCATGGTTCCGACCTCGTCTCTATGACAGTTAGAGACACAATATTGTAACTTTTTAATCATCGTCTTTAATAAATATATTAAATCAAGTTCTGCATTCACTGGAGTTCTTGGACTCACAACGAATCCTACCTTCAAATTGTCTGATCTACCCGAGGGCCAGGTCACGACAAAAACTCTGGTGGCAGCGGCGGTGGATCGTTAGCGACGGTTCATAGGTTCGAGAACTGGAGAGATCTTCGAGGAGATCCACTTGAGGAGACGGTACCACTCCACAAGACCATTCCCGAGCTGAGCGGACGGCTACAGTGAATAAGAACATCAACGAGGCTGATCAATAACCCGAGGGTCCCTGTTCAACCTCCACTCCTAAAACCTGAAGGTAAGCCCAGGATAATCAAGTCTATACTCATCTACCTGTTTCTTAAATTCAGTGCTATTATTCTAAATTAGTGTTTTGATATTAGTGCTGCAATATGTCATTACAGAACGCAGGCGTCGATTCCCTTAGTAATAACGATGAAATTAACTATATCAGTGTTCCTCAGGCCATTAAATTAATTAATAAACCGTTTAATGGTAATAAATCAGAGTTGAGAGAATTCATTTCAAATGTCGAGACTGCTATTTCGGTCATTAATCCAGATAATTATGATTTGATGCTTAAATTTGTTGAGTCTAAAATAACGGGTGATGCTAAAACAAAATTATTGGCTAGGTCAGATAGGTCAAGTTGGGAAGATATAAAACAAATTCTTGAGGAAAACTATACAGTGCGTAGAAACAATAGATTTCTTCGCATGTAAATTATTTAATAGCAAACAAGGATCAAGTGAAGGTGTTGCAAATTGGGGCAGTAGAATAGACACTATGTCGACTGAATTGACTGAAGCCATGATTAGAGTTTTGCCCGACAGACATCATGAAGGTGCGATAGCATTTTTAAAATATATTACGAAAGCTTGTTTTATACAGGGTCTACATGAGGAAAGAATTCAGACTGTAGTTAGAGCTAGGGACGAACGCATGCTTCTCCCTAACGCAATCGAGGTTGCTTTAGAGGAAGAAAGCGCAATATTGTCAGGTAGATATAAGAAACAGGGTGTGCCACAGAAAACTAATAACTTTGTAAAGAGAGATCGAACTGATTACCGAGGAAGTAGTGACAGGAAAGATAGGTCTTTTCGAATAAATGTCACTTGCTTTTAGTGCCAGAAGGAAGGGCACATTACCAAGGAGTGCCGAGACGCTCCGCGGTGTAGGACGTGTTCCAAGGTGGGGCACGAAACAAAGGACTGCCGTGCAGGGAAACTCTCATTGACGGAGCCCAAGCAACCGGGGTTATCCGAAGATGAAGAGGCAGGTTGCGTAGTAGAGATGGGATCCCATGAAAAACAGGTAACTCAAATAAGTACGGTAAAGGAAATAAGTGTACACGAAAATGAGATAAGGGAAGTTAAAACACATGTGTTGAGTTTGGATGTGAACCAAGGGTGTTCACATAATGATGATCTAATGGTGATCAATCTCCGAGGAGATAATTTAAAGTGTGGTCGGACACTCGTTGACACAGGGTCGCAAGTGTCCCTCGTTCGATACAACTCTCTAGTAAATGTGCCAAATATAGAAAAGGTGAATGTGATACTACAGGGTGTAACAAGATCTATACTAGATGTAGTAGGTAGAATTGTAATGCCAGTGTACCATAATAAATTTAAGTGTATTCATAACTTTTATGTTGTGCATGACCTCCCACAAAACCTTGACGTCGTGATAGGCCAAGACGTTTTGAAAGAGTATGACGTACAATTAAACTTTAAGTCAGGTGAGGCTGTGATAAAGATACCTCCCACAACAGGAAAGGTTGTCGAACTTCCATTAAATGAGAGAGGCGATATCTTGGTAACAAAGCAAGAAATTAATCCGGGTATTTTATAGGCGATGTGCTGACCACAGTTCAGAATAATAAAGTAACTGTTTGTATTGTTAATACCACTGAAAAGGAAAGTGATCTAGGTCCAGTTGAATTAAAATACGAGAGACCCCCTACCCAATTCTTTTGTGTTTGTAAACGTTCAATCTAAAAATAAATCAAACTAAAAAAGACATACATTACTTAATGAATAGCTGAGACTAGATCACGTATTAGAAGGGAAAGAATCCATAAGGTCACTATGTCACGAGTATGTGGATATCTTTCATCTGCCAGGGGACAAGCATACTGAGACGACAGGTGCGGTCCGTTCTATCCCAACACCAGATATTCCCCCGGAACGTGCCATTCATGAAAAACCGTATCGTATCGCCGAAGCGCACAATGCGGAAGTACAAAGGCAAATAGAACAAATGTTAGAGGACGAAATCATAGTACCGATTTCGAGTCCTTACAACTTTCCGATCTTAGTTGTTCCAAAAAAGATGGACGCTTCCAATAAACGCAAATACAGGGTATGTATTGATTTTCGCCGATTAAATGACGTAACTATAGGTGATTCTTACCCACTCCCTTGTATTCAGGACATTTTAGACAAACTAGGTAGGTCAAGATTTTACAGCTCTTTATTGTGCTAGCGGATATCACCAAATTCCAATTGCGGAAAGTGATAGGAAAAAGACAGCATTTAGTACTTCTACAGGACATTATGAATATACTAGGATGCCATTTGGGCTTAAGGCAGGGCCCGCGACTTTCCAAAGGTTAATGAATACTGTTTTATCAGGATTAATTGGATTATTAAAGCATTAGTTTACCTTGATGATGTGATCGTGTACGGAGAAAACAATAGAGGAGCATAATGAGAAATTAAGAAGTGTTTTCGATAGGTTTCGGCAGTATAAATTAAAGTTACAGCCAGATAAATGTGAGTTCTTAAAGACAGAATTAACTTATTTAGGACATATTGTGTCAGGAGACGGTGTTAAACCAGATCCTAAGAAAGTCGAGTCTGTGGTTCAATTCCCGGCTCCGACGACGCAGACAGGAATAAAATCACTTTTGGGACTAGCAGGCTACTATAGGAGATTTATTCCAAATTTCAGTTCATTAGCAAGGCCGTTGACCGAGCTATTAAAAAAAGACGTTTCGTTTAAATGGACAGATAAGGAAGAAGAAGCTTTTAATGCATTAAAGTTAAAATTAGTAAACCCACCACTACTTCAATACCCAGATTTCACAAGGCCATTCATTTTGACAACAGATGCAAGTAAAAATGCTATTGGTTGCATATTGAGCCAAGGTAAGATAGGAGAAGATTTGCCAATTGCATATGGGTCAAGGACACTTAACAGTCATGAGAAAAATTACACTGTATCGGAAAAGAGCTACTTGCTATAGTATGTGGATGCAAACATTTCAGACCTTATCTTTTAGGACGCCATATTACAATCGTAACAGACCATAAGCCATTGACATGGATCTTTAATGTCAAAGACCCGAGTTCGAGGTTGCTTCGATGGCGCCTCTTGTTAGAAGAGTATCAGTATGATATCCAATATAAAGCTGGAAAAAAGAAATACAAATGCGGATGCTTTATCTAGAGATCCGAATCTCTGTCTCTTAATAAATGAAAGTGAGTTAACACATGAGCGAAAACAAAACATAATTAAAGAAATGCATGAGTGCCCTATTGGTGGACACCAAGGTATTCACAGAACTTACGAAAGAATAAAACTATACATTTCATGGCAAAAAATGAAAACAGAAATTGAAAATTATATAAGAAATTGTGATGTATGTCAGAGAAACAAGGCTACAAGGCCGTTAACAAGGCAAGAGTTAGCAATCACAGATACGCAATCAGAAGCGTGGGCTAAAGTAGCGATTGATATAGTAGGATCCTTACCGATGACAGAAAACGGATATAATATGTTTTGACTTGTGAGGATAACCTTACTAAATATATTATTGCAATCCCAATTTTAAACCAGGAAGCTAATACGGTAGCGGAAACATTCGTTACAAAGATATGTCTTGAGCAAGGAATTCCACAAATTATTTTAAGTGACCAGGGCGCTAACTTTACGAGTAATCTATTCAAACAAATGTGTAAATTATTTAAGATTAATAAAATTACAACATCAGCTTTCCATCCTGAAAGCAACGGGTCACTAGAGAGGTCACACAAAATGTTAGTAGAATATCTTCGTTGTTTTTGTACGGATAAGCAGACAGAGTGGGAAAAATGGATCCCATTCGCAACGTTTGTTTACAATACCACTCCACATACAGCCACAAAGTATACTCCATTTGAATTATTGTACGGTAGATTAGCTAATCTTCCAGGAGCGTTGCAAAAACCTCCCACTACCCCACTATATAATTATGATGATTTAATAGCTGATACCAGATATAGGTTACAAGTGTCACATGACATTGCAAAAAGAAATTTAGTGAAAATAAAGAAGATCAAAAAGAAAAGTACGATAAAAATAAAGCGAATCATGTAGAATTCAAAGAAAGTATGAAGGTTTTATTAAGTAACGACGCAACAAAGGTTGGAGTGTCTAAGAAACTAAGTTGTCCATGGTTAGGACCTTACAATATTGTAAAGGTCAATGATAACGATACACTTGCACTACAGTTCATAGGAAATAAGAATAATTACAACAATAGGAATTCAAGGGTGGCTAAAATAAAAAGTAAGATTCAAGTAGTACATGCAAACAGAGTGAAACCTTATTTTTCCTCTTCTTTGCAGGATGATTCTGCCGATACTCATTAACCTAGTCCTTGTACTACCATCAGTACTCCCACTAGGTTTCGAACACAAAACCATCAACAAAACCGCGGATGTTTATTTTGACGCACGAGGTTACGTACAACTTTACTCATCTCAATGGAAATTATTAACTTACATAAATATGCAGGAGGCTAAAGATTCTTTAAACCAAGTAAAACAACATTCTAAATTAGTTTTCAATTTTTGCGAGTCAATAAAGAGTCGATCTTGGTATCGCTATACAGATTGTATTTCTTTTAAGTCATACATTAACAATAAAATTAAAACAGATCGAAAACTTAAAGAATATTGTAGTAGACTACACAGAAGTCGAACCAAGTAGTACTCGTAAGAAGCGAGGTGTGTTAAATTTCGTAGGCCAAAATACTAAAATTCTTTTTGGAACATTAAGTAGTGAAGATGCCGAGTATTATACAGGAAAGATTAACGAGCTAGAATGTGAGCAAAAAGATTTTATTACAATCGCAAAAGACCAGATGTTAGTTATAAAATCAGCTGTAACATCATTTAATTCAACATTGCGAGATGTTGATAGGAATGAGAAAACTTTAAAGAGTGGTTTAACAAGATTAACCCAACATGCAAACAATATCACTAGTGAAATATATGACGAAACTCAATCGATAGCTATGTTATCGGAACACGTATTGCAAATTGAACGGACAATAGAAAGTACTCGCGAATTTTTTAATCTGATTGTTGAGGCAATTATTCATTCTAAAGATGGCACATTGCAGGCACAAATTATCACCCTATCAAAGATAAGAAAATTGATGAGTAAAGAACAAGCATTAAGTGGACTTGATTACCCTGTTAACCTCCCATCTCAAGAACTAATCCAAATAATTTCCATACACATTTACCTACAAGATAAGTATCTTGTCTATGTTATTGAAGTTCCCTTACTTCTACCTGAGCATTATCATTTATACCGTATCATTCCCTTCCCAACCCAAGGACAACAAGGAGATACGTCCAAGTACATCTGCTTAGAAACTACGAAGGACTACATTATCAGCGATCCATTACGTCAGAAGTTCGCAAAATTGACACAATACCAAATCGATACATGCTTCCAATTAAATAAATTTAAACATGTCTGCAAGGAAATGGAGCCAATACTTATCTATAAAGAGGGTGTAGACTGCGAAGCAACACTTGTGCATCCATCGACGACGGCGGTCCCGAGTTCATGCTCACATCGCATGATGGAACTTAAGAACACACTATGGTTAAGGCTAATGGGGAACGAGTTCCTTCACGTGACACCAATACCCGAGATCTTCACGTTCCTGTGCCCTAACGAAGCTCCACAATCCATTACATTGAAAGGACGAGGAAAACTGAGACTGAACCCAGGATGTAAAGGTTACAGTGCTCATACTACGATGTATGCATATTTCTACTATCTCCAAAAATGTTACCATTCCTGATATCACTCCTATCCTCCCAATTGACTTTGACTGTTGTCTAACCTCTGACCAATTGAAATTCCTTGATAAAATTCAACTAAACCTTCCAATGAGTAATGTCCTTTCGCATTACAGATGATCTGAAAGTAACGAGCCATAAAATCGATGAAGTTAACGATATGATTAATGATGAGAAATGGAAATTAGAGCACTCAATGAAATTAGGCTATGTGTCATGGGCAGCAACCTTAGGTTATACTGACCACCGTAATCTTCATCGCAGTTTGCTGTAGCTGCTGTTGTTGCAGCTCTTGCAGAAAATTTAGTTTTTGGCTGTGGAAAAAATGGCAACCCATGGATTGTATCGATGGTATGAGAAAACATTGCTTTTTACAACAAACTATACACACCCCGGGCAATGTTCATTATCACGGAAGCACTGTGTCACTACCTAACACAAGCGGAGACCGAACCAAGAACTTCACAGCAATAGATGACGAAGATTCTAAAGAAGAAGAGGCTTCGATCGCATCTCGTACGAGGTCCGCGAGTAAAATGAAAAAACCGTGTCCTTCATGGATAACATAGTGATAAGAACAATAGATGTGTGCAACCGAGTAAAAAAAAAGTGTGAAAGTGACCACGAGAAATAATAAGTGCATCATAAAATAAGTAAATAAATAAACAAATGTTAAAAAGAACTTTGGACAGACGTTTGAAAGAGAGAAATTAAAGCAATACTACACAGTAACTACTATGTTCCAAAAGTATATATATATATATATATATAATAATGTATTTATAACATGTTTGCAACTTGTGATCACTTATTGATGTCATTAATATGTAAGGTTTTTCTTTTATTTTAGGTAAAGGGTAATACAAATAGACGTGTCCAGTGCAAGTTCGCAAATATTCCATTTACTGTGTTAACGTTCACATGTATGCGTAACTTGTTCTCTTTTAGGTTATTCATACATTTGCAAATTACTTAAGTAAGTAATAGTAATAATAAATCTCAAGATCCTAATAGAGTAAAGAAAGAAGCTTAAAATTAAGCTCCATTGCTTTATCTTAAGGGCGGAAGTGTGCTGGCTGTAGCATTATTACCGCATATACTAATTAATTATTGCACTGTTAGCCAATAGCATAAAATCCATATATATATATATATATATATATATATATAAGTATTGAATTAACAATCAGAATGTATTTATATTATATTATGAAGGGAAATTGCGTACTGGACACTCTAATATATAATGATAATTACATGTGGATATTCAAGTTGAAACAGGCAGGGGTGTTGAGTTTGGATAATATTACTCACCATCCCCCACTCTAATACAGGGGCGTCGAGTCAAGATAAGATTACTCTCCATCCCCTAGTTGAATACAGTAAGATAACACGGCTGGAAAATTCCAGTCTTCATACGTAACTTTAGAAGAGATATGTCCTTATTTGGAAATGAGGGTGATACATTCCAACTCAGCGTCCATGCCACGCCCGCTTATCAGAGGGTGTATAACGGCTGATGCCCTTCGCATCAGGGCTTATTCTTCATGATTCCGACCTCGTCTCTATGACAGTTAGAGGCACAATATTGTAACTTTTTAATCATCGTCTTTAATAAATATATTAAATCAAGTTCTGCATTCACTGGAGTTCTTGGACTCACAACGAATCCTACCTACAAATTGTCTGATCTACCCGACGGCCAGGTCACGACAGCTTCTTGTAGGAAAACCAGACTGAGAACGGCCATTCGATGGAACAAGAATGAAGTGGTAGTATAACATTAACTTTGATTTGAGGGAAGCAGATTATACTCGGGACGATTTGAAAACATTAACCCAGGATAGGGATGAATGGAGAGCTATGTCCATGCGGTCATGAAATTACTAGTTCGATAGTGAGTTAGATGGTTAGTTTAAAATACATGTTTTGTACAGTCGAGTCTCATAGACTGCGATGAGCAGGACATGTGGCACGAATGGGGAATGAAAGTGGGGCATGGTAGCTTCTTATAGGAAAACAAGATCGTAAACCGCCATTCGGTAGGATAATAACATTAACTATGATTGGAGGGAAGTAGATTATACAGGAATGATTGAAAAACATTAGCTCAGGATAGGGATGTATGGAGAGCTAATGTCCACGCGGCCATGAAACCGCAAGTTCATTAGTGAGTTAGATGGTTAGTTTAAAATACATGTTTGTGTACAGTCGAGTCTCATAGACTGCGATGAGCAGGACATGTGGCACGAATGGGGAATGAAAGTGGGGCATGGTAGCTTCTTATAGGAAAACAAGATCGTAAACCGCCATTCGGTAGGATAATAACATTAACTATGATTGGAGGGAAGTAGATTATACAGGAATGATTGAAAAACATTAGCTCAGGATAGGGATGTATGGAGAGCTAACGGTCCACGCGGCCATGAAACCCGCAAGTTTCATTACTGAGTTAGATGGTTAGTTTAAAAGACATGATTTCATACAGTCATATCTATAGACTTCGGGTGAACAGGCCACTGTAACACAAATGAGGAATGAAAGAAGGGCATGGATACTCTGTAGGAAAACCAGAGGGTAGGCCAACAAAGAGGTGGGGTGTTAATATTACACAGTGATATCAGTGAAGTGGACTATACAAGGACTGACTGGTAAAACATTCGCTAGGATAGGGATGTATGGAGAGCGCCATGCCCGCGGGTATGATACTCCGTTCGATAGTCCACATTATTTTTAGACGAGACAGTGGACAAGTTAATGTTCAGATTATTGGATGATCGGTGTTGTATTTTCCGTGTCCTTATCGTTAAAAATATAAAACAAGTTTTACGTTGTATATATGCCTTTGTTGCGCTAATTCACCTCAAATTTCACATTCAATTTTCAAGACATTTAACGAAATTTTTTGGGATTATATTCAACATATATGTTTTTTCTCATGAAATTATGCACATATTGCTAAATAATTTGCGCGTTTTTCAATTTTTTAAATTCATTAACGTAGGTGTACTTCTGGCATGAAATCCACTATCATGTCACTGAAAATATTTACCAAATTATAAGATTTATGACTCGTGCAAGGCGCCTCTGTTTCATCCAATGGTTACGCGTACAGTGTTGCCAAACACAATCGCTTAGGTGGGTTACCTTGTATCCCCTTGACGCAGTTCTGACAAACACAAAAACGGATCGTCAATTAACATGGGAAAACGAATATTTTAAAAACTTTGAAGTTTAAAATAAAATATATACTCTATGTAATTGCTCAGAGATGTTTTAATATTATCTTTGAATAGCCTAATTTTTCAAAATTATCTGAAAATGTTTTATTTTTTACAGCAGCTCTTGATACTTTTCGTGTAAATATTAAAAAATATGTAATTACGTGTATTTGATTGAAAATTTTCCCAGGTCATTGAGCCACTTATGATTTTTCCGGAGATGGAGAATGACACATAGATTGTTTACCACATTCTAATTATTTCTCAGGCTACATTTTGTAAACAGATTCCGCATGTAGATTACCCATTTTTTCGAACTTTATAAATATGAAACATAACGGAACGTTTAAATTGAAAACCCATAATTATAATAATAATAATAATACATAATAATAATAATAATATATTATAATAATAATCATAATAAATTTTGTAGGTTTTATATATGTATATATTATTATTTAATGTACTAATAATATTATTAATTATTATTATATACTTCTAATTTTATCTGATCACCGCTTTGGTCTCGAAGTACCGTGGTGCCTTGTCACGCAGCGGGCCCGGGTTTGATTCCCGGTAGGGACAGGCTCATGGTTGAAGTTTTTTCGGTTGTTTGTCCTCACCTGTAATACAAATTGTCAGGAAGCCTTTAGAGCCCAACGGTCCCCGAAAATCATCATCATCCTTAACTGGTGTGGAAAGCAAACGGCAAGCTATCACAACTATCATTTCCCTAGTAAAGCTGCAAAGCATAGCATGAAAATGCTATGATTGCAGTTGAAGGACCCGCCCGCGGGTAGAATTACTTTGGATGGATGGATAATATTACTATAACTATGAATAAATACATTTAAATTGTACTTATATAATAATTTAGGGTATTGATGTATTTATATTACAGATTTCAAATGATTACAGTATTTTCTATGGCTAAAGTTTTTTTTTCCTTTCCATCATCGCTATTTCCATTCACTCATATCCTCCCGGTCCTCTTGTTCTCATTCCAGTTTATTTTCTTACATCCCACGAGTTTCGAGGGTCTTACTTTCCTTTTCTTCTTGCTGAGACACCATTCCAAAGTTTTTCTAGATAACCTCTTTTCTTGCATTCGTCGTATATATAATTCCATCCATAGTAATTCTGCCCGAAGGAGGTCCTGCCACTGTAAATCATAGCATTTATAGCTATGCTTTCAGCTTCTACTAGGGAATTATGTAGATGGTGGGGGAGCTTCCCGTTGCTTTCCACACCTGTGAAGGATGATGTGATGATGATAATGGTAATGATAAGTATGATGATTATGGATGGTGATGATGATGATTGGTCATATGATTTCGGGGACCGTTTGGGCCTTAAAGTTTTCCTGACATTTGTCTTACAGGTGAGGAAAAACCCCGGATTAAAACCACCCCAGAAAAACTGCCCTTGACCGGGGATCGAACTCGGGCCCGCTTTCGTGACAAGGCAGCACCACTACCTAGAGACCATAGAGGTGGATTGTATATATAATGATTAATAATAATTATAAAATACCGGTACAACAACAATAATACAAGTGAAAATACTATAATATTTCAAAATTAAGTTATTAAGAAAATGTGAGGAACAAAAAATGCGATGAACAGACGGAGCGTTCCTAAACAGTGAGCTG
Source organism: Diploptera punctata (assembly GCA_030220185.1). Lineage (NCBI taxonomy): Eukaryota > Metazoa > Arthropoda > Insecta > Blattodea > Blaberidae > Diploptera > Diploptera punctata. The sequence goes on from JASPKZ010008296.1 coordinate 101,732, forward strand.
CATGATCTATATAGGAAACAAGATATAATAAGAAGAACAGTTAAGTCTCGTAGACTGCGATGCACAGGGACATGTGGCAGGGAAATTGGAAATATAAGAGGGGCATGGTGAGGAAGCTACTTGTAGGAAAAAGGGAGTGGAAAAACGGTCATTACGGTTAGACCAAGAATGAATGTGCGTAAGATAAATTTAACCAATGATTTGAGGGCAAGTAGATTATATAGGAGATGATTATAAAAACACTGAGCCTCAGAATAGGGATGTATAGAGAGATTATGTCGGTTTGTGGTCATGAACCTATGGTTCCATAGTGCCAGTAGTAAGTTAGCCGGTTCGTTATAACAGACATAATGTTAGATTGACAAGTTTAAATGAATTGAGGATCATGGAAACTTCTTGTAGGAAAACCAGAGGGGAAAATGGCCAGGTGATAGACCAAGAATGTAGTTGGGAGAATAACATTAACAATGATTTGAGTGAAGTAGAATTATACAGGGGATGACTTGAGATAACATTAGCTCAGGGATAAGGATTGCATGGAGAGGCTTATATCCCCACGGGGCATAAACCTACGGGATTCGATAGTCCCAGTGGAATTAGTTTAAACGACATGGGTTTTACAATCAAGTCTCGTTAGACTTTGATGCGCAGTTCATGTACCACAAATGAGGAATGGAAAAGAGGGGCGAATGGAAAAACTCTCTAAGAAAAGGAAAGCCATGGTATATGGCCAATATTAACAATGGTATCAGGAAAGTAGAATATACAAGTCGTGATTGGAAAACATCTAAGAATAGGGATGTTTATGCGCGCGAGGAAATGTTACTCCGGTTCGATAGTGACAGTAAGTTAGGTGAGAAAGTGGGCAAGTTAATGTACCCAAGATTATTGGATGATCTGGCGCACCATGAGTTGTCTCATCCGTTTGTAAATGTTAAAAAAAAAGGAAGTTTTAAGTTGTAATTATACCGTTCTTGCGCTAAAATCACCTCAAATTGACATTCAATTTTTAGGGTATTTATCGCAATTTTTCGGGATATAATCAAAATATATATGTATTCCTCATGTAATTATTCACATATTGCTATAATAATTTGTGCGTTTTTCAATTTTTAATTCAATTAACGTAGGTGGGCTTTTGGCGTGAAATCCGCTATCATGACCTTGAAAGTGAAAATCATAATCATAAAATATAGTTAGTATGGAGAAATCACGTCTTGCGAATTTATAACACTTATTTATAACTGATCACAGTTATTCAGCACAGCTATTAAGTTTAAAACCAGGAAATATTAAAAACTAACCAAAATCTGATGTAATCAACAACATATCTTAGACAAAATTAAATAAAAAATAAAGTTTCGATGAGTTATTTTTGTTAGTTTTTAAGTTTAAGACGCATATATAAATAATTATAACTGCATAACTGTTTTTATAGCTGTTATAAATGGATATTTAACTGTAAATCTTCTATGATGACGTCACACACGTCTTCATATTTACCAAATTATAAGATTTATACTCGGCAGGCGCCTGGTTTATCCAATGTACGCGTGCAGTGTTGCAAATTAACAAAACACAATCGCTTAGTGTAACCTTGTGTCACCTTGACGCAGTTCTGACAATACAAACGGATCGTCAATTAACATGGAAAGAAAATATTTTAAAAACTTTGAACTTTAAAATAAAATATATACTTCATGTAATTGATGAGAGATGTTTTAATATTATTTTTGAATAGTACAATTTTTCAAAATTGACTGAAAATGTTTATTTTTTATGTAGCTATGATAGTTTTCGTGTAAATATTAAAAATAATACAATATGTATATTCGATTCAAATATTACCCAGGCCATTAAGCTGCTTATCGATTTTTCCGGATAAGGAGAATTACAAGTAGAATGTTGCCATATCTACATTATTTCTCAGACTATGTTCTGTAAACAGATTTCGCAAGTTAAATCGATTTTTTTTCAACTTTATGAATAAAAACCATATCATGCATGAAATTAATTGCGCAAAATTTGGAAATTCAATATAATAATAATAATAATAATAATAATAATAATAATAATAAATTATATAATTATTAGGAATCGGAGAATGTCAAAGATATTAAACATTTATTTACCACACACACATATACACTCACTCACATACACACATACATACACACACACGCGCGCGCGCACACACACACACACACACACACACATATATATATATATATATATATATATATATATATAACCACCGCTGTGGTCTGGAAGTAGCATGCTGTCTTGTCACGCAGCGGGCCCGGGTTCGATCCCCGGTCGGGACAGTTTTCTGGGTGAGGTTTTTATCGGGGTTTTTCGTCACCTGTAAGACAAATGTCAGGAAAACTTTAAGGCCCAAACGGTGCCCGAAATCATATGACCATCATCATCCATATCATTATCATTATCATCATCATCTTCATCCTTCACCGATGTGGAAAGCAAGCTACCACACCCTAGAATTCCCTAGTAAAGCTGCAAAACACTGCATGAAAATGCTATGATTGCAGTGAAATACCTGCCCTCGGGCAGAATATACTATGGATGGATGGATGGATATATACTCGTACATATATAAAAATTGTAACAATAAATTATATTGAAAATATTAAAAGTTACAATAATAATAAATTAATTAATATTTTATTATGAGAATTTTCCTAATCATTGAGGTTTTTCTCCAACCAATCTTGATAATTTAAATGAGAATTTAAAAAATACACAAATGGCTACGGACTTACAGATTATTATCAGTTTGTAATACACATTCACAAATTTCCTTCAATTAAAGTTATCCATTGTGCTCTGTCCTGAGTCTTGATCCTTTACACCAAATTTCCTTAGTAAATGCTGATTGTTATTTTTCCAAGATGGTTCTTTGTCTTCCTTTTCTGCTCCTTCTTCCAATTTCCCATGTATGGACGACCATCGGTAGTCTTCCATCCCGCATTCTTCTTAAGTGTCCATACCATATTAGACTTCTGGTGTTCAATCTTATCCATTATAAATCTTTTTGCATTCATCCATTTTCTAATTTCTGTATTTATAACTGTTTCCAGTCGAGAATCCATTCCATTAACTTAGTTGAACCTCTCACCTTGTAGGTCCTTCTATTTTCACACGCCACCCGGGCCTTACACTGACTTGACCTGTAATGGAGAGGGATTTTAACTATGGATAACACACACTTTCTTGACCACACAAGGACATGGAGGGCCTTCCCGAATGAGTGATCAGCTCAATGCCAAAGCCTCTTCCGAAACAACACAACATTAAGACGAAACACACCATTCATACTAAACATGGCGAATATGATTACGATGGCCAAATGATAAGGGATGTTTTTGGACATTAAACTTTCCTGATATTTATCTTACAGGTGAGGAAAAGCTCGGGGAAAAAAAACCTTCACTCAGGAAAGTTCCTACCGGGGCATCAAACCCTGGCCCGCTGCGTACGAGGCAGCGACACTACTCAGAGACCTCAGCAGAAGAAAATAACAATAATAATAATAATAAGATTGTGCCTGCAGGTCAAAGGCGATAAGTCAGACAAAATAAGTATCTTGGTCAAAAGAGCGATTATCTTTCAAGTAAAAATACAACCGTCAAGAAACGCGGATGTAGATTTCACTTGAAGTAAAATATTCTGGAGATGAAATAGTCCTCCATTCGGATCTCGGGACGAGGACTACTTCAGGGAGTCCATGACAAAAGCTCCTAGACTGTGATAGGCAGGACGTGTGCCAGGAATGAGGGATGAAACAGAGGCATGGAAATTGTTTGTAGGAAAATTATATACAAAGTTGAGTTCTATAAGGTAGCAGCGTGAACCTAGCTTCAATTATAAACTAAATAAAAATACGTTTTTGTTGGTAGACCTGTTTGTAGTGGAGCAAACCATGGAATTCTGAATACATAATATATTAATTGGACCATGTTATGCATCAACCGGCTAAGAGTCATTTAAAAAAGATATTTTGATGCCATCTCTTGCACTGGCTCATGAAATAAGAGTATTTACACTTTTAGCAACAAATCTTTAAATAAACTTCATCAGTCCTATGTTTGCAACAAACGACTATGAAACCAGATATTAATAAATGCTAATCTAAATTTTGCATCATGCAGCTAAGCGCCAAATGTATCCGCTCTTAGATTGTTGATGCATACACTTGCAATATCCAGTATTGTCCAGTATTGGCGCTACAATAAATAGTGAAGATTTACTTAAACTTTTCTCGAAACTTCAATAATGACGCATAGCCGGTTAATGCATAACGCCGCTATTTAAACATTTGCATAATTGATTAAATGTTACAGGTGTGCCATAATTATTGAATAAGAGTATTAAAATAACTGGAATATAAAGGTTCTGTTTTGATAACGCCACGCGCTATTTTCATATGTTATGTTATCTTTCCTCACCTGTAAGGCAAATATTAGGAAACTTTAAGGCCCAAACGGTCCCTGAACATCATATTCACCATTATCATATTCGTCATGTTCAGTATGAATATGTGTGTGTGATGTTTTTACTATAATGAATTTGTATGAACTGCAATTCACCCTACATGTCCTGCCCATGACAGTCTACGACACGTAATTTTCTCTTTATATCTGGTAATGCAGCTCACTGCAACATAGTTATCTATATTCCCCTCATTGAACATAACTCTTTTTGGTCCAGAAATCTTCCTCAGAACTTAATTCTCAAAACCAGTACTCGTAATATTCTCTCCTCCCTTTAAACTTATAATTTATAATCCAGGTCTGGCATCCACATAGTATAACTAGGATAATAATAGTTATAAGTGGAAAGCAACGGGAAGCTACCACACCTACAATTCCCTAGTAAAGCTGCAAAGCATAGCATGGAAATGCTATGATTGCAGTGAAACACTTGCCCTCGAATAGAATTCCTATGGATGGATATATATATATTCAGCTTGTATTTTTTTAAGAAGTTGAGAGGACGATAATGCACAATAGCACACACGTCCAGTATTGAACCTATGTTTAATTATTTCTGCATCTCATTCCTTCTCCAATTGATTCTTAAAAGTGTTTGAAATCAGGCCGCTCTCTTTTTCAATATTTTCTTCATTTGTCATTATCTATCCATTTCCATTATACAATATTCATCAACTATCATAACATCGGGGTAACGTAACTCCGCCTACAAGACGCTCCAACCTAATAAGTGAGTTGTAATTCCGGAGAAGAAACCAGAAATGTTTAAGACAACCTGGTGGCATTGTTAATAAATTGCAAAATATGACTAATAATAATAATAATAATAATAATAATAATAATAGTTTAATAACTTACTGGGGACTATCGAACCCGTGGGTTCAAGGCCGCGCAGAGATACGCTCTCCATACATCCCTTACCTGAACTAATGTTACACAATCATCCCCTGACCTCATTCTTGACCTATCAACTAGACGGTTCCCTCTGGTTGCTCTACAAGAACCTTCCAAGGCTTTTTCGTTCCCCACTCGTGCCACATGTCCTGCTCATCGCAATCTATGAGACTTCAATCATCTTATTGTATCTGCTTTTCTATAAAGATTATCTCTGTTATAAATTATTCTCCTTTCATCTGTCTGTTCATCTCTCTTGGATCCAAAAATGTTCCTTCAAAATTTATTCTCAAATTCCGATACTACTAATATTTTCTCCTCCCTTAAAATAAGAGTCCACGTATCGCATCCACGTAATATAACTGGGAGATTAACAGTTTTATGTATTTTCAGTTTAACTTTTTTTAGGGAAGTTGGAACGACCTGAGTGCCTGTAATATATAATAGCATACATTTCCTGAATTAACCCTTGTTTAATTTATTTGTGCATCTCATTCCTATTTGTAATTATTGTTCCAAGGTTAATATTTGAATTGAACCACTTTCTCAACATTTCCTTAATTTATTATTAACTGTATATTACTGTTTATTATACCATTATATAAGGATATTGAGAAAGAGGGAACATACTTTAAACATTTATTTCTTCCAAACTATAAAACATAGAAACACAATTACAACGCTCCTGAAAAGAGAAAAGTTTGTTGCTTGTCATGTTGACTGTATTAAAATGGCGACACAACAGAAACATGTATTGGAAGAGGAGCAGAATACCAACTTCATTACCGGTGGCCTCTCAGGTCACCTGACCTAACACCGTGTGGTTTTTATCTGCGGGGTTACGTAAAAGAGAGTGTTTTTATCCCGCCCCAAAATGCCTGACACTCTCGAAACTCTGGGACATCGATTTGTTGAATCTGTGAATTCGGTAACTAGAGGCCAGCTGATTAGTGTGTTGCAATAGATGAGCCACCGTTTTGATATTTGTCGTGTAACACATGGTGCTCACATTGAATGCATAAAATACTGAAATTTCTCTTTCCAGGAACGTTGGAATTGTGTTTATATTTTTTTGTAGTTTGGAAGAAATAAATGTTTTAAAGTCTGTTTCTTCTTTCTGAATAGCCCTGTATAAATATTCCTACGTGTGACCGTATATTTAGTTATATTACTATTATTATTAATAATATAATGATACTAATAATGAAATTAATAACATAGAAAATAACTTTATTATTACCAGCTAATTTCAACACTTCTTCACACACGACTCTTGAAATGTAATTATTTGATGTATAAAGAAAGTGTACCATTTTATGAAACATGCTGTAACATTCCAAGCAAAGTCTGATCTGTGTCAAGAGGAGCACAATTCCCGGCATAACTAATTATTTGATAACATGATTTTAGTTATAACATTTTAAACGAGCTCTTATTATCGATTAATATTTCATTAGTCATATTGATTGTTTGAAAAAATGAATTGAAACAGAATCCAGACGGGACTTGAGAGTGAATGCTACAGCTATTTCTTCGTAGACGCGAGACCCGGTTTCTGCAAGTTCTGTACACGGGGGAAAATAACGTGTCACAAGAAATACTCTCCTTCTTATAATTTTCAACGCAGATAAATTAATATTGATTGAAGTTATATACGTCATTTTTTCACAAACATCTCTATGAATTATTAATCATTTACTGCTCTTTTTTACAAGTGCCAGCAGATTGTCTTTACGACATTTTTCTTATTCTATCCTGTCTTGGCAGATCTAAGATTTTAAGGTAAACAGTACAACTGTAGCCCACTTATATCGAACAATTCGCGTCGAAAAACGAGTTTTAAATGTACCTGTTGTGGCCGAACATTTCCTTACCAAAGAAAACGTCGATTATTTTTTTTAATCTACATTATTTCGTATTCACCTTGAAAAGCCGTTCTCTAGTTCAACAGGTCGGTTCTTATTGACTAGTCATTATCATTGGAGTTTCGCAGGTGCAATTCTGGATTAGGTGAATGGATTTTAAGGGACATATAATTCCCGAATATATCATTCTTGCAAAGAAAAATAAGTCATGGATCCCGAATCATAGACTTACAGTTCGTAAAACATCCTAAAACCCCCAAAAAATAAACCTGATATATAAAAATCAATGTTTGTTTGTTTCTTGTTTGTTCGTATTCTATGCGCGGCCATACCATTCATCCGATTTTGAAGTGGGTTTTTTGCACGATGTTCAGGAGATTCCCGGGATGAACATAAGCTATAAGAGAGGTGTGATATTCAACCCCTTCACCCCTAAAAATCACCCTTTATAGTGAAAACGTGAAATAAATTACCTATTTTGACGCTTAGATGGCTTACGCTTGTGCAGTCTGCAAACCTTTAATTGTGCAGTATAACCACCGCGTATTGGTGCTGGATCAAACCGTTATTGTTGATAAATATTTTGAATAGAAAACATAGACTGCTCAAATTAAGATATATTTGCCCGGGCCCATAAAAGACAAAGATTAATTCAACTTTCCTTAATAAATTATCAAACATGTAATGTGCAGTAAGCTACAAGCTATAATCGTGGAAGCTTTAAGGAAAGAGGAACTCACACACGTTTGAGTAAGCTTTGGAATATTTTACTTTCATATCTGAGATAAGATAGCTGCTAAATGAATAGGCATAATTTAGTAAAAATATACAACTAAAGTTTTAATGCGAGTCAAAAAGTATAGTCAGATATAACATTGAAATTAAATAAATGAATAAATAATTAATTTAACAAAGAAAATAATACTATCCTTGATCATCTATACAAAAATAATATAAACAAACATACGTACTATTACACTCACACTAGTCCAGCCTAGGGTTAGGGTATACAGTCCTTGCGACCCCGCCCTGGCCTGAAGGACTAACAAACCAAACTAGCTCTTCTGAGCTATATTGACTAGACTCCGACGATAACTCAACAGATGATGATGCGATGTTAGAAAACACAGCTGTTTATGAGAGTTCACAAGGAGAGGGGAGAATGCGCGATAGCCCACGGCGTGTACTAGGAAGGGAAGGGGTAGGTAGGAGAGCATTTGGCACTGTTCACAAAGATAACACACGAAATGGAGACGCGATGACGTATAGGTTGCACAGCATGACGTAATCCCTGTATCGAAATCTTGATTTCGGTACATTCTGCCTAAACCATAAGAAATACATCAAATTAATGTACACAGAATTGAATATCTCAAAAAATCTAAAAAAAAACACCGCGACAGCATGTGTTCATCTCTTACGGATAACTCACAATAACCATTTTCGTCTTTCATTGAAGCCAAGAAGATCGGAATAAGTAGATTCCCGGGCAAGCGTGCTCTGCCGTACCGTTCATCCGATTGAGATAGGGGTTTTTCAAAAATGTTCAGGAGATTCCGGGGATGAACATAGGTTATAAAAGAGTTCTAATACTCGACCTCTTCACCCCTAAATATCACCCTTTGTAATGAAAAACGTGAAATAAAGTCCCTATTTAGACGCTTAAATGGCTTACGCTGCCTAAACCATAACATATAAAACAAATTAGTGTACGGAGAATTGAACAACTCAAAAAACTCTACAAAAAGTTCCCGAGAGCATATGTTTATCTTCTACGGATAACTCACAATAACCATTTTTGTATTTCATTGATGACAAGAAGATCGGGATAAGCACACTCCCGGGCAACAACGCACGGCTGGTGGTAAAAATACATGAACATTTATTTAGGAGCAGCAGCGCACGGCTGGTGGTAAAAACACATGAACATTTATTTAGGAGCAGCAGCGCACGGCTGGTGGTAAAAACACATGAACATTTATTTAGGAGCAGCAGCGCACGGCTGGTGGTAAAAACACATGAACATTTATTTAGGAGCAGCAGCGCACGGCTGGTGGTAAAAACACACGAACATTTATTTAGGAGCAGCAGCGCACGGCTGGTGGTAAAAACACATGAACATTTATTTAGGAGCAGCAGCGCACGGCTGGTGGTAAAAACACATGAACATTTATTTAGGAGCAGCAGCGCACGGCGGGCGGTAAAAACACATGAACATTTATTTAGGAGCAGCAGCGCACGCCGAGTCTTAGCTAGTAAATAATAAAATAAAATAGAGAGACCTCTGTGTCAGTACATTGACGCTGGACGCTAATTATCCGAGTTGTATCCTATTGTGTTTGAGTTTACTTTTTTTAGTAAACAGATCTTAGCTTTCTCTTACTTTCTCGACTTCAATAAAATAAATGTTGGATATTTAAACTTAAGCAAATAGTTAAGGCGGGGCGCCTGGAAGACAGAGTTAAGTTTCCCCGATGACATGTTGGGTGATTAATAATAATCTTAGTTCAAATCCAGACCATGAGCGACCATAAGAAAAACAATCCAGTGCTCTGACCGGGAATCCAACCCGAGGCCTCATTAACTACTGTCAGAACCTCTTATCACTATCCACAGGGCTGGTCACCATACATACACAATAACACAGAACACGCATTTTCAAATACTTTTTTTATTGTAAAGGTTTGTATTCAACATTATCTACCTTTACAATCTATACTAATTCCGAGCTAAGTTCCAGTTGTGATGTAAACAGAGCAGATGTATGACTGCATTTTCATTGGTCGAATGACGATTTTATGTTTCAGCGAGCAAGATTATATAGTTCCCTGTGTAACAATTTAAATAAAGAAAATAATAATATGTAATACCTTACACATGTCTATGTATGTTGTATAGGATTCCATTAAAATACATAATTATAATTGTAATAGCTAAAATATGCATTGTTTTATTCCTACGCATCCGCAATGCAGAATACGTTTGAATTTCAGTTGTTTAACAAAATGGCCGCTTCTCAAGAATTCTTGAAATATTGGAAAGGAAAGCTTTATAAAAGTAGGAGAAAATCAAAGTATTTTGAATATTTTCAAAGTGGTTAGTGAGAAATATCCCACCTTAGCCTTTGAGGATGTGATGAATATAACAGAATTTACAGGTGAGTCAGCATGGAGCATATATTCTGCTCGTAATGGAATTATATATAAAGGATATCGACATCATGTAAAAAGCTTAGGTCTAAACATCTGATTAGGTATGTTCATATATAATTTTTTGTCATAAAATAAATAAGAAATGAAAGTTCCTAATTGTTGGTGCCATCTTACTTTGTATCCAGTCCAGTAAAATACGATGTTGCCTGGGAAAAAGATTCTATCGGTGACAGTTCCGTACACAATTCTTTTATATCGTGAATAAAAGAAGCGCCACAGTTCCTTCGATAGACCGAGTCGGAGGAGCAATAACTTAAGTTTTTAGAGCACAAATGGAACTTAGCTCCAGATTAGTATAGGTCATGTGCATCTACTTATTTCATTGTAACTAACTAACTAACTCACTGGCACTATCGAACCCGTGGTTTCATGGCCGCGCGGATATAAGCTCTCCATATATCCCTATCCTGAGCCAATGTTTTCCAATCATCCCCTGTATAATCTACTTCCCTCAAATCATAGTTAATGTTATTCTCCCACCTCATTCTCGGTGTACCAACTAGGCGTTTTCCCTCTGATTTTCCTACAAGAATCTTCCATGCACGTCTTTCATTCCTCATTAGTGCCACATGTACTGCCCATCGCAGTCTACGAGACTTAACTGTTCTCATTATATCTGGCTTCCAATAAAGACCATGTAATTCACTGTTATGCAGTCTTCTCCATTCACCTGTCTGTTCATCTCTCTTTGGGCCAAAAATTTTCCTAAGGACTTTATTCATTTCATTGTATGTATATGAATACAATGAAGACCTAATTATATTATGAATTGGTGAACACGATAAAATAGGCACTTTTTAATGACATTACAAACCAGAATTTGACTTGAGGATGAAGGAAAGAACCAGGGAAAGCCTCATTCAAGTTGCTCGGCATTGGGATTTGAATTCAGGACCTATCAAATATGAATCCCAATACTTACCGCTTGAGCCACCTCGCTCTATTTCCACATGTGAGATAAAATACATAACCTCACATTCCCCAGTCTTAATGGAGCTATAATGTCATACAGGAAACAAAGATTATAAAGAGAAGAAATCAGAAATAGAAACAAAACAAGCACATTAAAAACAAAATAATGTTACAGTATTGGCTCACTTAAACAAGTGGGCCTAAAATATATGATCATGCTAGAAATACATTATAAAATGGACAGTTAATAAAAATGTTTGAAATTTTGTAGAAGTGGCGGATTTCAAATGTATAGGAACTATAATTAAAAACAGGAATGATGCGAAGAAATAAATTAACACAGGCTAAATTCTGTAAACTATTATCATCACAGGGACTCTTTCCATTTCTAACTTCACAAAAAAATATCTTAAGCTAAAAATCTATAGGATCTGACATGATTATTCTCTGAGTTATATGTATGCGAACACTTATGTAGTGAGTTCGTTAGTTCATAAGAAACATTTGCACCCACCAGGTATTCCATAACGATGGTGGTGGGGGTAAAAGTAACTGAACTAACAATTGTATAGTTACGTAGTTATTGTTAGCTCGCCCGTGCGTCGGTGAGAAACCACACAAAGAATGAATTCAGAAGAGAATATCAAATAGCATCAATGATGGAAGAACAATTTTGACTTTTCAGCGTTATAAATGGGGAGTTCAACGGGTAGGAGGAACACTTTAGCCGTAGAAAAGACGACTCTCCTCCGGGAGAAAAGTTTAAGCAAGTCAATACGTTCAGTGTTGCGTCATAATTAATAATCAACGACTCTCTTTAAAATCAAAACTAATATTAGTGTCGTCATTATAATCTAGAGGAGTAATGACCAACAATTGTGCATAGAGACCTCGTCTTGCACGCTTGATATTATCTTAACTCCAGGCGTGCTACGCCTAGAAGACCCTTACCTGCTGGCCTCACATCCGTATGTGTCAATCACAGAGGTAGATGATCATCATCCTGTGTTGGAGTGACATGTTGTCAGCATGTCGAGTCCCCCTGCTGTTATAGCTGCTTTTCTCAACCTGGAGCCGCTACTTAATGTAGCTACCCAAATGCCTCACGATGGTGGGTGGACACCGGTCCCATACTGGCCGAAATACCATGAGAAAATTTCTTCCCCATGGAGACTCGAACCAGCGCAAGACCCGTAGCTCTGCGCCAAGGGATCCTGCCTTAACCACTCAGCTCGGCTCTGGACTTGATATTATCTTACGTGCCCTAAATCCAGACAAGTGACACTGGTTTCTAGTCCTTTACGAAGGAAAATACAGGCCTACGTACGATTTTTACCTCCTAAAACATCCACAAACGCCGGCTGGGTTTGTTCCCGTGAACGTTAGAACCAGAGGCGAGCATGATAAGCTCTAGTCTAGCAAGATCGATTTCAGCGCTTAAGAAGAAGGAAAATAAGAAAAAAACCTCTAATCTTATACACATTACATTCTCCATCTCATATTATCCGAAATTGTAACATAACGTCACTATTTGTAAATAAAACCCTGCTACGAATACTGTTGTAATTTGATATCTAAAACGATTTGGGAACTTTTTCTCTACGTTCAATAAATGATTTTATTAAAAACATATAAATTTCACAATTGTAAATAACAATGTGAGGTTGTGAAGTGGATTTACAGAAGTGAGGAAATTATTAATAAGCGAGCGATAACAAGGATTTAATTTCCGAGATTCTGTAAAACACTTCACAAACGTGTGTTGTACTTTTTATTTTTTTCATGATGGTGTTTTCAAAATTACAAAAAATAGTAAAATAATAGCATCTCTGTTGGAAATATTTTCGTTCATTATGAACAACTGACTGATGTTAGCAGTCTGACCAATGTATATACGGTAAATGCCGAAAATAATTCAGTTGAGACTACAGCATGCAGTGACACCAATCAGGGATAAAATGGCGGCAAGATTGAATTTATTGATTAATATTATTTCAAATAAAGCTCAGTTCATTTAAAATACAGTGATTTGTTTCGTATAATGTACATTCACTCTGGCCGTTTGGATATAGCTTTGTATATACATTGTACGAAGAATATAAAAACGGCAGTGGTTTTACTTCCCGCCCTAGGTAAGTACTTTTTATATTAAAGTACAGTTATTTAGTTATTTATAGGTTGGCAAACCCGAAATTTAGGAAATTGAACTTTAAACCATGGTCACCAGTCCTGTAAGTCCGACAGAACGCACTTATCGTGTAAAAAATGATTGTAAAAATGTCATTTGTTGCTAATGTTGACGTAATAACTGTATCGTAACGTAGCAACGTCACTAAATGTGAAAATACAAAACAATTTTACAAATTAATTTAAAAATATATTAATATTTGGCAGATTGAATTCAGAAGTGTTTATTCTACCAATATATACCGTGGATATTTATTTATAGGCCTTCCTGTATCAGGTAAATGTTCAAAACCATAGTTATCATCTTTAAATGAAGGGAACAAGGAAGTATCCAGCAAAGTCACTATTCGGCCAGTAAAAAAATTGCCTTTTAAGTGAGGCGATTAGAAACAAAGGGATGTAAGTGATTTTTTTCTCTTGAAAAAAGTGAGTGTGTTTAAGCATTAATGTATCTTTCCAGTTATCTGGGGAAAACACGCATCACCCGCAGTTATTATTTTCAATTACCTGCCATTTTCTTATACAACTTCAACTTTAAAACTGTTTTCCCAATACTGCACAACTTGCACTTGTAACCGCCTCAATTATACAACGTACCTACTTTTTTTTAAATATGTTCCAAATTTGGAAGACAAATAAACCCATGATAAAAAAATAGATTCTTCTAATCTTGCGGACTCCTAAAATATAGTACTTTCCATTGAGAATCTAATACTCTATTTCGACAATAAACTGACAAACCTGGTACTTTTCCTGTCCCTCAAATGTGTATTAATATATCACGTGATACTATGCATATGCATTTGAAAGCTAACTCATTGGAAATCAAAACAAATGTATTCTAAAACTGCAAATATTCTGTTTTTCATTCTTATGGATACATTTTCTTTCATTTAAAATAAACATCCCCGTTCTTTAAAATAAACAGAACTTCATGCCGCGAGAGGTTTGCAACACAACTGATCTATTAATTGGCTGACCTCTTATGTCATTTTATAGAGGTAGGTAAAAGTGTGTAAAGTGATCCCACTACAGGCCATAGACGATAATGTAAACAGTATATGGTTGGTATGTGGTCAGGATGTCTCCTAATTCTTATAGGGTAGCCCGGGGCTAATTCGCACATTTCAAATTAAAAGTTATATAACCGTCGGGAAAATGTTTTCAAGGAAAATAAAATATATATTTATTATTACTGAGATATCAATAAATGTATAAACAGTATTTAAAAACTCATAAGTGTTAACACTAATAAACAAGAAATATAAATCTGAGACATGACGTGGCTTAACATTATGAACTTAAACATCTCTGACATCTGATCCACTCTCCCATACATATTGATTTACCTTACACAACAAAAAAGAACACGGCACATCATCTTCCTCCACATTCACTGTTGGCTGAAGTGGAAGTGGATCGTCTTCATATGACGATGAATGTGTGTTTCTTTTATTTGCATGTCTTCTTCAATCCACTTCATGTAAACCCCTTTAGATTTATATGTGCGAACCGTCTGTAACATTTTAATAAATAACTTCTGATAGTTTACTCACATTTTTATGAAAGAATAATATCTTAATAAGTGTACGGAATAGCCCCTGTTATTCTGTGCGAAATAGCCCCCATTTACTACATTATAATAAAGCTGTATAATTTCATAACCACTTATAATTTCTAAATTTAATTAACTGATATGATAATTGCAAATGTTTACTATAAATTGGCACAGTAATTATTGGTTTACATCTATCTATATAAAATTATAACTTAAACAGTGAGATGTATAAACTACTCAAGCAGGTATATGGCTCAAATAATACATACCGTGGTTGACAAAAGCTTCTCTTACAACAACGTAGAACCTTTTTTTGAAACAAACAGATGACGACTGAATACCAGACAGACAGGGGTTGAAAAGACGTGGTCATCCGTCCTTGAAAATTCTAAAGGTTTCTAGGAAGACACAAAATACTTAAAGTTTGCGAAAAAAACCCCGTGTGCGAAAGAGACCCGGGGTACCCTAGTCGCTATTTATTGTATCTCCCATAATTCATCGCGATCCTGGGTGGACACCGATCTCCTGACTAACTAACTAACTAACTAACTAACTCACTGGCTCTATCGAACCCGTAGATATACGGTCTCGCGGACATAAGCTCTGCATACATCCCTAACCTCAGCTAATGTCTCCCAATCATCCAATGTAAAATCTACTTCCCATAATTATCATGGATGTAATTCTCTCACCTCATTCTTGGTCTACCAACTGAGTGTTGCCCTAAGGACACCGATCTCCTACTGACAATTATTCCATGAAAACATTTCTCCTCCACAGGGACTTGAAGAATCGTAGACCCGTGCCAAGACATGATACATTAGGTCGTTGGACGTTTCGATTCCTCTATTAATTATTATATGGACATTTCCGCATTAATGATTTTCTTGCGCTTATTACTTGCTTTGTTCATTAACTCCAGGTTATCTACTTATTTATAATATCGATCTTATTGATTTTTCTCCTTTAATAATTCTCTATCTTTTGAAAGTTAACACATGACACTCAGACTACAATATTATACTCTACATAAGTTAGTTATTTCGGTAGATCAACATAATGTTTTAGGTCTAGTTTAATGTAAAAGTTAAGAAAACAAAACATCGCGAAACGTCTTGAAAGAAGTGAGTATGTAAAGGTATCAATTTGTCTGGTGAAAAGCTCTCATCACCCACTGGTCGCAGGTTATCAGACAGCCTGTAAGACAGTTAGACTCTTAAGCACTAGTCCATCACATCATCTATAATTCGAAACATCTAATAATATGTTCCTTAAAACTTGCCACGAATAGCTTCATCTCTTCGTTTCATTATCGCTACTCACCAACCTGCAAACATCAGTCAATCAGCTGAATGTCGGGGCCACCCCTGCCACAGTATTAATAATAATTCATGCATAAATTCAAAATAAAACAAGAGTTAATGTAATATCGGTGATTATGATAGTCAGACGATGTTCCAAAATAATCCGTTTTAATAAGAGAATTATACTTCTGTTGATTTTCCAAAATAAAACTTATTACTCAAAGCTGAAAATCCAGATCTTGCATTTCCACCCACACCCATATGGAGGGCATCACTATAAACAATACTCTCATATTCAAACAATTTTGAAAATGTTTAATCATTGATGGATGAACTCTATTAAGTAGGGCCTAACACTAAGATATTGGGGCTGAAATAAACATCAGTAGACTAAACATATGTTTACACATAGAAATACATTGTATAATGGAAATTAACAGCTAATGGCAAATAGGAATTTTTTGAAGATGTGACTGAATTCAAAAACCTAGGAACAATAATTACAAACAGTAATGAGATGCGCAGGGAAAGTAAACATAGGCTCAATTCTAGAAATTCATGCTATTATGCAATACACGGACAACGCCTCTAAAAATAACGTTTAACTGATCTCAGTTACATTACATGGATGCGAAAAGTTGACTCTTACTTTAAGGGACGAAATAAGATTAAAGTTTAAAAAACCTGACCCACTGAGACTCGAACCCTGGACCTTCCGGGTTGTAGCGTGTTGCCTTAATCAACTACACTACGGCGTGCCCCACTCGTAAGATAAACGTTCACTTGAGTAAAAATACGTGATGTTTTCAGAAATATGTAACAATATGTGCTATACCCTGCAGCTACTGCATATTGGTACCTTAATTCGTAAACAGAACGAGAATTTAACTTTAAATAACGTAAAAACAAATAAATACATCCTACCCCTGTTCATGGATTCCTTTGCAATAAAAGTGAAGACTGCAACACAGTACTTCAACAATATGAACTGTAGCGTTTGGAGATACGTATTCGCGAGGTCACGGATTCATATCCCGACCAACCTGGCCGAGCGTTTTCAGTTGTTAGGATAAATTCTGGGTTGTAATTCCATTACCAGGTCCCGTTACATCACAGTCGCATTTTCATAAAAAACATACAAGTAAATAAATAGATTCTGTATGACCTCATATTACGGCGTCTTTAAATAAAAAAATTACATATTTTGTCTGTAAAAATCCTTGCCTTATTCACGACAGAAATAAACAATCGGTTCATCGATCGATAAAAATAACAAAAAGAAACTGTGTTATTTTTTAAAGTTCAAAACTGGGTTATTCTATGTCAGGGGTGTACCTGTTGATGTATCAACGAGAACAAGCAAGTCCAGCCAACATTTCGCTTTCACTTTGTGGTTTTATATATTTATTCACTCATTACTAAGTCCTTGTACCACTCGGTTTACTTCGTCAGGAGAGAAAATAGCCAAGTTAATGTTCACCAGATCACTTGGCGCTCCGTGAGGCTGCTCCGTTTCAACATGTTTCTATTGTAAACCACGTAACACCACTAAATAAATATACATATTTTTTACATTTCCAGTTGAATGAATAAAAATAAAATTAGAGGTTAATTAAACTGTGCGGTGAACATCACAATCAACCGGATATGATGGCTGCTAGAGTCAATTTTTAATTTGGAGTTTCACATAAGCCCCCCCCCTTTTAATGGTCGGATCTCGCTCAGTTTTGGACAATAAGTATCTACATTTTAATAACATATACTGAGTTTATATCCATTGTCTTAAGTAATCTCACGAGTGTTTTACAAATCAATAAATTTTGTCTAGACGATTTCGAAATCAAATTGTTGGGACAATTTATCGAATAAAATTAACCTGTTTACTCAAAAATCATTATATAAATATAGTTACCGATATTTAAAAATATTTATATATTTAATGTAAACGGCGATGTTTGAAGACTAACCTGAAATTTGAAGTTATGTTTATTCACTGCAACCTGATCATATTATTTATTGCCAAATAGGATCACAATATTGTAAGAATGCGCCCTAGCGAAGAAGTAATGAAACACATTAAACTGTATATTATAACCAACATTACAGGTTATTAATTTATTTGTTTACTAAACATCTCTTTAAAATCAAGGATTCTGTCATTATTTGCTGTAATCAATCTATTTGTTGGAGAGTTAGTCACTGCAAAATAACTCTCTGATCTGATCTGGCTATTAGAAAGGAGCAGCTTTCATTATCACAAAAGTAGGAGATGATAAAGATAAATTGATAAAGATTGAGGCGAAACACGACTGTCATAGGTTATAAAACAAAATTCATTGAAACGTGATTGATCATTGACTACCATTTGGTGCATGAGTTAAATTCCATCCATCGTATTTCTGCCCGAGGGCAGGTCCTTCACTGCAATCATAGCATTTTCACGCTATGCTTGCAGTTTTACTAGGGAATTGTAGGTGTGGAAGCTTCGCGTTGCTTTCCACACCGGTAAAGGATGATGATGATAATGATAAGGATGATGATGATGGCCATATGATTTCGGGGACCTTTCGGGCCTTAAAGTTTTCCTGACATTTGTCTTACAGGTGAGGAAAAACCCCGATAATAACCTCACCCAGAAAAACTGCCCCGACCGGGAATCGAACCCGGGCCCGCTGCGTGAGAAGGCAGCACGCTACCTCGAGACCACAGCGGTGGACATGAGTTAAATAGTCGTTAAAAACGACTCCACGTGCGAGATGTTGCGTCGCACCGAGCCTCTGTATAAACCGCATCACTTATTTTGAACTTAAAAAAAGTTAACACAAATTAAATATTGTCCACTCAGCCATTGCTAAAACATCGCCCTGAGTGTAGATTACATACAAAGTAGCTAAACCACATAAACACGCGCACAAACGCTTTTTAAAATCATGTTATGTAAATAAACACATCACGGCCGAGTTGTAAGAGAACATGTTCATTACCGCTTCAAATTAAAGCGCAAGTCAGATGTCACCACGGCCTTCTTGATCCACGTAGATTCTCTATTTACTGGGTTTAATCAAGTAATCCGTGATTGCGATTAGCAGAGTTAGCAGTCGTACAAGATGATATAACGCTAACGTAATAAACTAGAGATAAACTTCTTTGCACGTTGTGCGCATTTAATATTTTTTAACGTAACAAAATGCTAACAATGAGTAAAATAATAAACATTAATTTTCAGTAATAAAAAGATTGGTAAATGTATGAAGTGTAACCAAATAAATATTTATTGTGACTATTTCATTCATGTCGCAAATGGTAGCAATGACCGATCACGTTTCAATGAATTCTGTTTTACAGCAATGCCAGTCGTGTTTCACCTCGCTCTTTATCGATATCTCTTTATCAGCTCCTGCTTTTGTGATAAAAAAGGCTCCTCCTTTTTTAATATTCAGAACAGGTTAGACCATTATTTTTCTCTAACAAATACATTGAATATAGCAAATAATGAATAGATTCAGTGATTTTACTAAGTTGTTTATTCAAAATATAAATTAATTAAATAAAAATAAAACGTAGTTTTATTTAATTTTCATATTTATTAAATAATTCAGTGACAGCTCTATCGGTACACTGTACCTTCTTCAGACATGTTAACGAAATATGAATTGTGTTCCAACTGATCTAAGTAACAATACAACAATATTTATTTAAATTTTCAAATTTAACAAAGGGGATTCATTCAAATCAAGTTGAGAATTTAACAGTTTGTTACTACTTTTAAATTTACTAATTTCTACAGCCTCCAAAAGATCTAACTTCTTACCCTTCTCACAAACATGTAACATTTCAAAATTTTGATCGAAACAATGATTAAATTAAAATAGGTGGTTAGCATATTTTGAATATTCTAAATTTCTGTTATATGCTCTCATGTGTTCCTTTATCCGAGAGGTAAAAGGTCTACCAGTTTGTCCTATATAGACATTGTCACATGTGCCACACATCAATTTATATACACCTGATAATTTTTATTTTTTTATTTTGGTTTTATTGTTTTTATTATATTTTGTAAAGTTTTATTAGTTTTAAATGCCACATTAATGTTAAACTTTTTAAAGTGTTTAGATATTTTATTTAAAAGTGGGCCTATGTATGACGTTACAACATATTTCTTTACGTTTTCTTTGGGTAAAGGAAAAACTTTGTTAATTGCTTTTTTGTAATGAACTTTCTTAATTAAATATTCTATAATTTTAGGCTCGTAGTTATTATTAATAGCTAATTGTTTAATAATATTCAATTCATTATTATATTCCAAGGGTGAAAGAGGGATATTTAAAAGTCTATGTATGTAACTATTAAAGGCTGCCATCTTATGAGTATATGGGTGAAGACAAGAACTATGGATAGTGGTATCAGTATGAGATGGTTTGTGAAAGATACCAAACTCAAACTTATTATCAATGTGTTTTATTGATAAATCCAAGAAATTTATACTATTATATGTTCCTAATTCCATTGTGAAATTAATACTTCTGTGAATGTTATTAATAAAATTTAAAAAGGAATTCAATTGTCTTTTAGTTCCTGTGAAGCCTTTTTAAATTTTATTAATAACATTCACAGAAGTATTAATTTCACAATGGAATTAGGAACATATAATAGTATAAATTTCTTGGATTTATCAATAAAACACATTGATAATAAGTTTGAGTTTGGTATCTTTCACAAACCATCTCATACTGATACCACTATCCATAGTTCTTGTCTTCACCCATATACTCATAAGATGGCAGCCTTTAATAGTTACATTCATAGACTTTTAAATATCCCTCTTTCACCTTTGGAATATAATAATGAATTGAATATTATTAAACAATTGGCTGTTAATAATAGATACGACCCTGAAATTATAGAATGTTTAATTAAGAAGATTAATTACAAAAAAGCAATTAACAAAGTTTTTCCTGTACCCAAAGAAAACAATAAGAAATATGTCGTAATGTCATACATAGGCCCACTTTCAAATAAAATCTAAACACTTCAAAAAGTTGAACATTAATGTGGCATTTAAAACTAATAAAACTCTACAAAATATAATAAAACCAAAACAAAAAAAGAAAAAATTATCAGATGTATATAAATTGAAGTGTGGCACATGTGACAATGTCTATATAGGACAAACTGGTAGATCTTTTATGTCTCGGATAAAGGAACACATGAGAGCATATAACAGAAATTTAGAATATTCAAAGTATGCTAACCACCTATTCCAATTTAATCATTGTTTGGATCAAAATTTTGAAATGTTACATGTTTGTGAGAAGGGTAAGAAGTTAGATCTTTTGGAGGCTGTAGAAATTAATAAATTTAAAAGTAGTAACAAACTGTTAAATTCTCGACTTGATTTGAATTAATTCGCTTTGTTAAATTAAAAAAATTAAATAAATATTGTTGTATTGTTGTTTAGATCAGTTGGAACACAATTCATATTTTGTTAACATGTCTGAAGAAGGTACAGTGTACCGAAACAGCTGTCACTGAACTATATAATAAATAAGAAATTCAAATAAAACTACGTTTTATTTTTATTTAATTAATAAATATGGATTTTCATCAAGTAAACACCAACTCAATTGATTATCAAAATATAAATGATTAACCTAAAATGTTGATTATAATAGTTTGATGTGTTTCATTATTTCTCCACTAGAGTGCAATCTTACAATATTGCGTTCCTATTTAGCAATAAATAATATGATCGAGTTGCAGTGAATATACATAACCTCACATTTCTAATTTGTTTTTAAACATCGCCTTTTACATTAACTATATAAATATTTTAAAACACCTGTAACTTTATTCAAATAATTACTTTTTAGTAAAGAGCTTAATTTTGTTGGTTAGAATATTCCTAACAAATGCTACTCTTGATTTCCAAATTCTCTAGATAAATTCGCTCCTCACTTCGTGAGTTGTGAATTTATCGATAAATTTGAAATCACTCATGGCGTTACTTATGAAAAACTCAAAATGAAGTATATTACGAGTAAAACAAATGTTTATATGCGCTAAAAGTCAACACAGTGTAATGAGAAATAAAACTCGTAATAATTTCTCTTGTGTTGGCTGCACGTACAGAGTTCAATATGTATTACCTGTGCTTAGCAGGTGCTTGGGGCAGAAGACGATTAAGGCTCTCGTCTTTCAGGACAATCGGCACAAAATAAGTTATCAGCCTTGCTTCATCCCAGAACACATGTCTTGTGGCAGTTTTTTCAGCAGAGTTTGGATTCGTTCTGTTATATATAAGTGTTATTTCAAGATTTCCGCTCAGTAGCCGAGCAGTATCAGGCATGATGCCTTGCTCTCATTAACTATGGGACCGGCGCCCATTCAAATAGTAGCGGCTCAGGTTGTAACGACTGGATCGCCAGCAGCCGGCTGGTAGACCTAATGCCTTCTAGACCTTTCGCGCCGTGGAGTTAATGTTGCCTCACATGGGAAACAGTAAGTGTTCTGAAATCTGAACAGATTGTGTGCCATAATGCCGGCCAGTGCTCTTATCGTCCGTCGGGTTCCGCCCTGGCGTTAATGTGATCTACTTTCAATTTACACACCACTTCGGCAGACCATTTTACTTAGATGCATCCTTGTACTGTGTGTAGGATGAGTGTATGTTTGTGTGTTTGTGAGTAGTATAAAGTGTGTTGTACGAGGAAGAATGATGAAGAGAAGACCCGGCCGGTACTGGCACATAGCCTACTCCTGTAAAAAAAAAAGAACAAAGGGGGTTTGTCTGGATTTATGATCACACCCAACGGACGAATCACTATCAACATTCTTATGCATGCATAATGTAGATAGTTTACAATTTCAATTATTTCATTGGCTGCTTTTCCTACAAATGTTTGAAGCATCAAAATGGAAAACCTTTGAAGAGCGGAGAGAAACAAATTATTTTGAATGTTTTCAAACAGTTTACTGAAAAAATCCTACATTAGCTACAACAGGCGAGTCAGCATGGATCATAAATTCTGCTCGTAGACCTAATCTAATGAAATTCTAAATAAACGATATCTATCGAATTTATGGAAAAAAGAGTAAACGTCTGGTTAGGTAGATCCATATATAATACTTGGTCATGAAGAGATGGAAGTTACTAATTACTGGCGCCATCTTACCTTGCATTCAGTATTATTTCCCGTAAAATATCATGTTGCCTATGTAAACATTTCTATCATGGACACTTCCGCAGACAATTCAGTCATATGGCGGGTAAAAGTAATGCCTCAGTTCCCCAACAGATGGAGTCCGCGGAATAATACCTTATGCAAGTTGTGAACTAAGCTCGGATGTCTATATATAAATATACTAAAAGAAAGCAGTTAAGTATAATTTCCTCCTCGGTTTGTCAACCGCTTTATTTCAGTAGCTAGATAGTGACGACATTTAGTGTTATCAATAAACATGTTTGTAAACAGTTAGTTTTGCCGTTTTTAGCTGTAAGGCGGTGTTTATGGAATATCTCCATGGTGCAATAGTTGCACTTCTTCCACAGAAGCATGTGATGTACAAAGCCCATGTAAAAAAAAATAAGTGCCTTAACTGCAAGGCACTAAAATCCAGAGCCAAAGCTCTCATTTAAAATATACGAAAGTAATACATGTACAGCCTTTGAAATAATTGTTGCCGCACAGTTAATTTTCCAAGTCACTGCGCATGACCAGATGTCAGTTCTTTGGTTCGCAAGTACACAACTATTTGAGAAACTAAAAATCCGTTCTATTTGCTTGTGTGTTGTGCAATGGAAAATAATTTCGCGTATATAAGTAGTGCGGAAAATGCTGTAAATAAAACAAAGCAAAAACAATAAAACAAAGAAAGAAAATTGATTGAGATAAGGGCGAGAGAGAGAGAAAATCATGACAGCGGGATCGAACACGCGACCTCTTGCATGGGAAATATAAGCTCCCTCCACTAGACCACAACCATTCCCTGCTAGAAACTGTCTGTATCAAGCGATGCAATACTCCAGGACATACTTGTATATTGAAAATATATATTAACTTGTCTTAACGTAAATTAATTAGACGCATTTTACATTAATAGTGGAAATAAACAATCTAGCTATGCCTTATGTTTTTAAACAAAGGAACGCGATTTTACAATCATTATATATATATATATATATATATATGAGCTGTTCCCTTTAATTAATGAATTTCCCTATATATACAAATGTATATAACGTAGCCTGGTAACGTGTAGGGATTATAAAAAATAACGACGTTATAAAAAAATCCTGGCCAGGATCGAACCTGTTCCTGCGTCGCTGCAAGAAAACATCTTACCGACTGCTCTACTGAAGCGAACGGTACAAATACTGCATCAGAAGTAACGCGCTAATTTACTTTTGATTCGTTTAAGAGACCATTACTTGCTCTCAGTCATCTGATAACTCAGAACTTCAATTAATACATTAATTTGTTGAACTTGTTTCAATAACGATTGGTATAAGACTATGATTGGCCCCTTGTGCCGCCGGATTTAACCTCAAAGGAGACAGCACGTGTAACAACTTACTCGTGTGAATCGCTCTTCAAAACTTTTAACTTTCCACCATCAAGAGTTGCGCCATCAATTTTTTCAAAGGCTGTACATGTGTTAATCATTCTGTCACTGTAGAAGTGACATGTCGTCAGCATATCTGGTCCACCATCCGTTATAGCTGGTTTTCTCAACGTGGAGCCGCTACTTGTTGTAGCTACCCAAATGTCTCACGATGCTGGGTGGTAATTTAGAACACTATCACCAGTCACACTCCAACACAAATAAATACCCTGCATTTTGATGAATACAATTTAAAACTAACAACGTATAAAGTGGGGTGTGGCGTGCAATGAGAAGTTAGAACACGTGTATCTTGTGTTACATAAACATGCTGACTCTGTTATTATCGCCTCACTCGGATGGTTAACAGTTTATATAAAAGCGGGTGCCGCGCGGCAATACTTGACATGCGGTGTTGTCACGTTTCTCATAGCGCTATGAGCGTTTATTACACAAGGACAGAAGACATTGATTATTTATCTTATTATTTAATGTTATGTTATTATTTGGTATTAGTTCACCGCTGTGGTCTCGAGGTACCGTGCTGCCTTGTCACGCAGCGGGCCCGGGTTTGAACCCCGTTGGGGCAGTTTTTATCGGGGTTTTCCTCACCTGTAAGACAAATGTTAGGAAAACTTTAAGGCCCAAACGGTCCCCAAAATCATATGGCCATCATCATCCTTATCCTTATCATTATCATCATCATCACCATCATCCTTCACCGGTGTGGAAAGCAACGGGAAGCTACCACACCTACAATTCCCTAGTAAATTTGCAAGCATGACATGAAAATGCTATGATTGCAGTGAAGGACCTGCCTTCGGGCAGAATTACTATGGATGCATGGATTTGGTATTGTTTAACTTTTAAAATTAGCCTATATATGTATTTATTTTATACTAATGATATAGTATTATTGAGCGATAACGAGGAGATACTAAGGGCCAACACACGCACTCTATTGAACACTAAGAAATTGGGACTTGAAGTAAACATCAATAAAACTAAATATATATTCACTCATAGAAATGCATTATATAGGCCTAATGGAAATGGATATCTAATGACAAATGAAGGACATTTTGAAGAAGTGGCTGATTTCAACTATCCAGGAAAAATAATTACAAATAGGAATGAGATGCACAAAGTAATTAAACATAGGCTCAATTCTGGAAATGCGTGCTATTATACAGGGACTCATGTCTTCCCAGCTCCTTTCAAAAATGTTAAACTGAAAATATATGAAACCGTTATTCTCCCAGTTATATTAAATGCATGCGAAACATGGACTCTTACTTTAAGGGGGAAAAGAAGATTACGAGTATTTGAGAATAAAGTTCTTAGGAAAATTTTTGGATAAAAAAGAGATGAACAGACAGGTGAATGGAGAAAACTACGTACTATATAGCTACATGATATGTATAAGGAGCCAGATATAATAAGAACAATTAAGTCTCGTAGGCTGCGATGGGCAGGACATGTTGCACATATGGGGATGAAAGAGGTGCATGGGAACTTCTGGTAGGAAAATCAGAGGGAAAACGCCCAGTTGTAGACCAAGAATGAGGTGGAAGAATAACATTATCCATGATTTGAGAGAAGTAGATTATACAGGGGATGATTGCAAAACATTAGCTCAGGATAGGGATATATGGAGAGCTTATGTCCGCGCGGCCATCAACCTACGGATTCGCCAGAGCCAGTGAGTTGGCCTTAGTTGAGATTTTAAAATACTATTATTAATATTATTATTATTATTATTATTATTATTATTATTATTATTATTATTATTATTATTATTATTATTATCTATCATCATCATCATCATCATCATCATCATTATTATTAACTGTTCGGTTTGAAATATTTTCGCATGGCCGCCACATGTTGAAATCACTTACATATTAAACTAATACACTGCTCAAAACAATTAGAGGAACACTTGTAATAAATTGAATAAGTAATTGTTTTTTAAAGCTGTGATGCTGAAAGTTGGACAACATGTAAATTGAATTATTAATTTTATCATTGGATACAAATTTTAAAGATCCATGGCTTAAATATAGAGAAATTACCTCAAATAACAAATATAGAGATTTGTTATTTATTTTGGAAGGCACTGGCCACTTCTAATTGATAAGCTTCCTGATGTTGCTATAGTGACGAATGTTGATTATTGCCTTGTTTATTGAAGTCTCTGACAAAATGAGGCATTTAAATGAGTTTGAAGTGTATCATGCTCTACATCTTTTACGACAAGATCAATCTCTGCGACAAGTGGCTGGAGAGCTTGGGGTGTCTCCTTCCGTGGTGTCCAGGTTACGCAACAGGCACAGAGAGACAGGTCAGTATTGTAGAAGACGTGGCCAGGGCCGTAAATTTAAAAGAAGCCCCCAGGATGACAGATACGTTGTTCTTTCTGCTCTTCGACAGCGTACAAAAACTGCAAAAGACCTGCAGAATGACCTTGATATGGCTTCCGGAATCCGGGTTTCAGACCAAACCATAAGGAACAGATTAAGGAAAGAGAATATTCGTCCAAAAAGGCCCGTTAAAAAACCGCGCTTACCAAATAGGCATAAGGCAGCAAGACGTACGTATGCTGAAAACCATGGTGATTGGAACCTGAACCAATGGGAGTCTGTGCTCTTCTCGGACGAATCCAGATATCGTCTTACATGTTGTGATGGTCGATTGAGGGTGTGGGGACGGCCAGGAGAAAGATTTTCTGCAGAGGCTGTACAGGAAATTGGTAGATTCGGAGGAGGTTCCATAATGGTGTGGGCCGGAGTTATGTACAACAATCGTACGGACCTTGTACTTGTTCCCCAGCGACTGAATGCTGTCCGGTATATCGAGCACGTTCTGGAAGAGCATGTAGTACCTGCTGCCATTGGAGTAGGCCCTGGATTTCTGTTAATGCAGGATAATGCCAGGGCAAATTCTGCGGCTGTCACCAGGGATTTCCTGAGGAGGAATGAAATTGAGGTAATGGAATGGCCAGCGGTCAGCCCAGACTTCAACCCTATTGAACACTTTTGGGATCTTCTAGTCAGGAAGGTCAGGAACCGACATCAAGCTCCACAAACTCTGCAGCAACTTGGAGAAGCTCTGAAATCCATAATCTTATTGGGAGCATGCCACGAAGGTGCCAAAGTGTCATCGAATGTCTTGGAGGCCATACACGATACTAACTCTATATAACGAGTGTTTAACTTTGAAAAATAAGCGCACGATTCAATTGCTTACATAGCGGAATTATTTGAAAAGTTAATTGTCAGCGTTATTCATTTATTTTTACAGACATGAGCAATAAATAAATAAATAAATAATCACAAATAATGTACTTTATTAATTTCATGTTTGTACCTTTATCCAACGAAAAAAAATTGCATATTTCATAATGTTCCTCTAATTGTTTTGAACAGTGTATAATATGTAGATATTGTATTATTATTCAAGCTACATATCACAATAAATCACTGATAAATTATAACTATTAATTACGGTACACAATTTTATAATTGGATAGAATGCCCCACATCGTTCCGAGTTTTAATTGAAACTGAGGGAAGAATAGCAAAGTTTATCTAAGAGACCCTCTTCCGGGATTGTTTTCTTTAATATAATCATAAACATTAATTACAAGCAAACTGTTGACACTGCTTACTAAGAGTCTGTCAATGTAATTTATTGTTCCTTGAACTATTAAGAGGTTCTTCCTGTTATACATTCGGTCTGAAATATTTTCCCATGGCCGCCACATGTTGAAATCACTTATTAAACAAAGGACAAACTGCAGCGTGTCCATAATATGTGTATCAGATTCATATTTAATTTTCGAAAATACGATCACATTTCTCCATTATTCCACGAATTGTCATGGCTACATCTAAAAGAGAGAAGAAAATCGCACTGTCTAATTCTCCTATTTAAGATCCTACATACCTATATTCCCAATTATTTATCATCCCGTTTCCAGTATCTATCCTCAAACCATAACTTAAACACAAGATCACAACATAGTCTCTTACTTAATATACCGCAACATAGGACATCACATCACTCCATGTCATATACCATCTCCACATCTCGCAACTGGAATTCCCTACCACAAGAAATAAGGGGCTGCCGGACATTGGCATCTTTTAAAAGAAATCTAAATTTATATTTGCTCTAAACTCGACTTCATTATTATCCAGTGTAAGATATATATATATATATATATATATATTAAATGGCGTTTCCCGTATAATGTATCACATTTATATTATTATTATTATTATTATTATTATTATTATTATTATTATCGTATCTATACTATTACCCTATAATGTGTTGTTTGTACATGACATTTACATTGCTACATTTATTGTATCTTTAACTGTTTATAATTAGTATAGTGTATATCTACACTGCTCCAAACAATTAGAGGAACACTTGTAATAAATTGAATAAGTAATTGTTTTTTAAAGCTGTGATGCTGAAAGTTGGACAATATGTAAATTAAATTATTAATTTTATCATTGGATACAAATTTTAAAGATCCATGGTCTAAATACAGAGAAATTACCTCAAATAACAAATATAGAGAATTTTTTTTATTTTGGAAGGCACTGGCCACTTCTAATTGGTAAGCTTCCTGATGTTGCTATAGTGACGAATGTTGATTATTGCCTTGTTTATTGAAGTCTCTGACAAAATGAGGCATTTAAATGAGTTTGAAGTGTATCATGCTCTACATCTTTTACGACAAGGTCAATTTCTGCGACAAGTGGCTAGAGAGCTTGGGGTTCCTCCTTCCGTGGTATCCAGGTTACGCAACAGGCACAGAGAGACAGGTCAGCATTGTATTAGACGTGGCCTGGGCCGTAAATTTAAAACAAGCCCCAGGATGACAGATACGTTGTTCTTTCTGCCCTTCGACAGCGTAAAAATACTGCAAAAGACCTGCAGAATGACCTTCATATGGCTTCCGGAATCCGCGTTTCAGACCAAACCATAAGGAACAGATTAAGGAAAGAGAATATTCTTCCAAAAAGGCCCGTTAAAAAACCACGCTTAACAAATGGGCATAAGGCAGCAAGACGTACGTATGCTGAAAACCATGGTGATTGGAACCTGAAACAGTGGGAGTCTGTGCTCTTCACGGACGAATCCAGGTATCGTGAGGGTCGATTGAGGGTGTGGGGACGGCCAGGAGAAAGATTTTCTGCAGAGGCTGTACAGGAAATTGATAGATTCGGAGGAGGTTCCATAATGGTGTGGGCCGGAGTT
Organism: Diploptera punctata; assembly: GCA_030220185.1. Classification (NCBI taxonomy): domain Eukaryota; kingdom Metazoa; phylum Arthropoda; class Insecta; order Blattodea; family Blaberidae; genus Diploptera; species Diploptera punctata. Next base: position 132,053 of record JASPKZ010008296.1, read on the forward strand.
ATGTACAACAATCGTACGGACCTTGTACTTGTTCCCCAGCGACTGAATGCTGTCCGGTATATCGAGCACGTTCTGGAAGAGCATGTAGTACCTGCTGCCATTGGAGTAGGCCCTGGATTTCTGTTTATGCAGGATAATGCCAGGGCACATTCTGCGGCTGTCACCAGGGATTTCCTGAGGAGGAATGAAATTGAGGTAATGGAGTGGCCAGCGGTCAGCCCAGACTTCAACCCTATTGAACACTTGTGGGATCTTCTAGACAGGAAGGTCAGGAACCAACATCCAGCTCCACAAACTCTGCAGCAACTTGGAGATGCTCTGAAGGAGGAATGGGAGAATATCCCGCAAGAGGAAATCCAGAATCTTATTGGGAGCATGCCACGAAGGTGCCAAACTGTCATCGAATGTCGTGGAGGCCATACATAACTCTATATAACGAGTGTTTAACTTTGAAAAATAAGCACAAGATTCAATTGCTTACATAGTGGAATTATTTGAAAAGTTAAATGTCAGCGTTATTCATTTGTTTTTACTGACATGGGCAATAAATAAATAAATAACCACAAATAATGTACTTTATTAATTTCATGTTTGTACCTTTATCAAATGAAAAAAATATTTGCATATTTCATAGTGTTCCTCTAATTGTTTTGAGCAGTGTATATTTGTCAAATATTTATTTGTATTTGTGCTGGTTGAGTGGAAGAGAGGGCCTTATGGCCTTAACTCTGCTAGAATAAATAAAGTATTATTATTATTATTATTATTATTATTATTATTATTATTATTATTATTATTATTATGTGTATATATGTATTATTATTCGAGCTACATATCACAATAAATCACCGATAATTATAACAATTAATTACGGTATACAATTGCATAACTGGATGAACTGCTGCACGTTCCATGTTTTAATTAAAACGGAGGAAAGAAAATCAATGTGGCAACATCGTCGTAATAGCAGTACTCGGGATCTTTGTGTTTTAATAACATACATAACAGCTGCGGCGAAACAAAGCGAGCCGATTGTTAAGCATCATAGTGAGGCTATAATACTAGATGTTGTGCTGGTTATATGAGTGAACAACAGTAATGGATAACCAAGTATTACTATTCTCAATTGAAAACATTACCTTTCCTTTTGGAATTCGTTATACGCATTCAGTACTTTTTTTCTTCTTTTTCCATGGTGCGATAGGCCTTGAAGGCCCTTGGCGCACTAGTCAGCTGACGGCCTCACATCCAAACATGTAAATCACAGAAGTAGGCGAACATGCAGCCAGTGTATGGGTGACATGTGGTCAGCATGTCGGGACCCACAGCCGTTATAAATGGATTTCTCAACCTACAGATGTTACTTAATGCCTCACGATGCTGAGTGCACGGCCCCATACTGGACGAAATTCCATGACAAAATGTCTTACCCATCGGGGACTCGAATCATGCGCAAGTCCTTGGCTATTCACCAGGGCATCTTACCTTAAACCGCTCGGCGGAGCTGTTTACTTGTGTTGAAGCATCTGATAATGGACACTAGTGGGATCTATAAGGGGCGAGAGTCAAGAATATTCTCGATAAAAATTATAATAAAATATGTCTGTATAATACACAACAAGTGTGAAGCTAAAATAATTACGCACAATATGGGCCTATTTAAATACAAATATAAGCTAAAGTAAACTAAACATATGCAATTTCCAAGAGCAGTAGCTCCAAACATAAGGTAGTCATTATGCCAATTGATATTGAACCGAAAGTGCCATTTTCGGTTCACTACTGTAGTGTCGTAATCCTCCGTGGACAGTAAGGTTCGTGAACTATGCCAATATCCTTTCTCTATGCATCTACCCCCACTCTCCACTTTTGCCTCTCCTGTTGCGCTGTTTGTGTGGCGCATCTACCCTCCTACCTCGGAACGCTCAAATACGCTATGCACATCGAGAACGTTATCATTCATTCATCCATTCGTTCTTTGGATCGGAACTTTAAGTTGACAAGGTCGTCTGGAGCCGCGAGCGGCGGAATTTAAGTTGGTCCTCAAGACCGGGGAAAGCCACCCTGGCTTGGACAATAGTATGAATGTGGTGTGAGGTATGATATGGTTTTTTGTCATGTTAAAGCATTATTATTTATTTACTTTTATTGAATGATAAAATGTTTATCTTTGTTATGTTTTCAATGCTCTTCAGACTTCTTGTTTATATTAAACATCATTTTTATACACATCCAATTGATTTATGTGCATGTTGCTGTTTAATATTCCTACTGATACTCACTTATTTAGGAGATCATTCTAGCTCCCTTTATTTTTCCGTCTAGCTTTCATGATTAATAATTATAATGAAAACATTCATTTTTAGTTAATCTGGTGTTTTGAGACCTATTATTGATTTATGCTTAAGTGCTTAGGAAAGAAAGATGAATCAATCTTTGCCTCCTATGGGCCCGGGGCAAAAGCTTTTGTAATTAATAACCTTGGATGTAATGAACTCTACGCTAGTAGATGCAACGGAAACAAAAAAGACGATCCGTACAAATGGTTGCGCAGAGCGTGGTTATCCAACCCGCACAAATGGTAGCATAGCGCGTGGTTTTGTTTCTTTCTGTTTAGAAAATAATGTTGTATTCTATTGGCAGTAATTCAGGTGGGCGTCGATTCGAAATCTTTGGACTTAAGTTTTGGGTTCTGGATTCAAGTGCCAGAACAAGAGAATATACTCTGAGTGGTTGTAAATGGTTTTTGGAATTATAAAGTATTTTAATATCGTCATTTTTCAGAGGTGTTATGTCGTGGATAACTATTTGTTTTCGAGACTTATTATCTACGTAAAGGTTATTGAAACGTGCTTATTTACGTGTTTGAACTGTTTACCGTAAATAAATTGATTCATCTCTCCTTGCATATAAACATAGAGTAACTTATGCATAACGAATTGCGTTCTCTTATAGTTGTTTATACCTTTTGTTTATTTTGTTTAGTAAACATGCCTAGTTGGATTGATGTTGTATCTAAGGACAATTTAGTCCGAGAATTGAGCTTACTAGGTATTGACATTGAAGGCGACGTAAATATATTGCGTTAACGACTTAAGATTGATTTGAACTCTCTCTCCCCGGCTGAACAAACATTGGTGAAATGAAAGTTTATCGTAGACGGTGCTATTACTGAAGACAATTGTGTAGAGCAGAATAAGAATATTATTGAACATAGAGCTAACTCTATTAAAGATTTTTCTGGCGGAACTGCTTCCAACCTTTCTTCTGACATGGAAGAAAATAATCAGCGAATTTTTCGAGAGTTAATTAGAAAAGTCGATCCCTGTGATGGAAGTGATAAGGAATTGTTAGTTTTCTTCCTAATAAAACTCAATTCGATTTTTGAATTGAGATTAGTTAAAGATGAATATTTTGTTAATTCGATTTTGAGTTGTATTGGAGGAATCCTATTGAAGGTGTGGAGTAATGTCGTTAAATTGAGATTAACTTGGATCGAGAGTTTGGAATATGTGAAATGTTCGTTATTGCCTTCCAGGTTGTTAGAGGATTACTGGATTAAATTTGTGTCTCGACGATTCCAACTTTCTGAGGAATCTTTATTGGAGTTTATTTCCGAAATCCAAGGAGCTTCATTGATATTGAACCCCCAGTTTTCGGAAGAAAATTTGATTGACATTATTCTTCAAAATAGGTCTTCTGCCACTAGACAGCATTTGATCTTCGCTACAAAACCCAAAAGTGTAGCAGAAATGTGTGTCTTGGCAAGGAAAGTAGCTGATTTTGAGATAGCTGAAAGACAAAAGAACTTCAGCGAGAAACGTGTGCCTGATAATTTAAGTAAAGCTAATGCTCCTGTGAATCGTTCTTCTCGCAATAATTCCTGGCAGCAGAAAAGTAATATCCAATGTTGGAAATGCCAGCGCTTTGGACATCTTGCTAGAGGGTGTCGATCTAAGGACTTGGATACTCCGCATGTTAATGTTATGACTTTATCTTCTGGAAAATATAAGAAAAGAATTCAAACGTCTAAAAGAATATTTCCTTCTGCGAATAATTGACCGTCATCTTTTATGGCAAACTTGCCTCATTTACCGGTGGAAGTTTTCCACCAGAAGATAGACGGATTGTTAGATAGTGGTGCGTCTATTTCCCTTGTACGAGAAGATTTCGTCTCCACACTGCCTAAGAAACTTTTGAAGAAAACTTCTTTGAGGTGTAAATCAGTTAACAATCAAGTCTTCTCTGTGAATAAAATGGTTCGTTTGCATTTGAAGATAAGTAAATTTTCATGGGACCAGTTGTTTTATGTGGCCCCAGATTTATCTGTTCCTATTATTCTGGGCTACGATTTCATGTCGAAATCCGGCATGAAAATTGATTTTCAAAATAGTCTGTAACTGTAGGTTTGCGCGAGAAGTTTCTCTGCCGTTTAACGTACATCCTTGTGTGTACGGGCATTCGTGTGTTAAGAGTCCTTCAAAACAACGTTGCGTTATGTCTCTTAATAATCTTGAGGAGGACGAGGAATTATCTAAATTGGTGAAAGAATTTCCAGGATTATTTAGTAATCAGTTAGGAAGAGCTAAAGATAGTTTTTGTAAATTGGAATTGTTGGATAATATCCCCGTACCGTCTCCACCTTTGCAGTTTTCTCCTCCTATGTTACAAATGCTACAAAGCGAAATTCGTAAGCTAATGCAACAAGGTATCATCAGACCAAGTCGTTCAAGTTATGCGAGTCCTGCTTTTCTTGTTCCAAAACCTAGTGGAGACCATAGGTTAGTTATCGATTATAGGAAACTTAATAAGAAAGTAGTATTTGATTGTTTTCCATTGCCTACTCTGGAAGCGGCTTTTCAAATATTTCATGGAGCCACGGTATTTTCTGTAATCGATTTACATTCTGCCTTCTTTCAAATACCGTTGACTCCATCCAGCAGAAAGTACACTGCCTTCGTGACTCCTAATGGTCTTTATGAATTTAATATGCTGCCTATGGGTTTGAGCGTAGGTAGTCAAATATTGAGTCGTGAATTAGACAAATTACTTTGGAGACCTAAAATACAAGTATGTCTTCCAGTACTGTGATGATCTCATTGTCTATTCTTCTGACATGCGGCAGCACCTTGCTCACTTGAGATAAGTTTTTGAAAGATTGAATAATAAGGGATTTACTGTTAATCCTGAAAATATCACTTTGGGATGTTCTAAGATAAAGTTTTTGGGTCACTTGTTATCAGCCGAAGGTTTCCAGGTGAATCCAGAGAGAGTTGAAGCCATCAAAAATCTTCCTGCACCTAAGAATCTAAAAGGCGTTAGAAGTTTCATGGGAATGGTAGGCTTTTATGCCAGGTTTATTCCTAACTTCTCTCAGATTGCCATTCTTTGAATAACTTGAAGAAGAAGAAAACAAAATTCTTATGGAGTCAAGAATGTGAAGCTTCTTTTCGACGTCTCAAATGAGCCCTTTGTGAGGCTCCTACTTTACAAGTCCCCGACTTCAATAAAAAAATTGTTCTTCAGTGCGACGCCAGTGATAGGGCGTTAGGTGCGGTTCTTAACCAAGAAATTGACGGCAGTTTGGCGCCTGTGGGATACGCTAGCCGCACTTTGAATGAGGCCGAGGTTAAGTATAGCATTTATGAGAGAGAAATTTTATCTATTGTTTTCGGTTGTGAAAAGTTCCGCACCTTTTTGGAACACAACCGTTTTGTGGTTCACTCAGATAATCAAGCAGTTTCTTGGTTATGTAAGAACAGTGGTACTCTTGGTAGAATTGGTAGGTGGGTTGTGCGTCTTTCTGCTTTCAACTTTGAAGTAGTTCATGTTAGAGGATCTGAGAACGCGGTAGCTGACGGTTTGTCGCGAGTGTTCCTTGAAGATGATGTTTCAGAACACCCTCAAGTCAGTCTTCTATCGAACTTCCCTGCGTCATTTAAAGACCTTAAATTGCATCAACAAGAAGATAATGATTGTAAGAGATTATATGCTCAAATTAAAGCAGGCACTAATAGTCCAGATTTTTCTTTACGTAGAGGTCTATTAGTGTATAGTCCCCGAAAAGGTCTGAACAATCGTGTTTTGGTCCCTGTAGTATTGCGGCCTGTCTTACTTAAGTATTATCACGATTCTCCCTTGGGCATGCATTTGGGCATTGCCAAGACTATGGAAAAGCTCAATAGACAGTATTACTGGCCTCATATGGGTGATGATGTGCGTAAATATATTTTGAATTGTGTTGATTGTCAACGAGCTAAGCCCGCCCCTAATACGAAAGTAGGTCTTCATTCAGCGAAGCCTTCCACAGCTCCTATGCAAAGACTCTTTATTGATTTCTTTGGCCCATTAGTTCGCTCAAAACGAGGTAATGTTGGTGTTCTAGCAGTTTTCGACGGGTTCTCTAAATATGTCGTGCTTCATCCCGTGAGATCCTTGAAGTCTAATGCCGTTGTAGAATTCTTCACTAGGAACATCTTTCCGAACTTTGGTGTCCCTGAATCCATTGTTTCTGATAATGCAAAGGCCTTTACTTCTCACATGTTTAAGAATATGTGTTTCGATTGGGGCGTTCGTCATATTACTACTTCCCCCATTATCCAAAACCCAATCTTTGTGAGAGGTTTTTTCCGCTCGTTGAAAACAGGTCTTACCATTTTTGATAAAGTTAAGCAAAATGTTTGGGATAAACATTTGCCGTTTTTTGCTTTGGGATGTAATGATGCGGTCCACGAGTCTACAAAAACTACTCCAGCCGAATTGTTTCTGGGTAGACGTATTATGCACCCCCTGGAATTAAGTTGGCGCATTACGGAAGCCGATTTGGGCGATTTAAAACAAGCCAATAAAGTTCAGAAGTGGGAGGAAGCATTCAGGAATCTTAAGATCGCAAAAGAGAACGTAGCTAATAGGTATAATCATGATAGAAAAGACGTCTCTTATAAAGTTGGCGATCGAGTACATTATCGCCTTTTTCCACTCAGTAATCGTAGGGAGCAACGTATGGGAAAGCTTATGTTTAAATGGTCTGAACCATATATTGCAAAACGCTTTCTAACACCAGTTACCCTTGAATTGGAAAGCGCTGATGGTCACGTAATCAAACAGCAAGTCAGTCAAATAAAAGTATGTCCTGTAGTGGATTAATGCCACGAATGTTTTGTGAAGGATACATATGATACTTATTTAACATACTAGGCCTACTATGTATTATCTTATGTAGAAACGTTTGAGGTTCCGTTTTCTGTTTCTGGCTGTTTTGTTATTTCAGTTTACCCTTCCCTCATGTTGGCATAGCGGGAGGAACATGCAACTTTTGGCAGTCGAGCGCTTGGCGGATCCGGCCGAACCCGAGTGCCAGCTGACCGAAATGGTGGTTCTGCAACTACGGAATCCAAGGGAGCGGTTGATCGGGATTGCGATCCGGCAATCCATGTTGTTGTATCGTCACCCTGTTTTCACCTGGAACACCGCGGAGTTCGACTATGGCGGCTGTGTCATGTGTATGATTTGAGTATTTACAGCGCCTGGATGGTCGACGAAGAAGCTGGTGTGGTGATAGTGATTTTGGGGACGATGAAATGGTGATAAGTTTTCAGCTCGGAATCATGTAGTGTTACCGTGCCCTCCCAACGTGGGATTCGCTATCTAGTATTCTCGCAACATCTTTATAATGACTTATGTCTATAAGACTTCTGGGACTTTCTTTCATCGTTTGGAAGTTTATGGGACTGTTCTTTCCCGGAGGGCCCGAGGAGGAGATATTGAACCGAAAGTGCCATTTTCGGTTCACTACTGTAGTGTCGTAATCCTCCGTGGACAGTAAGGTTCGTGAACTATGCCAATATCCTTTCTCTATGCATCTACCCCCACTCTCCCTTTTTGCCTCTCCTGTTGCGCTGTTTGTGCGGCGCATATCCCCTCCTACCTCGGAACGTTCAAATACGCTATGCACATCGAGAACGTTATCATTCATTCATCCATTCGTTCTTTGGATCGGAACTTTAAGTTGACAAGGTCGTCTGGAGCCGCGAGCGGCGGAATTTAAGTTGGTCCTCAAGACCGGGGAAAGCCACCCTGGCTTGGACAATAGTATGAATGTGGTGTGAGGTATGATATGGTTTTTTTGTCACGTTAAAGCATTATTATTTATTTACTTTTATTGAATGATAAAATGTTTATCTTTGTTATGTTTTCAATGCTCTTCAGACTTCTTGTTTATATTAAACATCATTTTTATACACATCCAATTGATTTATGTGCATGTTGCTGTTTAATATTCCTACTGATACTCACTTATTTAGGAGATCATTCTAGCTCCCTTTATTTTTCCGTCTAGCTTTCATGATTAATAATTATAATGAAAACATTCATTTTTAGTTAATCTGGTGTTTTGAGACCTATTATTGATTTATGCTTAAGTGCTTAGGAAAGAAAGATGAATCAATCTTTGCCTCCTATGGGCCCGGGGCAAAAGCTTTTGTAATTAATAATCTTGGATGTAATGAACTCTACGCTAGTAGATGCAACGGAAACAAAAAGACGATTCGTACAAATGGTTGCGCAGAGCGTGGTTATCCAACCCGCACAATATGTTATGGGAACATTCAGACTCTAACCTATAATTCAAGTATCAAATCTACGTAATTTAACAATTTGCCCTTTAAAAGAACGTAAAGACATAATCTATATATTTATCTGGTTGGACGAGCCAGCAGTCCAGTACCAGCTGTAACTCGTCCGACTGTAATGTAAACAAACCTGATGTATGACTGCATTTCCATTCGTCGAACAGTGGTTTTAACTTTAAGCACGTGTTTAATTAAATGAGAAAACAGTAACATTAATGTACACTACAGTTTATTAGATAATCTGGTGCCGCATAAGGATAAGTTTACAATTCTGTTTCAAAAATGACTAATGCAAGTTTTCTTGGTATATACTGAGATATTTAAAATAAATTTAACTTTAAGCACGTGTTTAATTAAATGAGAAAACAGTAACATTAATGTACACTACAGTTTATTAGATAATCTGGTGCCGCATAAGGATAAGTTTACAATTCTGTTTCAAAAATGACTAATGCAAGTTTTCTTGGTATATACTGAGATATTTAAAATAAATTTAAAATTTCCTTCAACTTAGAGGATTTATCGCATTTTTTTAAAAATAAACACGTGTATTTTCCTCAGGTAATCATTCACATACTACAATTTTAAATTGGCGCTTTTCTTTCTTTCTACTTTTATTATTTCAATTCATGCAGTTCGATTCCTGGCATAGAATCGCCTAATGATTCTCAAAATGGGGCCATTTTCATGAACCTAATTAGAGGTGATCGTTGGTTTGATAATGATACTGGACAGTAAAAATAATGATACTTCCATTTTCCTAACTTAATAATTTACTTAACTGATAAGATCCACCAGACAAAAAGAATAAAATTGAGGTTAGGGTGAGTTACTTCTTGCAGAAAGACTCGGATACTTGGAAGTGAAAACAAACTGGGAAGTAATGTTAGTTAAACAATTCTATAATTATAACACATTAACAATATTTAGTTAAAACTTTCATCAGGATATATTCTAGGGACGTCCCGCGCCGTTAAGGTAAGATCAGAGTCACATGGCTAGCCGTGGTTCGGGTCTCCATGGAAGGAGACATTTTCTCATGGAATTTCGATCAGTATGGGACCGGTGACCACCCAACATCGTGAGGAATTTGGGTAGCTACAATAAGTAGCAACTTCCTGTTGAAAAAAAAAAACAAATATAACGGCTGTGCGACCCTACAAGCCGAGCACTTTTAACCTCTACACCAGGCTCGATTATTATGATGAACACATGTTGATGTGAGGCCAGCAGCCGGCTGGAAGGCTAAGGGCCTGAATTGAAAGCCTACAGTAAAGAAGGCATATAACTCAATAAGCTTTTAGTATATGTTGATCCTAGAGGCGATAACGAGGCACAATGTACTGAGTAACATCAATATATGGTCTCACGTAAAACTACATATACTGGAAATGGACAGTAATAACAAATTGTGGAGATTCTGAAGAAGTGGCTGAATTCAAATTTCTAGGAACTATAATAACTACAAATACGCAAATAATGGAAAAACTGCACTTAAACAAGCGTCAAATATTTTCTAACAGAGCAACAGTGCGCATGCGCCACAGTTGATAGTGCCAGCGATAACCCACAATCGAACCACATGTCGATTATCATTCTCGATTACTATCCGTCTGTATGAAATTTAAATGACCAATATTTGCAATAAATCCCCAAATCTATGTTAAAAAATATATTACTAATATTAAAATTACCGATCCGATTGAGGGTCTTTCCACTTTTCAGCGGTTGCCCTATTACCAGCCGGCTGCTGGCCCTTCACATCCACATGTGTCAATCACAGAGGTAGATGATCAACAGCCAGTGTAGGGGTGACATGTGGTTAGCATGTCGAGTCCCCCAGCCGTTATAGCTGGTTCCTGAACCTGGCTAAAAATGACCAAACGTTTAATAAAAATGGGTGTACACTTACTTATCTCTCCCTAACGCTGATGCAACTAGCGGTAACCCAAACAGCGATAGAAAAATCATACACTAAGTAATATACTCTGTCGAGAAAATAGCAGTTAGCAACACAATATTGTCTAACAGTGTCATAATACTGTGATTTGCGTATTTAAATAAATACTTCAAAATTATCTAATAATGTTATAAAAATTGTATGAAAAGTTAAAAATATTATATAATTTAGTAAATACAGAAGAAGAGCTATAGTTTACAACAATATAACTGAAAAATCAAGCGCTAGTAGAAGTGCAGTTGAGCCCAAATAACTACAAACAGGAATGATATGCACTAAGAAATTAAACATAAGCTCAATTCCGGGAAAGCGTGTTATTACGTATTGCAGGAATTCTTGTCATTCCATCCGCTCTAAAAAACATAAAAACATATGAAACGGTTATGCTTCCTGTTATATTGTATGTATGCGGAACTTGGATGTCGCATTAAGGGAGAAGAAAATATTACGAGTATCTGAAAAGAAAGTTCTTACGAAAAATTTGCACCAAAGAGAGATGAACAGGTGAATGGAGAAGACTGCGTAAGCTACATGGAGTATACAATAAATTAGATCTAATAATCACAGTTAAATCTCGTAAACATGGGCAGGACATGTGGCATGAAGGGTATCAAAGAGGGACATGGAAACACTGTGGAAAACAAAAGGGAAAGTGCCCAGTAGGTAGACGACAGAATAGCATTGACTGAGGTAAATTATACAGGGGATGATTGCAAAGCATTATCTGAAAAAAGGGATGAATGTCCATGAACCTTCAGGTTCAATAATGACACTATTGGTTATCAGTTTAACAGTAAAATATGATTGTGTGACAGGAATGTTCAGGTACTGTTATTGAGAGATACAGTTCACATGTGTGGTAACTTACCTTCTGCATTCAGGCTCGAGTCTAAATATGTTCACTTAAAAGCGGCAAATTTGTTATGGTTCATACTTACACACGCGCCACTTGCATTATTTTACAACGAGACGGTAAAAGTTCATAAATGTATAGTTCGATTACTTTACAAGGTTCACGTAGGATGCACTGAGAACACTGTCGTTATTAATGTTCATCTGTTAAAAACAAATTTCTGTAACTTTTAGAATAATGTATTAATGCAGTAATTGATGTTATTACATTTATCAAGATGGCTAACTACATGTCAGTACACCGCACACGTTCTGAACGCTGGGAAGATGTAACTCGATGCGCCGCCTATCAAAACATTATTACCAACATGATTTGTCCGCGGCGCGAGCGAAATCGCTAATTTTTTATTGAAATAGGAATCTATTTAGCGGTTGAATCATAGTGGTATAGTAAATGTTATGTAGCTTATTCTTCAATATATGTCTCTAGGATTTTTATATGCTAAAAGTATTAGGCTATTTTATGTCAGGTTTCCACCTGTGAATGATGAAACAGAACAAGTGACTGCTAGCGTCATGTCAGCCAACATCAAACGAATGTTGATTATATTTATACAAAGAAATCTTCTTAACTTGTGCATTGTTAGTTTCTTCTATATCGGTGTCAATTAAGTTTTGTATTGTTGATATGGGAAAATTTCTGTGACATGTCATATTCTGACTTTCAATTTGAATTTCGAGTAATTAAATAAAATGTATGTAGGTCTTGTGACATTTAACATAGTCTCGATTCTGGAATTGCATTACAGGACTCTAACACACTCGCTACCCGGATACATACCTATCCAGAGCTAATGCTTTCCAATCATCCGCTGTATAATGTACTTCCCTCAAATCATAGTTAAGGTTATTCTTCCACCTCATTCTTAGTCTCAATACTGGACGCTATATCTCTGATTTTCCTACAAGCAGATCCCAAATAGCACTAAGTAACTAGCCTCTTTGCAGTATCGAATTCATAGGTTCATGGCCGCATGTACATAAGTTCTCCATACATCCCTTTCCTTCCTGAACTAATGTTTTCGAATCATCCCCCATGCAATCCACCTCCCTCAAATCATACTTAACCTCCCACCCTCATTCTTGATCTGCCAACTGGGCGTTTTTCCTTCTGGTTTTCCTACAAGAAGTTTCCATGCTCCTCGTTCACTCCTCATTCGCACCACATGTTTATCGCAGTCTACGAGGCTTAACTACATCTGATGTCTTTATAAAGATCATGTAGCTCACTGTCATGTAATCTTCTCCATTCGCCTCTCTTCATCTGTCTAAAGTAAAAAAAAAAACTTTATGCTCAATACTGATAGTATTTTCTCCTCCCTTACATATTATGATGATCATCTTTGACACGCCTCGTGGTCTCATCGTTTCTGACTACGGTTCATAAGGTCCCAGGTTCGATTCCCGGTCAAACAATGGGATTTTTTCCTTAAAGGGAATTATTCCTGTGGTTGCTATGATATAAGTTCTTCATAAATACTAATCCAAATTTTGTATCATGCAGTTTAACGCCAAATATTCCCGCTGTTATATTGTTGATACATAACTTAGTATTACTGGTTTGGCGCTACAATAAATAGTGAAGATCGTCAGGTCAGTGTGCATGTTGATGTCTATCGATATTTAATAAAAAAAATGATTTCACAATATTGTTACAGCATGCCTGTTTTTTTTTCAATATGTGTTTTTTTTTCGTGTGTACTGTAATTGTATGAATAAATTAGAATTATTTAGAAAAGATTATTTATTTAAGACGTTCATTTCATAATATTATGTATGAAGTATCACAAAACAATACAATATATAAACACATTTATTACCAATTATTTATTTATTTCTTCAAAGACTCCAAGATTGCTCATGTTAAGGGGCAATATACAAAAATAATGACCATAAAACAAGAAAACAATTTCAGGCATAAGTTTAAGTAATACAAACTACTACAGATGCACAATATATATATATACATATAAATACAATATTTAAACAGGATAATATTAATAATAATAAAATTAACAAAATTAACTAAGAAAGCAATGAGAAAATTTTTTTAATACAATTATAAAAATGTTTAACATTCGTGAAATGTTGATATTCAATAGGTAAGTTATTGTAATGGTTGATTAATGCATAACGAATCCCTTTATTCCTTTTTTTTTGAGAAACTAGTATCTTTATGCAATAATGTACAACCTCTAGTATAATAATCATGTACATCTTTATTAAAAATTAAGGCAATGTTATGGTGAGATAGATTCTTAATAATTTTAAACATATATATACAAATCATATATTTTTAAATTCCTTTAATGCTATAATATTTTGAAAAAGTATAAATAAAGTTATAAGATGTAGTAAGTAATAAGCGTGACCAGACGTCCCGATTTTGGCGGGACAGTCCCGATTTTTAACAATTTGTCCCCCGTCCCGCGGCATTTTAAAAAAAAAGTCCCTATTTTTTGGGAAAGAATGCAAGACAAGCGGGAGAACGGAAAGGGAATATACGGTTTTCGCCGCCCATGTAGCTATTTCACCAGGATATGAGTTTTATATTATTTTTGTTAATTTTGTAATGTTAAACTTTAATAATAACAAATCATTGTTGAGAACTGCTTATCAAAGTTAACATTGTTGATTCGACCACCATTGTTTGGTAAATAAAGTGCGGACAAAAAAAATCGCAATTGAGTGTTGAGACTTCGAAAGTTATTTTATGTGAAGTATAATTGGTTGGTTACACCTGCTCTGCAAAATGTCTACTGAAGGTTTGTGGGTTTCCTATGGATCTCAGGAGCTTCGTTGAAATTAATCATTTCGACGAACATAACACGCGCCGCGCGCATATGTGTACGTACCTTTAGACACGCCTCATGGTCTCAGCGTTTCTGACTACGGTTCATAAGGTCCCAGGTTCGATTCCCGGTTAAACAATGGGATTTTTTCCTTAAAGGGAATTATTCCTGTGGTTTCCCATGGTCTGGAATTTAGGTTAAGTTTAGGTTAAGAACTCTCCTGGCGCTTCATTATCATTTATCACCTACCATATCGAAACTCCGCCTTCCTGGTGCCCCAACTTAGGAAATGGATTACAATTCCGCCAATGCCAGGGGACAAAACAAGAAATGTCATAAAAGAAAACCTGGTGGCATTAGAAAAAAATTATAACCATCGTATATTAACTACACTCTTTAAGAAGACTACACAAATGTAATACGTATTTCTGTATTAACAGATGACGTACTTGTTAAAGGCAGCTCAGAGCGTCACTGCAGATCAAATGTCGCTTTAATCAAAAATAAAAGTGTCGTAATGACTGTTTAATTATTCCAATGAAATTGTACCTATAATGATCTTCCCTTGTGTTATTGTTGTTTCGGAGGTGGTACGTACAGAGAGACGTTAAAGCACACTTTTATAATAATCTTAAGAGTGTAATAAATTACAATGAATCAATTGAGAAACTTAGTTTCTCGTGCCAACTTGCTTATTTAAATGTGTCGGAAAACATGAAACTAATCAACTTCTTATCAGTTGAGTAAACTGATAATTCAGACTGATAAAACTTGAGAACTGTTTAAAAAATATAGCAGTGTAAAATATTAGTTAGCAGCGTCTAGGAGTGTAACTGCATATAATAAGTGGTGCATTGTATAAGTTATTAGATACCGATACAAGTAGGTAACACAATATACCAGTGGTACTCACTAGAAATTACAAGAGAGCCAAATATAAGAAACCATATCTGTTCGAGAGACGCACCAAATTTCACAGTTCTCAGTCATGGTAACACGCAGCTTTCTTTTCTTTCTTTTTTTTTTTTTACATTTACGGACAAAACACAATTACTGATTACTGTCATTTAATTTTTGTTAATAATTAACTGTTTATTATTATTATTATTAATATTATTATTACGGTACTGTACATAATTTTAAGGCAACTTACAGTTGTGTAGATTACTGCTGTGAAGTTGATGGTCGAACTCTGCTACTCTCCTGCACAATTTTGTCAATACGAGCTGGTTGATTTGCCACACATATCCGCAGCAGGTTTTCCAAGTTCACATAGGTGAGCCGAGATCTATGTTTACCTTTGATGAACTTTATCTTACTGAAAGTTATTTCACAAACCATACGTTGATCCAAAAAGACACAGAATTTTATATGCACACGACACCAAGTTTTCGAACTGATTTTCTGGAACTGTATTCCAAAACTCTAAAATTGAATTCGTTTTTCGTTTCTCTTGAAAAATACCTTCCAGTTCTGAATCCTACTGGAGATCAATAAGTTCATTTTTAGATTTCTAATCTCAGGACCAAAAATTGACATCCCAGTTACATCTGTTGTCGTTATTGACCAGGGATTTTCAACTAATCGAAATGGGTTTTGAAACTTAATAAAATCATTAAATTTCGCGCTGAAATCATGGTGTAGTACAGTGAGCAATTCTATGAAGGGTTGCAAGTTTATTTCTTCCTCTGAATATTCTTCAATAAGATGTTGGAAACATGGGAAACTAGTGAAATCATTATTACTAAGTTCTTCTGTATACATTTTTTATTTCTCTTCTAAAGAAAAAATTGCACTTGTGAGCTGAGTAATAAGTTTATTTGTACCTTGCATTTTAATTTGGACATCATTCAGCATTCCTGTTATGTCAGCCAGGTAGGCAATTTTTAACCACCATGAAGAAGAGTCTAGTTCAGGGTCTTCTTTATCTCGTTCACTTAAAAAGAGTTTTATTTCATGGCGAATATTAAAAAATCGTTCCAAAACTCTTCCTTTACTCAGCCACCTGACCTCACTGTGATAAATAACATCATCATACTGTGAATTAAACTCTTTGAGAAATTCTATGAATTGTCTATGATTTTGTTCACGTGATGTAATGAAATTAACAATGTTAATTACTTTCTTCATCACAGATCTGAAAGTTTCGTCAAATTTAGCAGCAAGATTTTCTTGATGTAAAATGCAATAGTATGTTAATAAGTGGTTTCTATTTAAATGTTTTTTTAACAGAGAAATGAATCCTGTATGACAACCTACCATTGAGGGACAACCGTCAGTGCACACTGATAAAAATTTGTTTAGGTCAATTTTGTATTTGTCAAAAAAAGATATCATCTTTCTAACGAAAGAGAATATAATCTTCAAACGAATATAACCTTCGCAGGGCTGACAACCCGGCTGACATCAAGTGCCGATTGTCAAGAAAAAGTGGGAGCCTTAACCTCCTACTACCCCAAGGGCCTCCTGAGGCCTGTGGTGGGATCACTTTACGAATATAACCTTAAATAAAACCTAGCGTTCCAAGTTGGAGTTTGGATGTTTGAACCCACTCCAAAAATATTCCAACAAAAGAAGCCAGACTGTGTATTGTTGCGTAAAACATAGTTTAGAAACTTAAAATATTTATTCAGCGTTATGTTATATCTATTTAACAACGCTATTTAACATCTAAGATCATAAGTGCATAATTCAAATCTGCGCGAGAAAGGATCAACATATTTTGCTCCGAGTTATATTTCTTCAAACGTGAGGTTCTTTTACGTTCCATAAATATATTCACGGTACCGAAGTGTTCGGTGAATTTCCGACGGAACCGGTACTCAGTATTTTTACGCCCTGTATATCCACAGATCTCGGTGAGTTTGAACTCATGACCCTGGAAACCAGATGGACGCATGGTCCACCAAGATTGTCTACGACGTTCAAGAAGAAAATGGAAACAAAGAACAAAGAGAATATATTTGTTCTATTTGCATGTATATTACAAACTAACTAACTAACTAACTCACTGGCATTATCGAACCCGTAGGCTCATGGCCTCACGGACATAAGCTCTCCATACATCCCTATCCTGAGCTAATGCTTTCTTATCATTCCCTGTATAATCTACTTCCCTTAAGTCATTGTTAATGTTATTCTCCCACCTCATTCTTCGTCTACCAACATAGCGTATTCCCTATGGTTTTCTTATAAAGAAGCTTCAATGCACGTCTTTCATTTCCCATTCTTGACAAATGTCCTGCCCATCGCAGTCTACGAGACTTAACTCTTCTTATTATATCTGGCTTCCTATAATGACCATGCAGTTCACTGTTATGTAGCCTTCTCCATTCACCTTTTTGTTCATCTCTCTTTGGTCCAAAAAATATCTAAGAACTTCCACCCAATGTCAAATTAACAAACTTTTAACTTAGTGTCACATTTCATCAACATAAAGCTGTGATTTGGGAAATTTATAAACAAGGGATTCAACAAGAAAACTAAATGTAGTTTGTTTTATTCCATATGGAACCTTCGCTCCATCCCATTAGCGTAGTTGAACCTCTCACTTTGTAGGTACTTTACGTACCACAGACCACCCGGCCTTACAGTTGCACCACTTGTCCGGAGAGGGATTTTCACTGTGGATTATATACATACATTTTTAACCACAAAGGGCATGGTTGGTCTCAGCTCAATGTCAGGGCCACCTCCAAGACAACACAACATTAAGACAAAACACACATTCACAGACACATTCACACACACATTCATACTAAACATGAGGAATATGATAATGATGGCCAGAAGATGTTCGCGGAAAAATGTTGCCCCTAATAATTTGCAAAGAAGATAACATTCATAAAAATTTGCATGGTGTGCGCCTTGTTGAGTAACAACTAATTACGCAATAACTTACGAGTACGTTACGAAGCAACGCCACTAAATGTGAGATAGAAAAATATTTTAAATTAATAAAATATTAATATTTCACAAACTGAATTCAAAACTGTTTTATCTATCAGTTTATACTGCTAAGAATTTTAGACAGATCAATGACAAACGATTTTTTTATCTGGTAAATATAAATACATTTTCACATAACATATTTATCATCGTTTAAATGACTCATTCAATAACGTAACATATTTAACTTAAACTTACAAATATTCTAATTCACCTTATTTCAGATAACATTTTGTTTTTATGCTTTAAAATTAAGCCATTCCTTTGTTAAACTAAATTATAGAATAGAATAGAATATGGAATTTATTGCCTTTTTTTTCAGAATAAAGAAAATACATATGCATTTACATTGCGCACGGGCCTGCTTGGCCGTACGTGCATTATTTTTCCATGAATAAAAAAAATAAAACTAATAATATAAACAAATACCTACAAATATACCTGTATCAAAAAACAATAACAGGCTACATATAAGTAAAATCTATGTCAGCACTAAATCAAAATAATACATATCTACATTCATCCACATTCCGTACATTAATATTAAAAAAAAATGCTAGAAAACAAATTAAAAAAAAAGCACACACACATACACCCACATACCCCCACACATATACACACCGCACGCTCATACCCCCCTCCCCCGTCCCTGCAGACATTAAGTGCACTATCAGACCCTTCAACTTATCAGACCTACTTATTATATAACATGATTAAAGATCGAAAACGAAGACCATATTTGAGATTCTTCTTATTTTTAATACATATATCCTTAATCTATAATTTTGTTATATCTCAATTTTCTTACTGTACCCAAAAATTTGCAAGTTTTTGATTCACTCTCGATCCGTCCTAAAAGATCCCAACACGCCACTCTCCCTCGATCCGACCTGAGAAATCTCTCCGGCAGCATCTGTAATCTAAGTTGTTCTGTCTCTCTACAGAATGTTATAATATGCTGCCAGTTTTCATGGTCATCGCATAGTGGGCATAGTTTAATGCCTTCCTCATTTGTTAAATTATGGGCCATCCATCCCCCCAAATGAAACCATGCAATAGCACTTCTATCATCCCCATCCAAAGAGTCAATATATTTCTCCCTTCCCCACGAAAGTTTCAGTTCTGTCTGCAGGGTGAGCGATATTTTCTGACTACACTCTGCTTCTATATACTGTCTGTCTATATCGATTAGTCTCTTCTTAACTGTCCTCCAAACATTGCTATTATTCCGCGTACTCCTCTCCCATACCCAACCCATCCCTATGCCCTTCAATCCCCTTTCTACACCGATTACCCAATCTCCCGAAACACACTGCCTTTTCTGTTCATTGTAACACTCTGCTCTAAGCGAGTCCTGATTCCCGTTTATTATGTCCAACCAATACTTAATAGCCATAATTTTGCCCCTTATTGTGTCCGAAAATGTACCGAATTCCTTCAGTATGCCACAATTTGAAGTCCCCGTTGCTAATCTCATCGCTTTCTTAAGAAACATAGGTTGAATTTTATCTAGTGTCCCCGTTCGTTCCCAACCCCATAATTCTGAGCCATACAGCATGGTCGCTCTCACAGTCGAAGAATAAACCTGTTCTAGTGTACGCATCGGTATGTTTCGCAATTTTGACATATTATTAAGCATTTCGCTTGTCCGGCACCTAGCTCACATTGTTGCATTTTCGATGTGTCTCGTCCATTTTCCATTCATTGTCAAAGTCATCCCCAAGTAGACAAAGTTTTTAACATTTTCTAAATTCTCACCACGGTATGTCCACCTTTCCCTCCCGCTGTATACCGACCCGTTTTTAAAAGTCATGGCTTTCGTTTTGCTAACGTTAACAGTAAGTCCCCAAGTCGTACAGTATGTCGATAGTAAATCTAAACCCTTCTGCATGCCATCTATTTTTGTGGAAAAGAGGCATACGTCATCTGCATACATTAGAACAGGAATACTTCGCTCACCCACCGTTGGAGCATCGATCCCCTCTACTTCCAGCATCAAAGCTACATCGTCTATAAATAAGTTAAATAACAGTGGTGACAATACGCATCCCTGTTTTACACCCTTAACTGCCTTTATATTTTCTGAAACTTGATCCCTCCCATATTTAACACAGAACTCCACTTTTTTATAAATTCCCATTAGCGCCCTAATCATAGTTCCCGATACTCCTAGTTGCCATAATTTCTGCCATAGGGCATTGCGTTCAACAGAGTCAAATGCTTTTTTCAGATATATAAAAGTACAGTGTAACCTGCCTCGTTTGACACTCAAACATCTGTTAATTGCTGTTCTCAGGACAAATAGATTGTCCGCCGTCCTGAAGCCTTCCCTGAAACCGGCTTGGTATCGTGAAATTTTATTATTTTCATTTATCCAATTTTTTATCCTGTTATATAGCACTGTGCAATAAATTTTTCCAAACACCGGCAGAAGTGAGACACCGCGGTAATTGTCCGGATTGTTAACTCCACCCTTACCCTTGTAAATAGGATGCAGTATTGATGTGGACCATTCATCTGGATAGCTTCCTTTTTCATAAATTATGTTAAAAATACCTACTATGTATCCTGTCCATTTATCAATTTTCAAGGCTCCTTTATAGAACTCGGCTGGTATACCGTCTAGACCAGGAGCTTTTCCATTTTTCATGGATCGAATCGCATCCCTCACCTCTAGTTTTGTTATCTCCGAGTCTAGCATTGGTACGTCTTGACCAACTAATAATAGCCGCGGTCCCTCCCAATTCCCCCCTCCTGTAAACACCCTTTCGAATGAAGTACCCAAGTTTCTGGCGAAATTTGATTTACTTTTTTACGATATTTAATTTCCCTAATTAATTTCCAGATTTTGGTAACATCCCGTTCCTTCATAGCCTGATTAATTCTCTCCAAGATTTTTCCCTCCCAATTCTCCCTGGTTCTAGCCGTTATCTCTTTATATCGTCTCCTCATCTCTATGTACACCCGCCGATTGAAGTCGCCACCCTCCTTTCTGAACCTCACTAAAGCCCTCTCCGCTCGTCTTTTTCCTTCCCTACATGCATTATCGTACCAGCCTTCATATCGTTTTTTGCCCTTGATTTTCCTCTAATCTGCATATTTTCCCCCCTTCCCACATAGTAATCTTAATTTTTTCACCTCTTCCTCCACATCGCCTAATACCTCCGGTTGTCGAAAGACTCTAGTTTGTTAAGTAGTTCCTGTGTCTTATCCTCTCTCCAACAGAACCGCCTAACAGTTCTAATGTCTCCCCTCCTTCCCGTATTCCAGCTCCCCACTTCCTTTCCCTCTTCTTCAAATTCTAATTGGATTTCGATAGGTGAGTGATGCGATTCGATTCTGTCCGCTACTTTAAATGCTGCAATCCTAGAAATAATATTCTGTGAGCAGAGCATATAGTCCACGACACTCCGTCCATTACCGTTTATGAACGTAAGTTCTCCTTCAATATCTTCCCCGTATTTTCCGTTTAGCATTTCTAGGTTATGAATATCGCAAAACGTCAGAAGTTCTCTCCCATACGTATTAATAACCCTATCCTTACTCGCCCGAAATCCCTTTTCTTAAATCTTCCTCTCCTTCTTCCGTCCCTAAGTTATATTTCTCTCCCAGTTCTACCATTAAAGTCCCCCATTATAAGAGTATCTGTATCCGGGAATTTATGTCCGAGTTCTATCATTGTATCTCCCAGGTCATCAAAAAAGGTAGATATAGCGTGTCGAGACCCAGCCGGGTGACGATTATACCGAGAGGATACATAAACAAAGATCTCCGATTTTTACATGAATACCTGACACCCTGTATTCAACATGAACATTTTCAACATGTCTAAATGTATTATTTTTCAACATTGTTAATATCCCTCCCGGATATCTTCCCCTTTTTTGTTTACTACCCCTCCCCTTATTTATATAATGAAATCCATCAAATTCAATATGGTCTTTGTCCCCCATCCAAGTTTCTACAAATGAAATAAAACTAAACTTTAACAAAATCAATAAATCTGTCGGAAGACATTCGTTTTTTCAAACCTTCAATATTCCACACAGCAATTCTGAGAGGGGGGTTTGTCCTCTATGTACTAACGGTTTTCTTTACCTGCTCTTGGCGGCCCTTCTGCATTGTGTTTGCAAGCTTGTCCGACATCATACTTCTTAATTGTCGCGCCGAACTTCCCTCCCTCACACTGCTGTCTTCTGTCGTCTTCTCTGCAGGGTTGTCAGTTCTCTCGCATTCTTCTCGTTCCCGTGTTGTATTCTTGGGACTCGAACTCTCCGATGTCGTTCCACGCGACTCACCTCGTTCCCTTCTTGTTTTATTGCGATTTGAAATCTGCCATTCAGAGGTCGTCTCCCGTTGCGTTGTCCCTGCCGCTTCCTTCGTGGACACAGACATCTCCTCCAGTTCTCTACGAGTCCTCACCCGTCCATTTATTACTAGTTTATTGAAACGGATGAAAGCCTGAGCTCCCTGCTTCCTTGCGTCCACTAGATGTCGTTTCAGGAATGCTCGCTCCTCTCTCACTCTCCGGCTGTGGTCTTCACTCACTGCCACTCCAGTGCCCCGTAGATATCTTGCCCCCCCTTATGATTTCTTTCTTTATCCCTATAGTGAGCTAACCTTGCACACTTAGGCCTGGGGGGGTACCGTCCACGACCCACTCTATGAGCGCGTTCGATGTCCCGTTCTAGCAGAACTATTCCCATTTGCCTTAGGACAGCCTTGCTATAAACTGCCGTAGTGTCCCAAGACTCGTTCTCTTCTTCCCCACACCATACAACACAATATTGTTCCTTCTAGACTGATTTTCTAGATAGTCCATTTTTTCTTCCAGCCACCTCACTCTGTCTTCCACACTACTCCAAGCTACCTCCATTTCTTGAACCCTCTCCACGACAGAGTTTACCATAGACACCATGTCCTCCGTCTTTCGGAATCCCTGGGGCCATCTCTCTCCTCATCTTTCCAGCATTTTCTTCACGTCCTGCATTTTTACAATTTGACAACACCGCACTGCTCTCGAGAACTGAAAACACGTCCGCACACTACCACGTACCAATGTAAACTCATGGAGCGATAAGTGTGCAAGGCACTTGGTATAACAGAGAGGTAGACGTTATAGCTATGTGTGATAAGTGGTCAACTTTCGGATTACCAAAATGTTGTACACGGTGCATACTACAAATGAAATTCCTCACAATTCTAGGTGGACACCGTTCCACACTAGCCGACATTCAGTAGAGTAAATGTCTTCCACATAGGGACTCGAACCAGGAAATTTTCGGTAGCTCTGCGACAAGGCGTAATGTCTCACACGCTGTAATTTTCACTTTCAACATTATCACTATATGAACATTTCCGCACCAACAACACACTTCTGTCGATTGCTTACTTTTTTATAAACTCTAGGTTATATATTGTTTGAAATTACATTTAATCAATATTTTTCACAATTGTCTACTTTTTAAAAATCTATTGCAAGGCGTTTATATCTTATATCTTCTCATTAGGCTTCAAAATTATACAATTCTATGTTTGTTTGTTTCCTTGATCACTTTCACCGATTGGATTAATTTTAAGTAAAAGTTAAGAAAACAATTAAATGTATACAAAAAAACAATAAATTCTCATGAAACAAATGAGTACTATATAAAGGCTTTCTCTAGGTTTATTAGGTAAAATACACACAATCCCAATTTATATCACGGCTAGTTGCTATAAGTGGTGTAATTTATCCCAGTGGAGGGATATTGAGTAGTTAAGACTCACATCTTTCTAGACATTTGGTGCAAGATATCAGCCGGATTGTCAGCCCTTCCAACGGCTTTACGCTTAGAACGTATGTATGGTACTCAATTGGTTGAGACGCACATTTGAACTTAGAGCAATGTGATGCGAGAATGTTTACGCTAGTTAAAATATATATATAACTTACTATCTTTTACATTTTTTAATCCTACAATTTTCATAACGTTAGGATTTATGATTCATTGTAATGATTACATGACATCTTTAGGAGAAGAAGAACCTGCGTGAATAACAATACCTCTTCGGGAATCGAATCCTCAATCTTCCGGCTTGTAGCATATTGCCTTAGCAAATACGTAACGTCCTCGGCTAAATGTTTCAGAATATTTAATACATTTTCACATTGTGGCCGATGACGATACTTTTATTAAATCACATATTTATACTCTTCTTTTCAGGCTCTTGCACTAACCTACATTTTATATGTACCCCACAAAGAAATTAATGTCTTGGACGGATTACAAGAACTGTGAAACACATTAAATTAGTATTATAGTGACCGGCCTCGCTGGTTCCTAGTTGTCAGGATTCCAGTTCCATCAGCACAGGATAATACAAGATAACAAACACACAGGTCTGTCTAGATGTAAGTTAGAGAGAGGACATTATCATAAGTAATGCCACGAGTGATTTCCAAATTATCGATAAATTCACGACTCACGAAGTGAGGAGTGAATTTATGTAGAGAATTTGGAAATCAAGAGTGGCATTTGTTAGGACTATTTAACGAATAAAATTAAGCTGTGTACTCACAAATCATTATTTAACTAAAGTTATTTTAAAATATTTATGTATTTAATGTAAACGACGATGTTTGAAAACAAATGTGAAACGATTGGTACGCTTCATTTGCTTCTTTTGTTCGATCACTGCAACCAGATCATAATATTATTTATTTCCAAAAGATCGCAATGTTGTAAGAATGCACCCTAGTGGAGAAATTTATAATCAACGTTATAGGTATTAATTAATTTCTGATGTCCTATGATGTAAATATGTCAATTATATTTTTCTGCGTCATTTCCTGGAAAATAATTCGATTAAGAAAGTGCAAACTGTTTTTTTGGTGGTACAATCAATTGTTACAAATGTTTTTATATATTGTCTCTCGTATGCGCTACGTGTTGACATTCATGCACTATATATATACAATCTGGTAGCCGTACTTCTTGGTGAATCAGTCACTGCAAAATTATGCTATGACCTATTCAGAATGTTAAAAAGGAGGTGCTTTCTTTATTATGATAAACTTTAGTTGGTAAATTCTAGGCGAAACATGACTGTGATTGGTTGTAAATCAAAAATCATTGTAACATGATTGGTCATTGACTCCCATTTGGGGCATGAGTTAAATAGTCAATTAATAACAAGCCATTTAGATATAATAAGAAAGCATTACGTAAATATGAAGACACTTTGTATGAACCATGAAATCGTAAAAGAAAGATAAATGAACTACTACACATTTCCCGTTCACTTGAACATAGGCTAATTCAGAAAAAAAACCAACTTTTGGCTACTAGCTGTCTCTCTATTTATTATTATCTTCTCCCATTAACCTATTTTGTATTTCACTTCTATCTCTATTCAACTTATCCATAAAATTCTATACAATTCACACTATATTTCTACGTGTTTTAAATACATCTCTAACCCTGTTTTCAGCGAGACTCGAACCTCGGCCTTCTGATCTAGAACCACCCCTTAAAGGTCTTGGCTAATTAGCAACTTTGGAAAACTAATATTTTTATTAGCTTTATATGTTATTGTTCTGTTTTCGGAAAATTAAAAATATATTAGAATTTTTTTCCACGAAATATAAATTATTCCTCGCATTGAAAAATGACTAAATATAAAATAGCAAATAAAGACCAGAAATGTGCATAAATACGTGACGTAACTATTACGGGATTCCCATTGTTCGGCCTCGATATTCATATATTTATTTATAAAGGAGAAATAACAATTTTTAAAGTTTATTTTCTAAATGAAGAAAAATAAAAATCTAACTGCAATGTAACCTAATAACCAATATTAAACAGAAAGGATTAATGTGATGTTAGTGTGAGTTATTACAGTTTTTTCGACCAATGTCTGTTAATGTGAAGAAATCCTCACACTATTTGAATGATTTGTGGAATATTAAAAACTTACCAGAAATCTGGATATTACTAATAAACCAACGCTACACAAAAATAACTAAGGTTAATGTGAATTTATCTTTGTTAGCTTTTTTAATTCAAGACAAACGTGTTTAAATGTGATATGTAACTTATATGTTACTATTTTCACATAGGAAGTGAGTCTATGTGTGTTAACTAACATCTCATAAAGGCCTATTATGAAGTACATGGTTCAAAATAAGGATAGTTTTTGTATTTTGAAAACCTATATGAAAGGGTTCTTCGACCGCCTAACTCCCAAATTCCTCAGCAAATCGCAAGAATCCATATAAATATTAAGTAAAATCGATATATACTAAACCTCTTCGCGCCATATTCAAAATGACTAAGGGCCGGTTGTATGAACTTCTTGTTAAATCTCCAGGCAGTTTTCTGACGCTTAAGGCTACCAGGAGTGTAGAGTCAATATGCGTTGTACCAACTACTTTTAACAGCTAGTTGGTTACCCGAGTGTAACTCATTATATCAGTTATGTTGGTAATAAATTGCAATTTACCTCCTTATTATGTTGGCAGAATTGTGTATCCGCGCGTCATTTTTCTTATGTTTTCTTATTTTCCATTGTAATAATTCGCCTGCTTTCATTATTTATTCATACTGCATCAATGTTTTAAATTCTGATGTCATTAATTGTTATACTATATTTTAGTTTATTTTCAATATTATAAATGAGTGTAGATGTACGTAGTTTGAAATAAATTGGATCAGCTTCCATTTTCGTGTTATTCATTATAATATTATTTTTATATTCTTTCAAGTTTGTTTAATATTATAACAATTCAGTATAATTAGGCCTACACGTAGTTTTAATAGTTTTGTGACGTATGTACGGTATAATCCACGTACACACACCAACATTTAAACAGAAATGCGATGCTGTTTAGTTATATTAAATTCAAACTTCGTCATATTTGTTATAAACAGGTAGGCCTACAGCAGGCCCCCTATTATATCCCCAAGATTTGTTTTAGATTAACTGAATTTTTAATTTAAAGATGGTCATTAGATGACTGAAGGCAAGTAAATGGTCTTCTGTTTTATATGTAAACATATTTGGTTATTTTGATATTTTTCTATGTAATCTATGTCTATTTTGTTGGAAATTGACCAATTATAAGAATCTCATTTCTTTTGCCTGTAGGCACATTAAGAAATAAAGCTACATAAAAATACCTCTGTGAGTTACTATTAATTTTAAGTTAGTAATGATTTTTTTGTAATATTGCATTTTTTCCAACATGAAGTCGCTCTATCAAGTTTTTGTCCTTTTTGTGTTCAGATCTCGTTACTGTATTATAATATAGTGAAATTTCTACACACAACTTCTCTTTGAAACCAATCACAATTACTTGGAAAGGAATATTGTTCCTATGACTCTATATTCTGATCCTCTGCAAGATGACTCTCTCTCTCTTCCCAACCAATGTCGATGCTTTTGATAAGTTTATAAATGTCTTACTGCCTGTATTTGCTCATATTATGTAATAAATCTAATGAAGGCTATATTCTTGTCACTGTGTGCCAGAGGGTAGAATAGTAGTTATTTAAATCCTGTATCCCATTGAAATCTAAATTAATATAAAATTATAGAATATTCACCTGAAAGGTCCGTCTCCTCAACTTAATTATCATTTAACTGTAGCGCTTTCGGGACTTGTCCCATCATCGGCAGGATTCAAAACTGGTGTTTCACTGAAGATCTGGTAGAGGGGGTTGCATGTATTTGGTTCGTTTTCGTTTATCAGGCTGTCGTTGTGAGCTGCTTTCATGATTTCCATCTTTTCGAGTACGTTTATCTTCGCTGGATTATTTCTCTGTGAAAACACCCTAACAGTAATGCACAGAGAAAATAATCCAGCGAAGATAACGTACTCGAAGAGATGGAAATCATGAAAGCAGCTCACAACGACAGCCTGATAAACGAAAACGAACCAAATACATGCAACCCCCTCTACCAGATCTTCAGTGAAACACCAGTTTTGAATCCTGCCGATGATGGGACAAGTCCCGAAAGCGCTACAGTTAAATGATAATTAAGTTGACGAGACGGACCTTTCAGGTGAATATTCTATTTTATATTAATTTTGAATAAACCTCAACGGAACACATCATGAATCTTATAAAAGTTGACATTGAAATCTAATAATACAACAATCACAAATAAAAATATTAACATGTTTTTCTATTCAGGCCTAACTGTGTAAGACATTTGTTTTCTAAATTCAAAATCTTTCTATGATAGCTATTGATATACGAGTGTAGTCTTAAATTTGTACATATTTAAAGGATAGTTAAATTAGTAACAGCAACCTCTGCTCTTACCTCAACACAGTAGTATTAATAATGAGCTTTCAATTAATTATATTCACATGTTGATATTTTCTTCACATCAATTTTTTTTAACATAGTTCATTTCTTCCATAAAATGGGGAGCTGACCCATCGTTATAATCCCCAACCTGGAGGACCAGATGATTTTTGTTCAAGTTTCCTTCCTCTAGGCTTTGACGAACCAACATATCCCTACAAGGCAGCAGTTGCCGTATCCTAGCAAGGAGCTCACACAAAGTACTATCATCCAGGCCAGAATGAACCCTGGGTTTTTAAAGAGGTCGTTTAATCCCTCATCACTCACCATTTCTCCTGGCTTGGGAAAGGCAGAGTATAGTTCATGAAAAATTGAGTCTAGGTTGAGCTAGAAATCCCTATACTATTGTATGGTGCTGGAAACATGGACATTAAGCAGAGAGCAAGGACATTAAACTAGAGGTGACAGAGACACAATTTTGGAGGAGGATTTCTAGAAAATTCAAAAAAGAGACAAAATTAGAAATGCTAAAATCACAGAAGCAATGGATCATCAAAATGTTCTACAAGTTATCGAAGAAAACTGAAATGGTTTGGTGGGGTCCACATAAAGAGAAAGTCAGATGACAGGATACCTGAGATGTTATTAAATCTTGACGCGGAGGATAACAGAAGAAGAAGGGAGATCAAAAGAAAGTGGATTCAAGGAGTGCATAGGAGTATAGAGTCGACAGGATGCAGATAATAGGGATTTATGGAGGAGTAAAGTTTACAATGGATTGTAGTAAACTATTGTAGAGAAATTCCTAATAAAGAAGAAGAATGTTAACATTTTTACAATTGTGTTCAGGATGAGGAGATATCCCCTATTAGAAGACCGCTTTTAAAGTAAATTTTAGAAGGTCTACTTAAAGACCATCACTGTATGTTTTTCTCATTTGTATTTCACGATTAATTTCTTTTACAATTTGAATTAACATAATGCAGATAAAATAAATTTGAACATTTATATGTTTTTAACATAAGATTATATTATCTCAAATTTTCTATCTAATATTTTGACAAATTTTGTCATTGATAAAAACTGTAGTTATTTGTGATACGACAAATCATAATAATTGAGTTGTAATTTTTTAAACATCCTTACCCTTATATGATAGTTTAGTCGGATATATGTTTCAAGGCTGTTGCCCCCGTCTTCAGCGTTTCACAAGAATGTTTAAAAAATACAAACTGAATTATTAAATTAAACCTCATAATGTTACTTCCTAATGATTAGAAAAAGAGTAATTTATTGGTACTAATTATCTACATGTAATAAAAAACATATTACTCATACGTTACTTTTATTATAAAATTATACAATGGATATTCAATATGCTTATATTATACATAACAAAAGTAAAACATCACCAATGTAAAATAAAAACAGACCACATTAATGCTAATCTTTTTACATATGATGTAACCCAAAGCATGAAATGTACACCAGATGGCTTTGGAACACTCACATGTATTATACAGATCTTCTCTTCTCTTCTATATTGTAATTTAACCTCTCACCTTAAAGGCTAGGAGAGGGATTTTAAACTTTGGTCACACAAGATTACTGAGGACCTCCAATCCAGGGCCTCCCCGAGACAACACATATTTAAGAAAAATGTGCAATTCAACTCTCAGACAATGGCTATCGCTTATGAGAGGAACAAACGCTAAAGATGATTCTGTAAAATATGAATTAAAAAACTAGAAAAATGATGAAATGCGGCAAGAATACCAAATCAAAATTGCTAATAGATTTGAAGTACTGGAATCTTCAGATGACAATGTGGCAAACAAAGAAGAAACTGATATAAATAAAGAATGGGATGCTATAAGAGATACTATTAAATTGTCAGTATCAGAAAGCATTGGTTGTTTAAAAAAGAGGCAAAACAAGAAATGGTTTGATGAGGAATGTGCCGACATTGTAAAGAAAAGAAAGCTAGCAAAAATGAAATGGTTACACGAGCCAAATGAGGTAAATTTGGAGCAATTGGGTAGTATTAGACGGGAAACCACGAAGTTACTAATGAGTAAAAGAGGGAATATTTGAGAGAGAAGATTAATGATCTTGAAATGAATGCAAAAAATAGGAACATTAGAGAATTATATATCAGGGAATTAGTATAGAGAAGAAGGGGTTTCAGGCTAGAACAAACATAATTCGGAATGAAAATGGGGATATGATTGCAGATTCCAAGAGTATATTAAATAGATGGAAAGGTTACTTTAATCAGCTATTAAATGTACATACAGAACAGGACATTGAGGAGGATAAGTTACAGACAGCAGATATGCTAGTCGCAGAGCCAAGTGCATTAGAGGTTGAAATAGCGATTGAAAAATTGAAGATGTATAAAGCATCAGGTTCAGATGAGATCCCAGCAGAACTGATAAAATCAGGGGGAGAAAAATTGATGGACAAGATATGCTGGTTGCTTAGTATGATTTGGGAAAATGAAGCTCTTCCAGATGAATGGAAGGAATCAATTATCGTACCAATTTAATAAGAAAGGAGATAAAACTGATTGCAACAACTACAGGGGCATCTCATTACTTTCAACTTCATACAAAATTCTAACAAATATATTAGTAAGCAGACTTACTCCCTATATTGATGACATTCTGGGAGATCATCAATGTGCATTTAGAAGAAACAGGTCTACAACAGATCAGATTT
Source organism: Diploptera punctata (assembly GCA_030220185.1). Lineage (NCBI taxonomy): Eukaryota > Metazoa > Arthropoda > Insecta > Blattodea > Blaberidae > Diploptera > Diploptera punctata. The sequence goes on from JASPKZ010008296.1 coordinate 163,314, forward strand.
TCAGTATAAGACAGATATTAGAAAAGAAATGGGAATATAATGGTACTGTACATCAACTATATGTAGACTTCAAAAAAGCATATGATTCAGTTAAGAGGGAGAAGTTATATAGTATCCTGCTGGAGTTCAGAATTCCTAAAAAGTTAGTTAGACTTATACGATGTGTCTAAATGGCTCAAAGAGTAGGGTGCGTGTAGGCAAACAGTTTTCAGACACTTTTGAAATCCAGAATGGGTTGAAGCAAGGAGATGCACTATCTCCTCTACTATTTAATTTTGTACTAGAGCATGCAATTAAATCTTTAGAGAATGAGGAAGGCTTGCAACTCAATGGTATTAATAAGCTGTTAGTTTATGCTGATGATGTAGTACTACTGGACGATAGCGAGGAGATACTAAAGGCCAACACGCACACACTATTGAATAACACTAAGAATTAGGACTGGAGGTAAATATCAGTAAAACTAAATATATGGTCACACGTAGAAATTCAGTATATAATGGAAATGGACAGCTAATGACAAATGAGGGAAATTTTGAGGAAGTGGCTTAATTCAAATACCTAGGAACAGTAATCACAAATAGGAATTAGATGCACAAAGAAATTAAACATAGGCTCAATTCTGGAAATGCATGCTATTATGCATTGCAGAGACTTTTGATGTCCCAACTCCTTTCAAAAAACGTTAAGCTGAAAATATATAAAACTATTATTCTACCAGTTATATTATATGGGTGCGAAACATGGACTCTTACTTTAAGGGAGGAAAGGAGATTACGAGTATTTGAGAATAAAGTTCTTAGAAAAATTTTTGGACCAAAGGGAGATGAACAGACAGGTGAATGGAGAAGACTACATAACAATGAACTACATGGTCTTTATGGGAAGCCAGATATAATAAGAATAGTTAAGTCTCGTAGACTGCGATGGGCAGGACATGTTGCACGTATGGGGAATGAAAGACGTGCATGGAAGCTTCTTGTAGGAAAGCCAGAGGGAAAACGCCCAGTTGGTTGGCCAAGAATTAGGTGGGAGAACAACATTAACTATGATTTGAGGGAAGTAGATTATACAGGGAATGATTGGAAAGCATTGGCTCAGGATAGGGATTTATGGAGAGCTTATGTCCGCGCGGCCATGAACCTACGGGTTCGATAGTGCCAGTGAGTAAGTAAGTACAATTCACTCACACATTCATACTAAACCTGGTGAATATGAAGATGATCACAGATTGTTTGGGCCTTAAAGTTTGCTAACATTTGTCCTACAGGTTCAGAAAAACCATTAATAAAACAATCACCCAGGAAATCTGTCACGACTGGGGATCAATCTCAGGCCTTTGCATACAAAGCAGCGATGCTAGCCTGAAGCCATAGCTGTGGTCTATATTACAAATAAAACTTAAAATAAACACATTTTTTGCAGATGTGTACATTTCAGATAATTTATATGCATTATAGGTTAATGAATGAATCTTTGGATTTCTAACTACTCGTATAACAAATAAGTCATGGCATAATAGTGACTAGAAGGGGAGGGTGCAGCACAGGCATGTGAGAATTATTTAATGCATTTACAATATTTGTCTGTACAGTAAAACTACACATATCATGATACAAACATTTGATAAATAGAATGACAACCTGCCTATTAGGATTGCATTTGTGAATATTATTAATGGCAGTTACCTGGAACAATTTACTTACTTTCTCACAAGGAAATTTAATTTGCAGTCATCCTTTTTTTTTTATTTTTGTGGCACAAAGCTTAATAAAACTTGAAGAGAAAAACATAAACAACTGAATTCTCTTAATATGATTCTAACAAAATGAATAAAATAGTATATATGTCAATATCCGGCTTGTGATCTGGGGTTTAAGTTCCTCGCCCCAAGAGCCAAGGGTTAAAATCTGGCTGGGGTCGATATATTATCTAGAATGGATGAATCCTAGAAAACAAAAAGTTCTCTGGGAGGAACTTAAAGCCATGGGTTCCGAGTCTGAAGATTTTCAGGCTCGTAATATAATCTCAAGCCTAAATTGGACCAACATTCAATGGGCCTTTCCCATCCAAGTAACGACTTTGTTAAGACTTAATGAAAATTAGCTGCAGAAAACATCGTTACAGTAATTAAGACATTTTGTCTGTACATTCTTACCTCTTATGTTTGTTTTTGTCAAACATATGTTTCAAGTTATATTATTTTTAGTCTGGACATCCTACCTCAATATTAATGTTGATTTGTTCTTGAACATGTTTCAAAACAATTCTGTTTTATCGTCTGCTTTCCCAGACTGGTTTTATTTATGTTGCATTATGTTGCACATCCTGGATGTCGATGTCAGCTCCATCATGTGGTTGGCTAAAGAACCTCCAAACAAGGTCACGCTCCATCGGTATATCAAAATTCATAACTCTGTTTCTGTTCTTCTGAATATAAATTTTTTCCCAAATAATCGACTCTTTTGTATTTTCTAACTGTTTTAATAATTTAGTGTCTGAATTTGTATTATGTTTTTCAGACCAAACATGAGCAGCAACTGCAGATTTTTCTATTTCCCCATTTTTAATATTTCTTATGTGTTCTTTGGTTCTAATTTTTAGGTTCTGAGCCCCATTGTCATGGATTACAGTCTGTAATGACCGACGATAGGGCTCAGAAAGACATTTTGTCTGTACATTCTTACCTCTTATGGTTGTTTTTGTCGAACATATGTTTCAAGGCTTCTGAGCCCCATCGTCAACGATTACAGACTGTAATCCATGACGATGGGGCTCAGAAGCCTTGAAAGTTATGTTCGACAAAAAGACCATAAGAGGTAAGAATGTACAGACAAAATTTCTTAATTATTATAACAAACCTCTTAATGATACTTCCTATTGTATTTTCAAATACTATTACAGCTTCAAAAAAATCTGTCTACACTGGTGAAAACTTAAGTTGCTGATATACAAGGCAATGTATTAAATCAGTGGTTATGTACAGTTCATAAAATAATAATAGAAACCTACAGGGAAATCAAAATTAGATGTTTATGTCAGGAGATCCTGGCTCATATGGACCATAGCACTGGAAATAATGATTGACTCTCCACTCCATTTACACTAAGGAACATTTAGCCCTGTTCAAACCGAGTTTTCAATGCACAATTGTTAAATATTGTCTAGTCATATGTTAGTTCCTAAAACAATATAAAAATTTTCAACTGCACATCACACGCTTTTATTCCTCGTATGTTCCTCAGCATTGGGCTCTCCTGAAGAATTGGTCTTCATGTGCGTGCAGACTAAGTCTTCAGTGACATCCGGGAATGAAGCAATGTTGTAATATCCCAGCAATCATTCTAGAAAAAAAAAGGGATATATATGATTTTATCACATAATCAAAAGTGACTAATATTTATTCACCATCAAATATAGACAATAGAACAAATGCATTATATTTTTCAGTAGGTTCTACTACTTTAATAACATTGTAATTTCTCAGAAGTTTAAGCTTAGGAGCAAAATTTTATTTTCATCTATATTAAAAAAAAGAATGTTCCATAAAATACGTAACGAATAGCAACTATTGATATGTTACATATACTTTATGAATTACAATGCGTTTCAGTTACTGGTAGACATTATTTTATTCATGATCACTGCATAAACAAGTTTCATTATTCTCATTATGGATGTATTGGATTACAACTCACCTCTAATTCTCATATAATGTTTCCACAGTTCATACCAGAACATGTTATACAAATACAAAATTTTGGGTGATTGCATACAAACGTTAAGTTGCTATATTTATTGCATTTCTTGTTAACTCGGTTTCAATTATGCTAGAGGTTTCTTTATGGTAAGCCATATTATCCAATAAACTAATCAGTGTACATAAACTTGCAGTGCACCATATGGGAAAGTTGGCTATTCTATTTGAACAGTCACTAATGCAGGTGGACTAAAGGCATAAAATCTCCAATTTTTTTTTTCACTGTGAAGTTATGGTAATAGTCAAAACTGACTTATGCTGTAATGAAGGTCACCATTTATCAACTATACAACGAAAGTTGCTTAAATCTCTGATGGCTGTCTATAGTTTACGACCCACCATGCTATACCATAAAACATTAACATGACAATTTTGCACTATTTACTTCTTCCATTTCTACCTACATTTCCTACTATTTTAATATTTTGTAATGACTCTTAAAACATTTTTTTTACAATTCTTATATATGTATCTATGTATGCAAAATCTCTCAATCATTTGTTCCAAGTTCTATACAACTGTAGTGCATATGTGTATGCGAAAGGTTTTGCAAGACTAACTGTGCTATCGGTATGACAATCTTTCACAATATAACTACTATTTTATTTTGTTAAGTTAAGACGGAAAAGTTATTGTATACCAAATTACTCTATAGTTTATCGAATAATAAATTATTTACTTGATTACAAGTTAGTGTACATCCATTCTTTAAGGGCATGTTTGGGAATTTATTGTGAAGATTGTTTTATTCCGACAGCACAGATAGTCCTGTCATCTATCGAGTAAGTTCATAAACCTTGCACATCCACATAACTGTTATGTAGGAAAAATTTTAGTTTACCTTCCCTTCATTTTTATGTCCTACAGGAAAATATGCACATGAGCAAAAGTTTACAGAGTTGTCAATAGATGGAATCACATATATGTGAAGTTCTACTGAAAATTTAAAGAGTTGTCACTAGATGGAAGCATGTAGCTGTGAAGTTGGGATGACCAATCTTCACAATACATTCCCAAACATTTATTAGAAATGGATATACACCAACTCTCTCCTTACTAACCTAACAAAATAAATTATTTGCATATTATTTGATGAAGCATAAACTAATCTGACATACGTTAATTTGTCCAATCGGAACCTAACAAAATGAAGTGAGTGAACATCCATTTCTAAAAATATATTTTTGAATGTTCAATTTTCACAGATATCTTTGCCATCTTGTAGAAATGTCTTTAAGCGTTCGCACATGTATTTCATAATTGTGAAAAAATGTTACAAGTATAATTGTAAAATGTTTAAAACAGTACTAAAGTTGGTAAAGAGAGAAGAAGAACGTAGAGCAACAGGATTACAAGAATATGGTATGGAAAATCAAGTGGCTAAAGTTGAGCCAGAAAAATTCATGGCGAGTCACAAACTGAGGTTTCTCCAAAGCGTTCTGTACTACGTGTCAGTTTTACATTATCTCTTTAAATAAAAATGAACAACCACCTACAAATATTAAACAATAATTATGCAAATAATTAAATACGAGTACAAACGAAAAATGTTAAAATCTTACCTTTTCGTTTGATGTTCTAATCATGTCTGATGTGATCAAAACGAAACCGGACGAAAAATTCTTCTTCATCATAACTTCATGTCTTCCCCTGATTTTTCTCTGTTTCCGGGTCTTTAGAAACATCATATAATACTTCATCGTAACTATCGGAATCCAGACATAAATTTCTAGACATGTTTCCAGCTGCCATTTGGGAAGTTAACACGAGTATTTGTCAAATATCAGGCTTCGAAAGACCGTACAAAGTCTACGAGTTTACACTCCTGGTAAGGTGTTCTACTGTCGTGGTACAACGCAACGTTGACTGAATACTTGAGCTAGCGTGTTTTCCGAACTTATACCGAGTTGGTACAACCGGCCCTAAAACAACACAAACAGTGACAATCGTTCGTTACAACGAATGTTAAACATCGTTCACTAGGGGTCAATTTCACCAACAGAGCTAACTGTATTACGCCAGTTTTCCCCGTGTATAATGCATAGCTTAAACTGGCGTAATACAGTTATCTCTGTTGGTGAAACCGACCCTAGGTAGTTCAAATAAACGGATTCTTACGTCGTCCTTGCAACATTTATGCATAATTACCAAGTATTTGCCTCCCTTGAGACTGAATGACCTTGATATTGGTGGAAAATTTCTGTTTCTCAAGACCAGAAGTAACATAGCTATTAACAGCCCCCCACCCCGCTTGCTGGATAAACAAACTTAGGACGAGAACCATACAATGAAGCAATAACTATTCATGGCGGAGGTTAAGATTGTCTTTCCAATATCAGAAATGGTGGGAAAGAGAACAACTGGTAGAGAAACATGTTAGCAGGTGTCATTTCTACAGAACAAAATCTTAAACACGTACTTACTGATCCTCCAAGTTGGGGGTTGGTTGTTAGACCAGTGTCCGTAAACATTTCCTACAAAAGAAAGACAAATATTATGTATAGTCGGCAAAAACGGTTGAGAAGGCCGAATAATAATATTACTTCCATTTTGCGATAAACTTACTTCTTAAAAGCCAAGATCATTAGCCTCAATTCAAATACGAGCGATAGAGGGCCAAAAATGCTCAAAAGTTTCGTTTTTCAAACCTGAGGTTCTTTTACGTGCCTCAAATCTAGACAGGGAACCAAATTATTCAGTTCGCTTCCTAAGGAACCTGCAAATTCACACTAGACTGCCCGTGTTTAACCCATGCATTTTAAATCCACTTAGCAAATATGTTAACCACTATTCCGCCAGTACCGATTACAGCACCTATGAGAGAGAGAGAGTGAGTGAGAGAGAGAGAGAGAGAGAGAGAGAGAAGAAAATAATAGTGCTCTAATTTTATGCGTATTACATGTCTTTTTGCAAATTATTATCTAATATTACAACAATGTCACTTTTTTAAAGTTATATGAATATTTAAACGGAGAACACTATGTATAATCTGTGTATAATGACGTAGCGCATTGTTGAGCCACAGCCTCTCCTTTCTGGTCCAAGTTAATTGTTAGTTACCTTATTTGTTCATAGATGTCATGAATGTTATGCGTACAACACACCGACCTAATAAGACATCTAACAGGCAACTGAGGTATTACTAGGATGTTGTAAGTTCAGTAAATTTTGCTTAGAGGCCTCTTTATTCAGGCTTAAGGATCTTTTACGAGCCTCAGACGGGACTCGCAGTTAAGAGTCTCTCCTGCACGACTTGCTCCTTAGATTGTCCGTCTTAAAAAAATCCATCTACCCCGGCCTGGTTTGAACCCAGGCCCCTCGAAACCAGTGGCAATGAGCATAACAACTAGTCTACGGCACCAAAAATATATATAATTTATAAGCATTTAAATTTATTATGGGATATTTCCCCTAAGTACAATTAACACATTTATTAAAACAAGATCGATTTGATAAAAATTTGACAACATGCGTCTTGTTGCATAGCGACAACATGAATGATGACACAACAACCGTAACGTTAACAAGTAACTTCTTTGAATATGAAATAGAAAATTACGGTTTTAAATGATATTAATAAAATATTAATATTTTACAGATTGGATTCTAAACTGTTTAACGTGTGTAGCTGAGATTTACAGACAACGCTTCCTCTATCAGGTAAATATTAAATACATTTTCAAATATCTCATTTATCATCGTTTAAATGCTCATTATTATGATATATCGCATGCACATAAGGCACGTTAATTGAAATTATAACACATTTTATTCTCAAATTAAAAATATTCCATTTTATATCATTTCACAACATGTTATGTTGTTATGCTGTTTACATTAAACTTCTCCGTTCTTTAACAAAACAAAGTACACTTGTTGTTGGGAGAGGCCTGCAACTGTCTAACCACTTAGGACTATTACATTTTCTGAGAGGAAGTCGAGTACCTAGATAGTATATGGATAACATGAGGTCAGCCTCAACCTGGAGCCGCTATATTTTAGAGTTATCATATTTCCTCATGTTGCTGACTGGACATCGGCCCCAAACTGGGCAAAATTTTGTAAGAAAAATGTTTCTCATAGCGAATCAAACTAACTCACGTTCCATAGCTCCGCGCCAAGGCATGATGCTTCATCCCGATCCATTCTTAATTATATACGTTACTAATTATATCAAAATTTCCGGGTAAATTATTTTCTTTCGTCTCACAGTAGGCGGCCAAACGTCGATTTTCTGAAATTTATTCTAGACAGGAAAAAATAGCACATGTCAGAGCTGAATAATCAGGCGATAATACGGCACTCAATTGTCATCAGGCTGTGCTACCTTGAGTCTGTGTGACCAATCGAAAGTTGCTCGTCGCTCTTTGCACAAGCTTATGCTCCACATAGATTATTGCAGTTAGGATTACATTTTAAGCGGATAGTTATGGATTGTGATAAACCAGAGTAATTATTAACACATTTTATTCTGTTGACAGCTATTTTGACTCAGATAAAGCTTCTTCAAATAGGGCACTTTTTCGTTATTTTCTCAAGTACACTTTTATCAAACTTGAGTATTTTAGTATATTTCCGGGCATTTCCCGGGACTTTCCTTTTCTATGGTAGAAAGGTTAAAGTATTGGCCTCACGATTTCTTGAAATTCGATCGTGGAAATTCGCGGTTTTCCGTGATATTCAGGTTCGTTTAGGTATTAGCAAAAAGTGATATTTTAAACTATGTGATTATTTCTCGAATTATTTTAGAGCCAACACGCATCAGTATAATGACTCGAGAAGCCTGTTTAACATTATGAAACAGCAAAATTTTCCGAATATGAAAAAAACGAGATATTATAGGAAAATTGCCTTTTACACTATAAGATTTATCAGACGAACAAATAAAGTAAATACAGCACAAAAATTCACATTTTAAGTTCGAATTGAAAAGAAGATGGATATCAGCACACAAGAAAGAGAAAACATTTCTTAAGAAAAGTAGCAATTGACTTGAAGGGATATTCACAATCCCTAAGGCAGTGAGTCTAACAGGACGACCAACGAAACATTTATAGATTTGAACGAGAGAAACAAAAGAGCAAAGCAGAGGTTTCACATGTCAGTAGAGATACGGGTGTCCTGACTTAAGCGAAGTTAGGAACTGCAGGAAGAAGATATGGTTGTAAAGTACATGGAAATAATCAATTCTCCAAAGTGGGCAGGAAAACTATATGAGAACAAACTCTCATAGTCTTCAGAAAGACAAAGCACAACCATCAGTATTAAGAATATTGATCACGTTTGTTGAAGCTGGTTTTCTAAAACACAATCTTAAATAATATGGAACACAGACGACAACATGAATCCTTGCTAAGAAGGGAGACATGGATTGCTATCCGGATGAAGAATCACATCATGTTACTGACACTTTTACTGCAATTAATTTACTACAATTGTTGGATTTTACTATTACACGACTGCTGACATTTAAAATAAGTAGTGCAGACTTTAATGAGAGTTCTTTTGTGCCACCTCAATAAATTTTAGCACAAATAAAAATAATGATAGTCGCGAAACCTACACGTGCTTAACAGATATACCTATAGAAAACGCACAATTTTTAAGGAAACTTCGGAAATGTTATTTCCAGTCAAATCTGGAACAGATACAGCTGAATCTGAGAATTAATTCACAGAGCAGGTGAAAGTATCTTCTGATAAAGAACTGTGACTCTGATCATCAAACTCATCATCATCATCATAAAAGTTAAGACAAAACACACCATTCACACTACAATCATAATGAACATGGCGAATATGACAATGATGGCCAGACGATGTTCGGGGACCACTTTGGCAATATTAATTTACAAAGAAGATAACTCCCGTAAAACATTTGTTGAATAACAAAAATTATGCAATACCTTACGAGTACGTTACGTAGCAACGTCACTAAACGTGAAATTGAAAAATATTTTAAATTAATAACATTACTATTTCACAAATTGAATTCAAAACTGTTCTATCTAAGTTTATACTGCTAAGAATTTTAGACACATCAATGACAAACTTTTTTTCTATCAGGTATAATTAATACATTTTCACATTTAACTCTAAACTTACAAATATTCTATTTTATCTTATTTTATATAACATTTTGTTATTATGCTTTTAAATTAAGCCATTCCTTTCTTTAAACTAAATTAAACTCATGGAGCGATAAGTGTTCAAAGAGAGGTAGACGTTATGGCTACGTGTGATAAGTGGGCAACCGTCGGATTCCCAAAATGTTATACACGGTACATACTACAACTGAAATTCCTCACAATCCTTGGTGGACACCGTTCCACACTAGCCGACATTCAGTGAGTAAATATCTTCCGCATAGGGACTTCATCCAGGCCCGGTTCAATAGCTCTCCGACAAAGCATAATGTCCGTATTTTTTCACTTTCAACATTATCATTATACGAACATTTCCGCACCAACAACTCTTCAATCCATTGCTTATTAAAAGAAAGTCTAGGTTATATATTGTTTGAAATATCCATTTTATCATATTTTACACAATTCTCTATTTTTTTACATTTATATGCAGGGCTTTTTTTGTTCTCAGACTTCAAAATTTTACATTTATAAGTTGTTTGTTTCTCTTGATCATTATCATCGATTACGTTAATTAAATGTAAAAGTTGAGAAAACGTTGAAGTTTATAAAAAGCACAATGAAATCTCATGAAAATAAAATTAGTATGTGAATGCACAGACGAGGTCTATTAGGTAAAATACACACAATCCCAATTTATATCACGGCTAGTTGCTATGAGTGGTGTAATTTATGCAACTGCAGGCCATAGGAAGCCATTGGGATATTCTGTAGTTAAGACTCACACCTTTCAGCCGGATTGTCAGCCCTTCCCAACGGCTTTACACTTAGAACGTATGTAAGGTACTCAATTGGTTGAGAAGCATATTCACACTTAGAGCAATGGGCCGTGGGAATGTTTAGGCTGGTTAAAAATATATATTATTAATACGTCTTTTATATTTTTGAATCCAACAATTTTTATAACGTTGGGATTTATGATTCCTTGTCATGATTACGACTTCTTCAGTAGAAGAAGAACCTGTGTGAAATATATTACATCTTCGGGAATCGAATCCTCAATCTTCCGGTTTGCAGCATATTGCCTTACCAATTACGTAATGTCCCCGGGCTAATTTTGTCAGAATATTTAAATATATTTTCACATTGTGGCCGATGTCGGTACTTTTATTTAAATCATACATTTATGCTCTTATTTTCAGGCTCTTGCTCTAACCTATTTTTTATATGCGCCCCACAAACAAATTAATGTCTTGGGCGGATTACAAGAACTGTGAAACACATTAAATTAGTATTATAGTGACTGGCCTCACTGGTATCTCTTTGTCAGGATCCATCATTAAAGACAGCTCACGATAAGAAACACACAGGTCTATCTAGATGTAAGTTAGAGAGGACATTATCAATTAAGAACAAGCCATTTAGATATAATAAGAAGATATTACGTAAATATGAAGAAACTTTATATGAACCATGAAAGAACAAAGGAACGATAAATGAACTACTACATATACTTACTTACTTACTCACTGGCACTATCGGACCCGTAGGTT